>VZRN01001731.1:229863-310897 GCA_013397935.1 Dasyornis broadbenti
CGCCTGCGCGCGCCCGCTGCGCCGCCTCGCGCGACTTGCGGCCTTCCCGCGCTGCGCACGCGCCGGGCGGCGGCGGGAGCGCTCACGGGAGCGGGGGCGGGCAGCACCCAGCGGCTTCGCACACACCCGGGATCGCAGTGCTCGTCGGGCTGGAAGGGACCACACTGAGGCGTTTGGTCCCAGCTCCGGCAGGGCCATCCCAGAGCACATCGCACGGGATTGAGTCCAGACGGTTCTGGAATATCTCCAGTGAGGGACACTCCACACCCTCCTTGGGCAATCTGTTCAGGGCTCAGTCACTGCACAGGACAGAAAATCTTCCTCTTGTGCAGGGGGAGCTTCCTGGGCTCAGTCCCTGCCCATTCCTCTGGTGCCATTGCTGGGCCCCACCTTTATTGCGTGCAGCTCTTCTTTAATCATAGAGTCACAGAATCTCCTGAGCTGGAGGGACCCACAGGGATCATCCAGTCCAAATCCCAGCCCTGCACAGACACCCCAACAATCCCAGCCTGGGCATCCCTGACAGCGCTGTCCAAACGCTCCTGGAGCTCTGGCAGCCTCGGGGCCGTGCCCAGAACCCTCTGGGGGAAGAACCTTTCCCTGATACCCAGCCTGACCCTCCCCTGGCACCTCTCCAGCTGTTCTTTCTGGTTCTGTCCCTGGTGACAGGAGAAAAGATGTTGGTGAGCTGAGCAGACACGTTTGGTGTTGCTGTAACACTGAAGGTTGTCTCCCACCAAATTCTTCTTCCTTCTTATTTTGTTGATGAGCAACACTTGTGACAATAGGGAAAGGCCTATAAGGCAGCAGGTCAAGTAGAATTTTAACTTCTGTAACTAAAATTCAGATTCTCAAAGCTCAGAATTTCAGTGCACCACAAATATTGTGCAGTTACCCAAGTTACAGGGAGGAGCAGTCACAGTCTGGGAGGAATAAACTTCAAATGCAACCTTGAATTTGGGGGAATGGCACAGCAGAAATCCCAATCATGGGAAACACACCTGTGGAGTCTGGTGGTGTGTCCTGCCTCCGAGTATTACCCAGCCCTCCAAACGAATGCCTTGTGAGTTTGCCTGGCTGAATTCTGAGTCCTGCTCTTGGGCTCACTGTGATGCTGGAGCCAGGCTGCCCCACAGTGCCAAAACATGAGGACATCACGTCTGTTTGAAATAGCCATTACACACCTCAACTGAAATTACGGAATCATACATGGCTTATGTTCAGCCTGAAGAAGAGAAGGGTCCAAGGAGACCTTAGAGTCCCTTCCAGTACCTAAAGGGGCTCCAGGAGAGCTGGAGAGAGGCTTTGGACAAGGGATGGAGGGACAGGACAAGGAGCAATGGCTTCCCACTGCCAGAGGGCCGGGTTAGATGGGATATTGGGAAGGAATTGTTCCCTGGGAGGGTGGGGAGGCCCTGGCACAGGGTGCCCAGACAAGCTGAGGCTGCCCCTGGATCCCTGGAAGTGTCCAAGGCCAGGCTGGACAGGGCCTGGAGCAGCCTGGGACAGTGGAAGGTGTCCCTGTCCATGGGACGAGATGGGCTTTAAGGTTCCCACTCAAACCATGCTGGGATTCTTGATCCCTGTGGATTGTGAGTGAGAAGAGCCATGGGCACAATAGTCAGCCCAGAGGGCTGGGTGCCGCAGCTTGGAGCGCTCCTGATCCTGGGGATCCATGGGAGGATCCATGAAGGGATCCACGAGGTGATCCATGAAGGGATCCTTGAAGAGATCCATGAGGGGATCCATGGGAGGATCCATGAAGGGATCCACGAGGGGATCCACGAGGGGATCCACGAGGCGATCCATGAGGGGATCCATGGGAGGATCCACGAGGGGATCCATGAGGGGATCCATGAAGGGATCCGAGCGAAGGCCGCGCCCGCCGCTGCCGCCAGAGGCCGCCCGCGCTCAGGCGAACGAGAGCCGCCGTGGCCGGAGCGGGGCTCAGGGACTCGTGTAAAACTCCGTTCAGGGGATTATCGCATTATTCCTTGGGAGGTTTTGTCTCACTAATTACTCAGTGCTGTTGCTCAAATCCTTGCCAGTGATTCTCAGAAGCAAAGGACTAAGAAACCACTGACCCTCCGGGCTGAAATCACACCTTGAGATGGTGACACTGAGGAAAATCAAGATGTTTCCAATTGTCTATCAAGAGAGAAATGTGAAGCAACATATCCCCTCCCAATATTTATGTCTGCAAATAGAATTGTGTCATCAATCACAAATATTGCAACAAAAGCATCTGCCCATCCCTCAGTCTCATATGCCATTAGGATCTATAAAGTTTGGGTGTCTTTTCTGTAAAAATCACAGAAAACTATTGAGTTTCTGGACAATTTTTCCCTTATGATCAAAAGTAGGCTTAAATCACTCTTTTGGGTTTGAGAAAAGATTTAATATCTTTGTAGTTGAAAGATTGCAAAAGCAATTAGTTCTCCAGGCAGTGACATCTCTTCTTCTACCAGAAAGACTTTAGGGACTGAAATAGTCAGTGAAAGGTTTCTCAACAATTGAAAAATTCTGATTTGACATAAAGGTCCCAAACATGATACTTGATTCTCAAGTTGAGACAAAGCTAAATAGCTTCAATTTTCATTCCTCCTTTAAATGCATTCTCTTCTCTGCAATTCCAACCACATTGTTTGCTTCAGTGCAATCCTAAACAAAGCTTTATTTATTGAGATTTCATGGAAATAGAGCCATCTGCAAAAACAATATTTCTGACTCTAAAATATGTTCCTTGTGTTCAAAGAAATGTGAATGTTTAGACCATCAAATGATGAAAAAGATGAAAATAGCCAAGTTTCCAGAAGTTCTTAGCACTGAAATGTCTTTCACATGTTTGTTACGTAAATTGCAAAGGTACAGCTATGCTCATTTATTCATTCATTCATTCCAGTAAGAAATTAAAGAAAAGAACAGGTGGAAATAGGACAAACTTACACAAGACTGTGCTTATTACTGGAGAAAATCAAGTTCTCTGGAGCCATATGTGAAGGGAAGGGAGCAGGGGAGGGTCTGGAGCACCAGGAGAGGCTGAGGGAGCTGGGAGGGCTCAGTCTGGAGAAAAGGAGGCTCAGGGGGAACCTTCTGGCTCTGCACAACTCCTGACAGGAGGGGGCAGCCAGGGGGGCTCTGCTCCCACGGAACAGGGACAGGATAAGAGCAAATGGCCTCAAGTTGTGCCAGGGGAGGTTTTGATTGGATATTGGGGAAATTTATTCATGGGAAGGGTGCTCAGGCATTGGAACAGCTGCCCAGGGAAGCAGTGGAGGTGTCCAAAAAACATGGATGTGGCACTTGGTGAACAGTGGTGCTGGGTTAACAGTTGGACTTGATGATCTTGGAGGTCTTTTCTGAACTCAGGGATTCTATGGTTCTGTTCCACTTAGTGGAAGATCAAGGGAAGACGGAACAAAGTGAAAGGCAGAAGGTTTCAAGCAGGTAAAGAATGTTTTGTTACCTGTGATATCTGTTGAAAGTCATAGACATGAAATAAAACTGCAGTTAAGAATTGAAGAGGATCCAGAGAAGGGCTAGAGAGCCACAAGACTAACAGGAATTTTGTATTTACCAAGAAGAGGACAGCCATTGAGAAGCTGACTGAGAAATTCTGTTCCCTGAGCTGAGCCCTCTCCAGATCTGAGCATGAATCTCCTCTGACCTGGTGATAACACCTGGGCTGGCTGAGTCCCTGGCCTATTTTATGTATTTACAAATTATGTGCCAGGCGACCCTTATGCACTTTTGGAGAAAGAAAAGGCATTGCCTCACTATCTGTGTCATCTCCTGGGTCACTGATTTTGCACTTGCAGTAGAAGTAAGGTACAGTCTGGAAGTTTCAGAAGAGATCCTGTCAATCAGATGGCTTTTCAGTGCTTCATGGGATGCACTCAGGTCTGGCCAGGTGATTCAGAACAGAATGCGGGACATAAAAGCAACTCCTGTCAATTTGTCCTGTGTATTGCAGAGAAAAGAATTAATTTGCTCTTCCTGATGCAGAGGTCAGAGAATAGAGAACAGAAACATGTAACTAAAGTAGCATGTACTGGAATAAAGAAAGGCAAGACCTGTGCACCACCTGAGGTTACCCCAAACAGAGCATGGAAGTGGTTTGCTCGTCACTACCCGGTCATTCTTAAAAGTACGCGTTCGCCCACACCATGACCTTTAAATCGTATGTTTCAAAAGAATGAAAGAAGTTGTGTTTATAAATCAGCAAAGAACTAAATGAACACACTATATACATTAGATATTATCTACAAAGGAGGTAGCAGCCTTGCCTCCATGTTTATTACATATTTTATGATGAAATATCCCTCCTGGTTGATTTTTTTGGTTTTAATGCACTTGGCATGGCTTGAGTATGGCTGCAGCAAAACACATTTTGATTCTTGCAATGTGTGAGGGGAAAAACACAGGAGGGGATTAAAACATCAATGTTAACTGAATAAATCTGCTGGAGTGTTCATTCTTCTTCACTGGGATATAGCACCTGGAAACACCCATGTTTCCAGGTGCTATATCCCAGTGAAGAAGAACTAAAACTAACACTAAAGCTCTTCCAACCCAACCCCCCAGCCATGGCAGGGACACCTCCCACTGTCCCAGGCTGCTCCAGGCCCTTTCCAGCCTGGCCTTGGACGCTTCCAGCGATCCAGGGTCAGCCACAGCTGCTCTGGGAATTCCATCCCAGCGCCTCCCCACCCCCCACAGGGAAGGATTTTTTCCGTCTTTATCTGTAGGTCAGAATGGTCAACAGCAAAACCTTACAGAATCAGAACAATCATAGAGGAAAAATAATGAATCCTGGTAATCAGCTGGTGGAAATGCCCCCAGTCGTTAGACCATTGTCTCCCACTCATGAGAAGGCAAAGAACCTGGAGCAAGATGTGCTGATATATTATCTCTGCACGGTTCTTTTGCCACAGGTAAGTGGAGATTTTTGAAATCTAAGTCTCTACAGGAAAGAAAAAAAGAAAAAGAGAGAAGAAATGGATTGTGCAAAAGAGAAAGAAAAGAAGAAACAGAAATTCTGTAATGAGTGTAAATCCCAGCAGATCAGCAATCTCAGCAGATTAGAGAATCTAATGAATTCCTAGGAAGGAGAAGAAGAAAAATTTCTGGGTCCTTAGAATCAAAGATGGGAAGAAGAAACCCAACTGCAAAAGTTTCTCTTTCCCCCGAAACCCTGCTGCTCTCCACAGCTCCACTCCTCATTTCCAAAGCCTGGTACCACCAGTGCCTCAGCCCCTTGGCCTGCAAGAGATGTGAATGGAAGTGACATTTGTGTTCTCAGTTTCCACTGCTCCCTGCCTGATCTGTGTCCTGTTACAAACCTGAAAAATCAACATCCGAAAGTGCACCAGGGAGCTCTTTGCTCATTGAGGTTTAATCAGTGTCCTGGCCTTCAGCTCTGCATAACATCATAAACTTAGAGCATGGCACAACTTACACATAGATACTTCCCCATCATTTTTATTCTGCTGCAAAAGTCAGGGCAATAGCCTTGAATTTCACCCTGCTCTGAGGGGATTGGGTTATCTGACAAAGGAAAGCACGTCCAAATGAATTTATCTCTTGCCTATGGGTGTGGCTGGGGAGCTGGATAACAGCACCCCAAACCCTGACCTCGCTCACAGGCTCCTCGCTGCCACAGGGCCCTCACAGCCACACTTGCCGTGCTGGCACAATTCTCTCAGAGATCTCCAAATCCGCGGTTCCGAGGTTGGCTCAGGTCCCACCAGCCTGGCTCGCACACCATGGCTGGGCTGAAGTGCTGAGCCTGTTTCCAGAACAGCTCCTGCAAAATCAGCCTTCCCACCCAAATCTACTTCCAGGCATTTCATTTTGTTCTGCACCACGCAGGTCTCTTCCCAATTTATTTTGAATCCTGTGTCCATAACTATAACTAACACTTGGTTCATTCACTTTTTACCCTGCGTTTGAGTGATTGTGAAACACCACAGCCACATGTGAAACACAGGCTTTGTGTTTAAGATAATTTTTACTGCATCCAGATGATGCTGGGCACTGTGAAACCTTTGGTGAACCCAGGCCCTGCTCCTTTCCTTTGCCAAGACGAGCTCGTAGCAACACCCCTCAGCAGCAGGGTGAGTGAAGCATTTGCTGTTTACTACGCTGAGCCTCTGGGGCAGTCAGGGCTGCCAGCACAGGTGTGAGCTACAACAGCTACACAGCAGCATGGAATCCTAAAAACCAATAACAAAAATCCTGTTGGTACAAATTCCCACACGAAAAATTAAACTGGAGGTGTTAAAGAACAAAATGAGGTTTGCTGGGGAGCCTTGCCAGCTGCTTTCAGGACATGCCAGACAGGATCCCGACAGGAATGTGGCCTTGTGCAAGCAGTCCTTGCTCTAATAAGCCTCTGGGTGGGCTCCCTGCTTTCCACTGTGGCCAAGAGCATTTTAACTTTCTCTGTGACAGAGGATCGGGATGCTGCTTTGCTAAACCCAGTGTTAATTCAGTTTCCCACAAAAAGGCTGCTTCTGCTCTTCTGGCAGTAGCATGAGGCTGTGCACAAGATGTTCTAATTGCTCTTCTGAAGCCGGTATGTAGTTCTGGAGGTCAAATTCCTTTGGATTTTGCTGTGCATCCAGCAGCAGATTCAGGCTGGGTGGTTGTGGTAGCCCCACGTGCTGGAGGTGGGGATCCAGTGCCCAGCATTGCCTGTGCTGGTGGGCACATCCCTTTATTGTCCAGGCACATCCCTTTATTGTCCAGGCACATCCCTTTATTGTCCAGGCACCTTGGGAAGGCCCTGCACCTGCAGTCTCTCACCTGCTTTTCCAGCGCCTGTGTCATCCACACCCAGTGAGATGGAGGCCCTGGGCTCACCTTCCCTTTTTCCATCCTGATCTCTGCCCAGGGATCAAGCAGGATACACCCTGAAGAATTGTCTCTTATCCTCCCCCATCCCTCAAGGCCATTTCCATACTGAGCTGCTGTTCCTCCTGTTGCAGAGCCATTCCTGCATTATTTCTCTAAAGCTCCCCAAAGGGTGGCATTCTTCTTTTCAGCCAGTCAACCCTCCTTCTCTGTCCTTTCCCAAGGGAACGTGCCAGGGAGTTATAGCAGCAAAGGCCATTCTTTTTCCTTACAGTTCCTTTTCTTTTTCCCAGCTGTATTCATTATTTCAATCTATTCCTGCCTGCCCCAGACCTTCTAACACATCCCATGCTGTTCCCACATCTACACACCCTAAGGGTAGACACATGGACACATTTCTGGGGTCAGGCCATCTACTAAAGTTGTTCTAGATGCCACCTGGTTATAATTTGGAGCCTGTCCAGCTCTTATTTAGAAGACCACAAACAGAAGCTTTCAATCCCAAATATATTTCTCTGTTTTCATTGGACCTGTGCCCCTCTAGATAATTCTTCCCCCTTTCTTTTCTCTTTCTGCTCTTGCTTTTGAAGCTCACATGGCACTCTGACCATTTGCTACCGCAGGAGCTGCATTTAATTGAGTTTTTACAACTGCTGGGTCAGAAGCAGTAGCACTGCCTTGGCAGGGCTTGCTGGGTCACTCATCAAGCTCCTTCCTCACCTCACAGGATACAACACATCTGGTTTTGCTTAAAGGACTTAACTGCTGAGCTGGGCCTTTTAATTGTTTTGGGATCAGATCAGCAGGAATTTGTCTCTTCCCTGAAAGTCTGAAGATCTGACATTTTTATAAATTCAAAAATACCTTGAAAGTATTGAAAATAATGTGGTATTTTCACATTTTTGCCAGTTGCTCAAGCCTTTCTACTTTTCCAGCAGCCCAGTGTTCCAGTATTCATTCAGTGGAATGCTTCCAGCTTCCCCAAACCAGGAGTGCGGTTCTTTAGGTCCCAGTCTCCTTATCTAAGAACCCTTAATAATCTCTCATGCACCCTTTCACGCCCCTGCATTTTGTTCTTTCAGTGTCCAGCACCGGCTCTGTCTCTGCCCCAAGGCCTGAGCACTGTGTGGAGGGGCAGGTCCATTCCACATTTGTTTTACACCGTCCAGCTGCTCACTCTTTCCAGTGGAATTCCTGCCTTTCCTGGGATGCACAGGGACTGTGATGTCTCACAAGCCATTGGTCCCCTGACCCATGCTTAATAAATTGATTTTCCCTGCTGCACATTAAACACCCTCCATGCGTCCTTCCTTTTGACAGGGGGCTGTTGGCACAAGTTCCACGCAAGTCACTGCAAATCTGGCTGCTGCAGAGGGGCCTGGTTTGAACACACCTGCTCTTACCTCCCTTCCATCACTGCCTCCTTCTTCTCTGGTTCTCACTGCTTTAAAAATTGAAAAAGCCCCACGATCAGTTCTGTTTATGCAGGAATATTTCCCCAGGCGGTATAGCCTTCATCCCAGAAAGAACATGGGATCAAGAACAGGAAAAGTCTCCTGTGCAATAGCACTGGGGAGAGCCCTATGCTAAAACCCCAGGATTCAAGGTTTTCCTCTTTGGAGATCGGGGAGTAAGCCCTGCTGGGAGTTTACAACCCCTGGAGATCAGGGAGTAAGCCCTGCTGGGAGTTTACAACCCCTGGAGATCAGGGAGTAAGCCCTGCTGGGAGTTTACAACCCCTGAGGCCTCCAGGCACAGCTCTGCTGCAGGAGGAGCAGGTCCACGTGTCCTTCTGCAGAACTGATCACCGCCTTGGACCACACATTGCATTTACTGCAGGATTAGGGTTTGTCATCACCTCATCTGAAAGGGTTAAAGCAGATTCCCTTGGGTCTATAGATTGCCCTTTTAATTTTTCCTATTAGCAGTTGCTATTGACTGTTCATGCTATTAGCAATTCAATGAAACCCCTTAGGAAACCTTTTCTGGTGAGCACTTCTACCTCCATCAATGCCCTGATGCAGAGCAAATCAGAAGGAACAGGCACTAAATAGGAACCAAACCAAAGCTTTCGTTTATGAAATGCTTTTGTACTTCTTTCGCTATTCTTCCTCAGTACTAAGATGCTTAGCTAAAAGTCTACAAAGTCAAAATATCTGTTTTTCAGTAGTCATGGTCTCTTTTTTGATAAATGATTTTAGATTGGGATTTGGGCAAGTGATCTTGAAAAATCTGGAGTTTCTTAAAGTTACCTTAACCCTTGCATTCTGGGCAGAGTTACTTTGCTGTGTTAACAGATTCTGCTGCTGCAGCTTGCCCAGGTATCTCTCAAATCCTCACTCCTGCATCAGTTACAAGCATCCAAAGGCAAGTGCAGGTCATGCAAGTCTTTTCCTTAATTGAATTTCCAAATTCTTCTTGGGCACTCCATGGTAGAAGCAAAAGAAAATAGCACCAGATGAACTGGGTATGGCCAAAGCAGCTTTGAAAATGAGTTTTGACATGTTCATAATCTCCAAAGTGCAAAAAACCCAAAATTAACATTCTGGAAGAGTCTCTTGCTTTCACAAGGCTTCCTGTAAAGGAGACTTAGGGTCTGTCATTCCTCTAAATTTGCTGCTTCTTTTTGGCTACACCAGTGAGAGGCCAAAGGTGAGAACCCACAATTCTCGGATTTGCATTTCACACAAAGGAATTGTTTGTGTTCAGTAAAGGCATTTAAAATAACATTTGTATTGAGTTAAGTGGAGACAGTTTCTTATTGGCTTTCTCACAGAAAACCTCTGGCTTTTAAAATTTGCCAAATCTGACAGAAATAAGAAGCCTAACAAAGAGAGTTGATATTTTCCTGCCTTGCCCTGCTGTAGGGACACGAGGTTGCATGAACACATCAATCCTAATCTGGTTTTGAGTTGCTGGCATGTGGGACAGAAGGACCTCAGTGATTTCCAAATGTTGTGTGAGGGGCACAGCAGCAGGGCTGAGCTCCAGGGAGCTTGGAGCCTGCCAAAGTCACGTTTGGAGTATCAGGAAGAAATGACTGCTGAAAGTATAGAGAATGCGCTGTAAAATATCCATTTTTAAAAGCTGAGCTGAAAAATGTGTGCTTTCCTAATTACATGGCAAACAGCTCCAAAATGCCACAGTAAAAAATTGCCTTGGAACCATAAATGTAGCTGGGTAGAGCTGAGTTTAATCAATCATTGTACTGTCAAAAGAGCCCCTTTGTGAAATGACTTTGTTTTTCTAAGATCTAGGCTGTGCTTTATCCTGCTGAACTTTAATTATGACAGTTGTTTCCATTCATGATTTCTAAGTCAGCCTGTCTCTGTATTTACTGCCCCTTTTTTTGAGCTGCCCGTAATTCCTTGGTGAGGGTGCTGGGGATGGTACCAGCAGTGTAAGCCACAGCTCCTCCAGTCACAGCCACAGTTCTTCATCCTGAGCTCCCCATCATCCACGACAAAGGCTGGAACAGCTCTGCCTCTTGCTGTTGACATCCATGGAAGAAATTGTTTTGAGACAAAACTATTCCTTGCAACTGTACAAATTATCTGGGAATGTGCATTGCATTAACTGGAGTGTGCATCGACCATAGCAAATGAGTTACATGGACAGCAAACCTGGAGGAAGCAGTGATCAGGGAAGAGGGAAGAGGTGGATAACTGCATCCTCACAGGTTTCTCCTTCCTCACAAGCTAATTCTTCTTTTTCTGTATGCCAGTTAATAAAGCCAGCTATTTCCACTGGTCCTAGAAAAACTCCCAAGATGACATTTAACAATTCCATCTCCACATGCCTTGTCCATGGTGTGCTTCCCCTATTATTGTGGTTTTTAAGCTATATTGTGTTTCCCAGCACTGCTGGAATCACCAAAAAATAGAAAATAGAGAGAAAATAGAGATTCTTTTGTATAATAGTCTGGATTGGAAGAGTAAGTGAGCTGGTTAATGAAAAAAACTAGGAGATGACATTTATATGTGGCCTATGTTCAAAAGGTGAATTATCTTTTAAAATATAATTTACCTATGTTCTGCCATTATTTACCTGTATCCCTCCCCTTAGATTATACCTGTCCTGTATCAGATAAATTAGAATTTGCAGAGAATGTTTCCTAACACAAGGTGGGGCAGAAGGGACTAGAAGTTTGCAGGGTGCCTGAAATCACACAACATAGCCAGGAAAAGAAATCCTGATCTGTCAAAGAAATCACATTCATATTTAACATTTTAATCAAGAGCTGTGTGATCCAAGGCAAGGAAGAAAAAACCGAGCACATTCCATTGCCGGGAGCCTTTTCAGCAATCAGTGAGAAATATTTGCTGAAGGGTTGATGTTCTTCCTGCTTAATATTGAAAGAGGACATTTAAAACGGACAACACCAGCCCGAAACCGTAACATTTCTCCTGCTCTTTGTCCAAGACTGCTTTAGGGCCAGCTCTAACTGGGGCCAAGCTGGGCACAATGCGGGTGTGCAGAGGTGGGGAATGGCTGGGAAATGGCAAAACCACTCCAGCCCTGAGCTGGAGCTGAGGAGCTGGAAGGGAAGAGCTGCAGGAATTGGTGACCCCTCTGCGACACCAGCTCCAGGCTTCCCATGGTTTTACAAATCCAGATCCTGGCACAGAACAAGTGACTGAGCCTGGAGAATCCCTCAGGGGGCACCTGATGGTGGCAGGGTCAGGCAGGAGCCCAAGGAAAGGGAAGTTCCGAAGGAGCCTAGGCCAGGACATGGTTCAGGGATGAGCAGGAATGCTCCCAGCAGAACACAGGGATTGCTCTTGTAAACAGTGGGCTTTGATTTTCCCAGGACCAGAAATGACCAGAGCTGGCCCATGGATTTCACCCAAATTAGAGCCAGGAAAGCCACCCTGAATGGCTCCACAGTCACTGGCTGCGTCTGGAGGAGAGAATATTAAGGCATTAATATTACTGTACTTTGTGCATTTCCTTTGCATCAGAGCGCCATTCTGAAGCGAGCAATAAAATCTTCTTCGACGGGAAGTGGGAAAACTGATGGATTTGGGATGGAGGCGGCATGTTTTTGTCCTTTACTGACTAATTTGGTGTTGATGTTTCTTGTCCCCTTTTTCTGTACACCTCCATGCTGGTTTTTGGAAGATGGGGCCAGATTTCTGATTTCCTAGAGCTGCTCCAGTTGCACTAGAGGGAATTTGGAGCCCACAGCGTGGATGATGAGAGCTGCCCTCTGCTCTGGTAGAACAGAGCTCCTCAAGTCTATTCCTCAAGCATGTACCAAATCCTGTACATGTTTTCATTAATAATGGTTATTAAAATAGAGCATTTATTATAAATCTAAAGAGTATTTGTCAGTAATTTGAGTTATTTCATTGTTGAAACAAATGAAAACAACTTTCTTGGCTCATTTCCAGCCCTCTTGCAGGCACAAGCCCATCCAGACTCTCCCTGTCCACATCCCATCAGTCAGGGCAAACGTTTGGCCTCAGAGCTGGGATTTTGCTGTTATTCCTGATTAGCACCTAAGAAGTGAGCACAGACCAGTGAGCAAAGTCTGTTCAAATCAATGCTGGACACTCTTTGACTCCTATTTTATCCAAGAATCCATTCCAGCATTCATTGAAAGCAAGATTTTCTTCAGATCTGCAAAGTAAGTCTATAAAGGTCGCATACTGTGAGAATAAATGACAAAAACAAAACAAAACAAAAAAAAAAAAAAAAGAAAAAAGAAAAATAGAAATGCATTAAGGGAAGTAATTGTGAGCTCACAGAATCTGCAAACCCAGTGGAAATTTCTAACTGTGCTTCTACTTTAATATGACATTTAAACTTTTCAGTCTCAAACTTCTGGGAAAGAACTAGAGGGGAAATATTGTGGCAAGATTTTAAACAAATTATTCAAATTCACTGAAAACTACATTCAGTGCAGACAAAATTCAGTGGCGGGCTTGGTGAAAAGGAAGGGGTTGGCAATGTCAGAATAGCACAGGGCTACGAAAAATGCCTGTCCACACTTCTGTAATGAACTGCCTTGACTCTTTCACTCTGTGTGCACCTTCAACAGGACTGATGAAAAATTTAGGCAGCAGAAAGAGCAGCCTGGATGTACCCATTTAGGCAACAATTCTTCAGCAATTTGTCCTACCACATATTGATTTATTCTTCCCTTGCTGCCAGAGAAATCCTATATTTCTCATGATTCTGGGCAAGGGTTTGTGGTATAAACACATTGGAAAAATCTAGTTTTCTGTCTGGCTCTTTAGCAGGAATTACAAATTTATCTTGAATGTCTACAGGGATGCATTTTGCTCATGAATTTCAATAGGCATCCTTGCACTGAGTGTTTGGTGCCAACCTGGTCACAAAGCCTTGGTTCTGGTGGGAACTGAAGCTGCAGGGTCTGCCCGTGGCTCCTTCGGGAAACAAGGACAACTCGCTCAGAGCCGTCCTGGGGCACAGCACAAAGCAAGCTTTGTCCACGTTTCCAAGACTGATGGTTTGGGGGCCGTTACCCAGTGAAACAGAGATGTGCTGGTGACAGCTGACAGGAACATTACACCTAATGAACATTAGGTACCCCAGACATGGTTAAAGGTGTCTGCACCAGCCCCAAACTTGGCTCTTGGCCCTTTTAAAAGCAGATCTTAGGCCCAGTGACAGCTGTGGTGTTTGATGAACTCCAGAAGTTTTGCCAGGAGCTTTCTCTTGGTTTTGGTGGGGTTTTTTTTGTTTGTTTGTTTGTTTGGGTTTTTTTGTTTGTTGTTTTTTTTTTTTTTTTAACACCTTTAGCGGTCCCCAGCTAAACCCAGCAAGGAAATTCAAACAACTCGAGCCACATCTTGAGTACCTCACTGTTGGCTTCAACAATCCCAGTTACAAAAACGGGCCCAAGCACAGAACCAGGGGAGTGCAGTTGCAGTTTATTTTCCCTGGAAATTTTCTATGAGCTAGACCAGTAGAAGGGCACGTGGAGGTGCAAACACGCCCTCTCAACAGCCAGAAAATCCTGCTTTTGTGTCCCTAAGCTTGATCTTTTCTACTGCAGGAAATGCATCCTCCCTGCATGACACAGGCCGGTCACTGCAAAGAGAAGATTGCTCTGACCTGGCTGAGAGCTGCCAAGAAGTTGCTTTTCCTTCTGCTGTCCAAACACAGAGAAGCAACACAACAGAAATCACCTCTAATTTTTAGTTATTGACACAGAACAAGAAAAGGGCCAATGGAACATGAGAAATTGTTTCACAGCTTGTGACAAACCCTTTCTGAGCATTTTTTTAAAACAAACCTCTTGATTAAAAAAGACACAGCAATTTTTTTTTTATTTCCTGAGGATGGGAGACAGGCTTTCTCTCTTCCCACTTGCCATAAGAACAGACGTCCCAGATCTGCCGTGCATGGTGGGAGATGCGAAGGTGGTGCAGAGGTACCATTTTTGGATCTCAGAAACAGCTGCTTGGGGCTCAAACAGGCAACAGAGCAGCAGAGGAGCTCAGGGTTTTGCCCTGAGCTGTGGTAGCAGATGCTCAGACAGTTCAGCTCTGTGCACGACTTCCCTCAGGATTCCTGCAAAATACAGAAAATCTGATTGTGGAGCAAAAACCCCATCACGGTGCTGCACTGAGTTAATAAAGTCTCAGGTAGATACAGTATTTAAATTAATAATGAAAATGTTCATGTAAGGGCCAATGTAGCTTTTGCAGAGCTAAGTCTTGCCCCAGAATCTGGAAGTGTTGTCATTAGCAGGAGAGATACAGATCTGCTTTTGATACACCACGGGTTTATTACTTTTTTAAATGCATCCTTCCACAGTGTCCGTGGGAAGCCACTGAAACACACGGAGCTGTCACAGGACAAGAATTAAGTCCAAGACCAGCCTGTAGTTTTGTACCAACAGTTTCTTAAAGGGTGAGAAAGAATGGATGTTTTCCAGAAGGGAGAGAAGTCTAAAGGGACCTGTAGGATGCTCATGGTTGCTGAATGGAATCCAGTGGTTTTTCCAGGATCCTTGAGACAGAGTTTGGTGACACAATCATTCAGAAGAACCATGCCAAAGGCACCAGGAGGGCTCCCAACAACACTCTACCAATAAAATTTCAACAATGGGAAGACGTGCAAAAAAGGGAAAAGCTTGTATCCTTGATGACTCCATGAGCACTTTCCAGAGGAGGTTTCAGAGTGATTTTCCAAATAAATTCTTAGCATTGGAAAAATGAAGTTAGCACATTGGGGAAGGTACTGGAGAGGGAGGCCGGGGACAGACACAGCTGCAGAAACCAGTGATGCACCTAAATCTGGGATTCTGCCTGCATTTGGGAATGTCCGAAAAGTCCAGAGAGAGGCAAAAGGGATGGCCAGAGCAACATTTCCCACCCAAATAAACCCACGTGACTCTGGTTCTCAGAGGGGGTGACTGCAGAAGGTGCATGTGAAGGGCGGATGAAACAGCCGACGGTGCGGAGAGGAAACCACTGCTCCATGTTCATGGAATTCCAGAATCCAGCTCCATTTTCAAGCAGTTGGTTTAGTGAAAGATACTCAACCCATGGAAATAAGACTACAATGCCTTACCAAAAGCGGCCATTTCTGTTCCATGTGTGCCACATTTTAGTTCTGAGAACAAAAGGAGTTTTACAGTCAACCACTTCCCAGTGCTCTTGCTGTGCCCGAGTCTCTGCTCGGGATGAAGAAACAAATCCAGGGTTTGTTTTGACAGAAAACCGACCTCTGCTGGCCTGCTGTGTCCAGCGTGGGTAGAACAGACCCCAGCAGATCCATGGCACACGAGAGAGGTCACGTGGGGATGTTCAGGCACAAACCCTTGGTTTGCTTCCCCAAATACAACTTCCTCTGGTCGCAGGAAATTAGGGAATATCTAAAATATCTAAATAGGAAAGGTAAATATCTAATTAGGAAATATCTAAAGCCATGCAGTGTTTGAGTCGCACGGCACATGAAGAGGCTGTTGACCCAGTGTTGTTCATGGCTGTTCAGTGGTCTGAGATGTCTTTTCAAATCTTCAAGGCTCTGTGATTTTATCAAAAGCAAGCCCGTGTTCTGGAGCTCCTGGCAGGCGCACAGGAGGCAGCTCACACTTTGCACTTCACATGGTGCAGCCTGGCAGGAGCACTGGATGCCATTCCTGAGATTCATCCCCACACCCTTCCCTCTGGGTGCCCTCAGCAGTCGGTGCACAATGACTCCCGGCCCACCATGGCACAGCACTGACACAAATCCTGCTGTTGCCTCCCCAGGATGTGCCGGCACGAGCTGCTCCCAGCACCAAGAGTTTGTTTCAAGACTCAGCCTTATTTCCAGCAGGACTTTTGCTTTTTTCCACTTCTTAGCTCTTTTCCAGATGTAGAAGCCTTCACAGGCCACTTGTTCCCTGTCAGCTTCTCCATTCACCTCTGGCAGGGCAGAGGCTCCTTAGGCAGTGACTCCAGCCTGCAGCTGGGACATCATTCATTGTTTTTCCAGTTCATGCTGCTTTGAATAAGCTGTTGATTTTGTCTCATTTCTTGAAAGAAAATGATTTTTTTAATTCTGAAGTTGCAGTGTAGTTAAGGGACACCCACATTCATTTCAAAGCTCAAATCCTGTCATTAGCCCTTGCTTTCCAAACTTTTTTAGTTGAATAAACAGAGCATTACCAGACAAATATTTTTAAATGGTCCTTGTCAATTGTATCTGCCACAGACAGGGACGACATCAGAAATTTATCCATCTGCGTTTTATTCAGAGGGACTGAGGCCTCTTCTGCTGTGGCAGACTCAGAGCTGCAGAAGTTGCAGCTCCCAACAATTCCCAACCATTCCTCAGCAATCCAGACTCTAGGATTTGGGGAGCTGCCTGCCCTAGAGGCACTGGAGAGATCAGAGGCAGGCACTGACATTCACTGCATTTCTCTGTATTTCTTCTTGCCCAAGGGAAAGAGAGAAAAAAAAATGAGAGAATCTTTCCCAATTTAAAAAAAAAAACCAAAAACTGAACACAAACCAAACCAAAACACAAAGAGCGGGGGACAAATGCAATGCTTGAAATAAGAACAATATCTAAAATCACAGCAATGTTCCACATTTCCTTTCTTATTCCAGATGATTTCACTGATCCTTGCTCTCGGCCAAAGCCCAGCAATTGGTGCATCCCCTGCTCCCTGCTGGACTCTCAGTGCTGCAGCTGAAGATCTCCCAGGAGCCCATGGATTCACTCAGTTTTGTACTTGCATGGAGGGGACTGTGCCATGCTGAGGTTTTGTTTCTTTCTATGTGAAATTGGCCAGCAGAAAGGGCTGCACATTGCAGCCCCTCTGTAGATCCATGAATGGATTTTTATTCCTGTGTTCAGACTGCAGCATTGTTACTCTGTCAGCCAGCACAGCGACTTGAGAACAAAAACTCACCATCCCACTGGATCCCAAGATTAAATGAGTACGAATTAATTGTTTTCTATCTTTCTCCTCAGCCCTTTCTATCAGATGTAACCAGATTGAAGCCAGCCCTTCCATCAAAGTGCTCAAGAGGGGACTGAATTAACTGACTTTAAACATGCAATTTGCTTTGTTTTCTAGAGGAAAACCAGAGCATTGGGGCAACTTCGAGTTTCATAGTAATTAGTTACATTTGTTTTTGCTGAGTTTCTGTTCACAGGACTCAGAGCTCCAACCTGTGGCTGGGAATCAGCAGCTCCTGCCTGTTTCCATCTCTGCAATTCCACATAAAGTGGAATTGTCTCCCTCTCCCTGCTTGTAGTGAAGCTGATTCCTCTGGGTAAAGCTTTTGGCAGTCTAAGGCCAACAGATTAAATGTGCACAGATTATTGTTAAAGCTTTGGTGCCAAAAGCCACACACTCAGACAGGAACGCAGCGTGGTGCAAAACAGCGAGCAAGAAACGACAACCATACGAGCATGGGGACACAAAATAGCTTTAAAATGAGCAATAATGAAGTTAGAATCAAATGCAGTTGGGAATGAAGACTTGTAAGTCTGGCCATGTCTTCATTTTCTTTCAAATATGTAAATTGGGAAACTAGAAATTGTGATGGAGGGAGAGGGACAGAGGAGGAAAAAATTGGTGCAAGACCAGGTGGAGCTTGGAGAGATCCATCCAAGGCGGGATGAGAGAGCTGGGCACAGAGCAGCAGCGTGATCCTGTCTGGGCAGGACTCAGCAGAGCTCAGCTCTGAGGGACCTGGCTCAGGGCTGGCCGTGGCTGGGTGAGGTTTATGTTTGGGCTCCATCTTAAAGGTCTTTTCCAACCTCAGTGGTTCTGTGATTCTAAACAGACTGAGAATAACATGGGAAAATTACAGAAATGAAACCCAACCCAGAAACAGGCAGAAGAACCCACAGGGCCCTTCCGAGAGCTTGGGGCCAGATTGAAGCAGTTAGCAGAGCTTATAACAAAAGTTTTAACAGAAATAAGAGAATTTTTTATAAGGGCCCTTCAGATTCAATTACAATTTTTTCCAGGAAACAAGAAACAACAAAACTGACTTGGACTTAAGGAATTAGACTTTGAGATGCACAACAATCACAGACAGAACTCTGCCAAAAGCCCGTCCAGGTTGAGAGGGAAGATCATTTATCACCTCAGGCACTGCTTCAAGATGAGCTGGAATAGAGCAAGACCAGGTGGAGGTTCTTGGCGGAGCTGCAGCAGCTCTGGATTGGATTGTTTCCTGCACATAAAGAAGGATGTATCCTAGAAAAAAGGTATTTTCCCTGAAAGCCTTGCTATGGAGAGGGAAGAAAAAAACCCCCAAACCACAAAAGCACCACCAAACAACCAGTGAAGCATTTCAGATCACTGTTCCGAAAAAAGCAGAAAGCCAAGGCAAGAAGCCATCAAAAGAGCAGGCAAAGAGTTCGTCACAACCTGTTCTGCTTTGGAGAGAGTTCATTGAAATTCATGTATTTCTGTAAAACCTTTTGATTTTATCAAGGAAGCATTTTCTGATTTATGCTTAACAGACACAATATTTCCTTTCCCTCATGTTCAGAGCCTCCAATAAGTGAAGCTCCTGGAGGCTCTGTGCTTCAAAGTTCTTCATTACAAAAAGCATAAAATAAATCTCTCTAAAGTAGTTACTGCTTGATACAATAATTCTGCCCTCGCTGGTTTTAAAACAGGACTTGGAAAACAATAGCAGAGCATAAAATTTCATCAGAAGACAAAGAGATGGGATGGTGAACAATCAAAGGAAAAGTGTCTTAGGATTGGGAGTGGAAAGTAATAACAATTACAGATTATTTCTGCAAGTCCAGAGAGTCGTAAACACCAGAACCTCTGGCAGGAGAAGCAGCAGCAGATTTATAAGAAACTAAAGATATTTTTATTTGGGGGACTTGGAAATAATGGTCCTCAAGAGGTGTCATTACATTGGAAAGGGAGCAGCCAAAAAGAACTTTTTAAGTGCCTGCAATAAAGTGTCCAAGTGGTTTTTTTGGCAAGGTAACAGCAACAGCAACAGCCCCAGGAGCAGCCTCCGTGTTGGCTTCCTCTTTTCAGAAAAACCTCCAAACCCTTGAATGAAATGTGCATTAAACAGAGCACCCACTGCTCTTTAAATCTGGCAAACGCGTGCTTTATAAGATGGCCTGGCCTGGACGGCACGTTTTTAAAAATTTGCCTCACAGTGAGAGAATTCCGTTCAGGCTCCCTGTCTGGATGAGGGTGGGTACAATCACCATCCCTTCCTTCTTCTATTCCTGCCACAGCAAGCCAATAAAGAAGGTTTTTCTATTTTCTATTTTCACAAGGAAGAACTAAACTTGGTGCATTTCTTCCCCCAACACCCATTTTTTTTCAGTAAATACATAAAAATAATGAAAACTATTGAAAATAAAATAAAATAAAATAATCTACCTTCCTAGCCAGAAGGGAAGTAAAAGAAATACGAACTACATCATAGTCACAGACTTTAATTTCCCAACCCCCGTGAAGGTCACCATATGAACTGATTAACATCAGAGCGGGTCTGCTGGAGAAAATCTTACACATCCTGTGTCTACAAACAGAATATTTCACTTGGAGGCTTTACAGCCCAAAATCTGCTTGCTGTGAGCATCACAAGCTTGGGGGGTGAGCGGGGCTTTTTGGATTCTGCCCAGCAGCGTCACTGCCCCTCTGCAGCATTTCCAAGAGTCATTAAAGTCATTAAAGTCATTAAAGGACACTGCTTGAAAAGCCAGCACCTCCCAGCGTTCCATCTTGTAATTCCATCCCCCAGGGGCTGCAGATCCCGCCTGTCCATGCAGGAGATCACCTGCGGCGTGCAGAGCTTCACCCCTGCCCTGCCCTTCTATTCCTGTGCATCAGGACAGAGCTGTTTTCCTTCATTAATGGCCGTTGTTAAGCTGCTCCTTGGCTTTCCCATTGCTGCGGTGATTGCAGAGCCCTCAGGAGCAGGAGCTGTTCCAAAAGCACCTCCTTGCTGCTGAAATGATATCCAAACGCCATCATTTCGCTGTGGCTTTTGAGCTGCTTTTCCCTTGAAGCAGCAGCCGTTGCAGATGGATAATTATATTAAGACCCACCCTGCAGATGTCTGGTTTTATTCCCATTACCCTCCCTGCCCACAGCAGTAACTACAGCTTTTAGCTCTCCCTCACCCCGAGTTGTCTGGCTTTGATCTTGAAACTGGGGGTGTTTTAGTGCCCCAGGTACGTGGGGAGATCCCCTCGTCCCTTTGCATTAGC
This sequence comes from Dasyornis broadbenti, assembly GCA_013397935.1. Lineage (NCBI taxonomy): Eukaryota > Metazoa > Chordata > Aves > Passeriformes > Dasyornithidae > Dasyornis > Dasyornis broadbenti. The sequence goes on from VZRN01001731.1 coordinate 250,396, forward strand.
CCAGATAGGACAGACAGAAGACAGAGGAGAAATGATCGGCTCAGGAACGCAGCTGAGACCCAGGAGCCAGGGAGTGATTTCTGTGCAGCTGGATGCCATCTCTGCTGCTGTCAGAACCCTCCTGAATGATGAACACAAGACCCAACTCCCTCCTCCCTGCACCCATGAGATTGCTGCGCCTGAAAAAGTGTTCATTGGGAAGCAACCCGTATCCACAGCTCTCATCACGCGGGATTTTGCAATGAGAAGCACACAAAATAATTCTAGTCCATTCTCGTTTCACAAAATAATTCTAGTCCATTCTCGTTTCACAAAATAATTCTAGTCCACTCTCGTTTCACAAAATAATTCCAGTCCATTCTCATTTCACAAAATAATTCCAGTCCACTCTCGTTTCACAAAATAATTCCAGTCCATTCTCATTTCACAAAATAATTCCAGTCCACTCTCGTTTCACAAAATAATTCTACTCCACTCTCGTTTCACACCTGAAGTTTTCCCTCTACTTTTTTAGTTAGCTGGTTCAATTCTCACCACAGACTTTCTTTTTCCCCTAATTACATGTCCAAACAATGCAAGAAAAGAGGTTTCTGTGAGGTTTTTTAAGATGCTGACAAATGACAGATGCCAGGCACCCAGCATTCCTAACTGCATCCCCCAGAGACGGCCGGGGAGCCTAACCCTGCACACCAAAATGTGCATTTGTGAGCATCCCTCCAGTGAAAAATCAAGAAAAAACTCCCTAGAATTGACAAGAACAACTTGGGGAGCACACCTTTACAGGGAACAGCATTTTCAGTTTCACAGGAGTAGGATGATACTTGATTACAAGCTGAAGTTGGACTACCAAGAGTTAAAAAGAAAATTTAAAAAAACCCCACACAAACAAAAAAGCCTGTCTTTGAAAAGGAGCCACCAGGGCCACTTGTAGGCATCCAAGAGAGTCTGAATCAGTTCTTAACACAGCCAGGCACTCAAAGGATTGAGGGGCAAACTGCTCCTACATGGCAGGACAAACACAGCCAACACAAAGAGCTGAGGGCTGCCAACAAGAGCTGGTTTTGGATCCAGGTCTTCAAGGGCAAAGTGTATTCCTTAGATTATCCTTGTTTGATTTATCTGAAGTGGAATTCAGGTAATTCAGACACTTTTCTTTCTCTTAAAAAAACCCAACAAAAACCCCAAACCAACCAAAGCTTCTCTGCCAGGAATGGGGCAGAAAAGCCTGAGACCAAAATATTTGTGTCTACTAAAGGCTCGAAGTATAGAAGAAAATAATCGAATATTTTTCAGGTTCCCAAATTTCTGCACAAAACCACCACTTCAGAGTCAACAAAATACTGATTCCTCGGTGTTTCCAGCCAAGTATTCCCTTAGGAAGGAGCTCTGCAGTCTGTAAGCCCCAAATGCTGTTGAGCGCAGCTGATTCACTCGAGTTACAAGAAAACACCGAGAGCTGATTGTGCTCCGAGTTCTGTCCGTGGAAAAGAAGTGGAATTCGTGCTAAAGATTCACTCCAAAGCTGAACCACTGGAAGCAAAGAGCCAAGGGCAAGGCATGAAACTGCTGGAATTGCTTCTATAAACACATGGGAATTAAATTCAAGGCACATTTGTAGTAACAGGTGATTTATTAATTGATCTGAGAGCGGCTTCCAGCCTCCGAAGGGGTTTTGGTGACTCGAGGTGAGCACGACCTGCTTTGGCTTGCACTCAGCAGTGCGGAATGGAAGTTAATTGGGTGTTCTCAGGGGCAGAAGTGCAATCGGATGGAGCACAGCAGGGTTGGCACAATCACCGGAGGAGGCCAAGGACTGGCGGCACTCACGGCTGCCACACGCTGGGGGTGACCGCCCCGCTCTGCTCCTGCCAAGCCTGCCCTCGCTGCCAGCTCCAAGTGCCAAATTTCCCATCCCCACGTGGTGCTGTGGCTGGGGCAGGAGGCACACCTCTCACTGCCCTCAGTGACTAAACATCAACATTTTTATAAATATATAGATACGTGGTCAAAACTCCTTCCTTGTGCACTGCTGGAGTCAAAGGAAAATGAAAATGCAGACCAAGAGCTCATCCTGTGTGCGATGCTGAGAGACCTGAAGCTTTCACCAGGATGGAAACACCAAGTGAATGAAGCTTTGTACCTACCTGAGCTGATTTCCGGGAGGGGAGGATGCCTCCAGCAGCAGGTTTAGTGCAGATCTTTGTCAGGCTTGGCCAGGGCTCCTTTGCTGCTGCCCAGCTCGGGTTGCTGGGCAAGCCCCACACATTTCAGCTCCCACTGTTTCATTTCAGCCCCTCTCTCTGCCGAGCCTCATTCCAGTGCAGCTTCCCAAGAGATGAGAGAGAGGCCTTTCTAGAGAAACAAACACGCCAGAAAGCCTTTCAGTTTGTGTTTTGAAGCCCGAAGGCTTCATAAATGATATGAACTTCACTCGTCCTCAGCAGTGGAAAAGCTGCTGGGAAACACCCAAGGCTTTCGGGGTTTTCATTTGCACACGAATTTGCCAGTGGCAAAAGGACAACAAAAGCAGCCACAGCACTGAGCACGGGTTTCCAGTGAAACATTCCTCACACAGATACCAGAAAATCTCGTTTCTCCACAGGGAGACCATGCACTGTGTCACTTCCAGATGTTGTCCTGCTGTGGTCCCCGTTCAGTGCTCAGCTGCCATCCCCCAGCAGATGTTTCTCTTCATGCTGTAGTCTGTAAACATTTTGCCTTCGGCAGAAATCTATTTAAGCAGAATTTTTGAAGTTCAAAGAGCTGCTTGATTCCTTTTTCAGTCCTGTGTGTGTTTCTATCCGTGAGGAGATGCAGAGAACCGCGATTTCTTTCTCTTCTGGTTCATGTGTCACCATCAGGCCTCTGGTTCTCTCTCAGCTCCGCCTGGGCTTTACTACAAAACTGGCTGGGACGTTTCTTTTTCTGAAATTGCAATCAGTGATCAATTTTCAAAATGCATTTTTAAAACCCCTTGAACTTCTCTTTCATTGGAAGAGCCCACAAAGCAGCAGGGGGCTTGAACACAAGCTCAGAGAAATAATACAGGAATATTCTTTGATGCTGCTATCTGCCTCCCACAAACAAAACAAAGGAGGTATTCCCATCTCCATGAAAAATAATTTCTTTCACAATTTGTTTAAAAACAAGTCTCTAATAAAGATATTAGAAGACAGATGTTATTAAACTCATTAGAATTTTATTTTCCCTGCTATTCTTATTTTTCCTGAAGTTCATTAAACTTGCTTCAGAAGCTTTTTCATTTCTTTTTTATAAAAAAACCTTCTAATAAATTATTAGAAGATTAATAACTTATTCAATTTCCAATAACTTCTTAAACTTCTCATAAGTTATTAATATTGTAAGTTCTTATTTAAAAATAATAGGAATATCAGGGGGTAAATAAATAAACCCAATAAACGAATCAACTAAATAAACTTCCAGTAAGTTCAACTTATTACAATTTTATTTATTTCCCTCATGATTACAATTTCATTTATTTCCCCCATGCTATTCTTATTATTTCTGAGGTTCAATTTCCTGAATCCAGCAAGAATTTTGTACAGAAAACAATACATTTTGTTTTACCAGAAATATAAATGTAGGACATATTTTCATTCCTTTTTCTTTTTTCTGCATTATTTTGTCATTTCTTCACAGACAGATCTGCATAATAAATACTTAAAGAACAGATGCAATAAATGAATTTGTTGTAACTGCTAAATGGCAGTGTTTACTGTTCTTAAATAATCATCTCGTTGTTCTGTGTTCAGGGGAATACTGCAACAGGTCAAACCGTCATTTTGAAAAATTAAAATTCTGAATATTTAGGCTTAAACCCAAGTCATTATTTCATGTAATCCAAGTTGTATTTATGCAAACAAGGAGAAGGAGATTCTAGAGGCTGCTGAGTCCCTGCAGCAACACAGAAAAGCACAGCTGCAGCGCCATGGGCAGCCTCTTTGGGTCAATCCAACACGGGAAAACATCTCCAGATATTGTCAGACTTTTGTTCTCACTGCTCCTGCTTTGGGACCTGAAAAGAGTTGGTTTCGTGCAGTCAGGAAGAAGTCACAGATATGTTTCCTACAAAAGTAGTTAATATTTCAAATATTTCCCAGATGGAAAGGGTTGCACTGAAACACAGGCCCAGAGCAGGTCAGAGCAAGGACTGCCCCGGGAAATCATTGCCTGGTGGGGACCCTTTAGGAAAGGAAATGTTCCTGCCTGGCCCAGGTCTTAGAAACAAACGCTGGCTTTTGTGTGGTTCATCTCGAAATCCCATCTCTGGGATCCTTTAAAAATTCCAGAACCCAGCTTGCAGCCTTCTCCTCCCACCCTTAAATCCACCCAGACACCAGCTTGAATCCCATGCCAGAGCTCAGGTGTTCTCTGGTGCCTCTTTTCCTCTGGACACCTTCACCTCTTCCCAAGCAGCTTTCTGGGATTTATCTCCTGTGAGCACCCACTCTGCCCTTCCCAAGCTCTCTAAGACTTCCCCTCGTGCTGCTCCCTCCCTGGAGGTCTGAGCAAAACTGATTCAAGAGATCAGTTTTCCTCTCTGACATCCATCATGACAAATTTCAGTGATTCTTCCCAATTTCCAGCTTCTTTATCACACTTGCCTTGAAGCAGAGAGCACACAGAGGAATCAGGGGCAAAGCCAGGGCAGCTCTTGAAGAGTTATCCTGCTTGGATGTGCCCCAGTTGGATGATTTTGTCCAAGCCCAGGTGTCAGAGGACATCTGAGGCCCAGGAGGGGGTGTCAGCTCCCTGGGGGCTCCCCTGGCAGCTCCACAGGCTTCGCCCTGAGCGGGGCTGAGCAAGGGAGGATTTATTCCTCTGATTTCCTCTGGGGGTCATTGGCACAGGTTGATCTCCTTGATTCCAAAGTTATGAACCCCAGCAACTTCAAAGTCTGGGAAAATACGAGGCTAAATTAAATTCCATAATCAGAATAACTGTGACCAGAAAAAACTGAAAACATATTTCAATCAGTTTCCTGGACTATTTTACAAACAGCTCCATCTAGAGAGAGGAGTGAAAGAGAGAAATGCAGAACAAACCAACTGATTTAGAAACATGCTTAGTTAGTTCAGCTGCTGTTCTAATTCTGTTGATAATTTTTTAATCTCTTTGAAGTATTTTTCAGCCTGCACTGCACAGGGATCTTCCTTAGGTCTGTGCTGACAGCCTCACTGGATGGCATTTCTGGCCTCCTTCTTTCTTGTTTTTCTTTTCGAGATAAGGTTTTCTTTCTGAATTTGCTTTCAAATAAGATTTTTGTGTCTGAAGAATATCTGCTCTTGCTAGGTCAGCACACTCAGGCTGGAACAGGAATTTGCAAGCCACTTTCTCTCCCCTCATAAAGGCTCCACTGGCAAATTAGACCGAGGCCTGAATGTCAGTGATGCTCCTTCACCCAGCTGAACACTGAGAACAAATCTGAGTTTTGGTCTGGGGTCTTTTAATTCCCTTTTACAACAGACAGAGAGAAAAGCCATGAAACTCGGTATTTCTAGCAAAAGCAGAGTCATCTGGAATCACAAAATCATAGAATCACAGAGTGGTTTGGGTTGGAAGGGACATTTAAAGCCCATCCAGTGCCACCCCTGCCATGGCAGGGACACCTCCCACTGCCCCAGGCTGCTCCAAGCCCTGTCCAGCCTGGCCTTGGACACTGCCAGGGATCCAGGGGCAGCCCCAGCTGCTCTGGGCACCCTGTGCCAGGGCCTGCCCACCCTCCCAGGGAGGATTTCATATTCACCACTGCTGATGCCTTTAAACAGCCAAAGCTGGCAGGAGCAGAAGGAACCTTCCCTGGCCACTCTTGTTTTGACCTGCTGGTCCCCAGATCAGGGTAATATTTGTATTGAATACCAGTTTGGTTGGATGAATTTCTGGTAGCCACGCTCAGATAATTACGAGAGACTCGTGGTTTTTAAGTGGAAGTCAGGAGGTTGAGTCTTGTTGGTAAGGGAAGAGCAGGGAACACTGACTGCCACAAGATCCTCGTGTCCAAGAGAGGACACGACAGCACGGAAACGGTGCTGGGCCCCGTGTGCCCTTTTGGGTGACTCAGGGTTTGCCTCAGTTCATTGCCCATCCTTAGGAACACCTAAACCCGTGTGGAGCAAGAGACACAACCTACACCAAGCCCTGCAGCACTGCACAAAATCCAGCCCTTAAGAGAGGAGGAACAAGAAAAGAAAAAGTGTCACTTGTTACAAGGACAACAATAAAGCATTGACCTCAGCAAAAAACTGAAGGACAAGAACAAAGGACATTCTTAACACAGGGTTTATTTCTCAAGGACTCACCAGACTTTTGGTTTGAACCCTTCCCTCTGCCCCAAAGCTTCTATCATTTCAAAGTGGCAATTTCAAGGAGATGCTGCCTCCCATCTCAAAGCCAACTGAAAGAAAAGCTTTATGGAACATCTGGAGGGCAGTGTGGCCTTCCCACTGTGGGATTTTAAATGCCAGAATCTATCCATCCTAGATCTGAGAGGATATCGAGGCCAGATGCTGCTATGGATGGTCAGCCTTAAGTGGTGAGAGTGTTTTCCTTCCATTGCCCTTTTCAAGCACCCCGATCTTTAATCAGCCTTGAAAAATTAAGCCTTTCAAAACCTGATCCAAACATATTAATACTGGTTTTGTTTTAAGACAAAAAAAATTGGGCAATTTTCTAGGATTATTCTGAATCCTAGAAAATCTGCAGAATCAAGAAACTGTGTAGTAATTACTAGCTTGCTAAATGTTTTCCAACAAACCCATTACTCTGTATCTGGAGACTCAGCCTTTGAAGTTTTTCTGCAATTCACTCGCTATCTACATTGTCAGACAGCCAACGTTTGAGTTATGGCAAGTTTCATGATTTTCATAGAAAGCCCCCAAGCCCAGATGCCTCCCCCCACAATGGATCATTTACTGGATGTTGTCCTAGAGATACAATAATCCAACTTCTTATTGCTCAATATCTGCCTAACAGAAAATTCCTCCTGGTCTTGCTCATTGTTGCTTCATTAGTGGGCACACATTTATTTAGGCTTCCCAAAGCATTTGCTGACAGAGCAAAACTGTGCATCTGTGAAATTGCTTGATCACTCACTGTAAGTAGTCTTGCAAGTTCCCGAGTTCCTTTCAGGGGAAGATACTCTAAATGTGCTCTTTGCTGTCTTTGGAGGGTAAAAGTGGGCTCCTTCCACCAGACCAGGCTGCTCCAAGCCCCATCCCTTGAACACTTCCAAGGATGGGGCAGCCACAGCTTCTCTGGGCACCAGAGAAATAACTCTGTGATACAAGTTATATTCCTAAGATGTCATCCATTTTAAAGCTCCTTTTCACCTTTTTTTTTGCTGTTCAGCAAATAGTTTGAATACAGTATAATAGAAAACATAATTGCTATAATTGGAAGAGTAGTAAAATATGTGTATTCTCCGAGCAGAATGAGACAACTGAAATTACCTGTGTAACCTGGCACAGGTAGGTCACAGTGCAGTATAAAAGTCCCACAGCATTTCCTAGGCATGGAACAGATCGAGCATTTCAGCTGAGAACACCAAGTTTGAGCTGTAAAACTGCACCTAAAGAAAAACAAAACTTCTGGTAAAATACCAGGTCCAGTGGAACTTCTGCTAAGTAACGTGATTTTTCCCAGGTCCGTGGGGCTGCGCACAGTCTGTTTTTCCACTACAAATCGTGTGTGGGTGGAAGACGAGGAGACGCTGGAGAAATCAGGTGATTCCCATGGATTTCCCAGAGCTGGCAATGCCCTCAGCGCAGCAGCCGTGCTCCCGCCTGCCCCCCTGCAGCCAGGGAGATGCTGAGCCTGTGCCATTCACCGCCAGCAAAATGAAGATGTTGTGTGCTGCTCGGGAATGTGTTTGTGGTGGAGCACTGGCAGGATCAGAATGTCCCAGGCACCACCAGCTCAGCTGGGGTGGGAGCAGTTTCATGGCTCAGATGCCCAAAATCAGGCAGAGCCCTGCCCATGCCAACCCTGCTCACTCAAACCTCCCACTCCCTCTGTGCTGCTCCTGGATTTCTGCCCAGGACCTGTGGAAAGGAAAACAGACACCCTGTCCTAAACAAGAAGAGAACGGTAGCTGTAATCAATCCACTCAGCAGAACTGAGAAACCTCCCTTCAATGAAATCTATCAGAGGAATTGTGGTGTTTCTGTCTGCTCACAGCAAGGGGAGCAATGTGCTCCACAGCTGAGTGACACATCCCAGCCTCGGGTGAGGCTTTTGTTCTTCCCAGTTCCCAAAAAAGCGCTAAGGAAGGACCTGCCACCAGCCATATCAGCGTCATCTTGGCAATGATTAATATTTTTTCGATAGGCATAAAAAAAACGGAGCATCCATTTCTCTTATGTAAACCCTTCCATTAAATGAAATTTGACTTTACAGATGACGCTGGTTATAAATAAGACTGACAGCCCTAGCAATCATCTGGAAGTCTGGAGTAGCACATCCCACTCAAAGATCCCTTTTGGGAGCACAGCTTTTACTCAGGAGGCAAAGAGCAGCTTGTTTAGCTGAAGCCAGCACTGAGAAGGGTCGGATGGCAAATAGGGGAGCACTGCAGAGAGGTGTTTTGTGCTGCTGCCCCTGGGACACACATCTGTTTGGTCTGGGGCCCTGCAAAGCTGAAGGGGGATTCCTTCTGAGCGTCAGCCCCGTCAGGTGGTGCAGAAACAGCCACGTTTGGCATCAGCACGCTCATGCCACGCGCTGTGTGTGAGCAGCACCCTGGGCATGCCTGAACCCCCCAGCCCCACGGCCACACTGGAGCGGGGCTTCCCCAAAAGCCACTGGAGTGGCCCCTCTGCTTCTCTCTTCACTGTCCCACTGATGCCTGATGACTTTTGTCTTTCCTTTTTTATACCATTTTTATACATTTCATCCCCTTTCCCTTTCCCTGTACCCTTCACACGCACTCTGTACCTCAGCCCCACACTCCTGTAACTCTTGCAGTCTGAGGTTCAGCTCAGTTTGGGGTTTGGCAAAGCCAGAAAACCAAACATTCACAGCAGGAGGCCCAGAGCTCTGCACTAGCTCAGAACTGGAGGCTCCAGCCTTGGATGGAGTCTCTCTCTCTCTGGAACAGATTTTGTAACCTGGGCTGTAAGCTCATTTAGGAGGGGTAATTAGAATAAGGGGGCAATTCCTTCATCTATTGGGTTTCTTCTTGGGGGATTTTAGGTAGATAAACTGTGTTGATGAAAGGGGACGGTAGAAAACAATATAAAGAGAAGAGATTGAAGCTTTTATAATATTGTCTTATATTGCATCTTCAATCCGAATTATAACACGTTTAGGAAAAAGCAGAAGATGTTTTTCTTAAAATAGCTTCAGTGACGAAAAGGTGTCATTACCTTTCTCAGCTGAGTTTTCAAGTTCTGTGCAGCTGAAGAGGCGCCTTTGGTAAATATAGAACCAAATTCCCTGGGGGAGATTCCCTGTGTAACCACTGTCACACGAAGCTGAAAGAACCAAAAGTTTAGGAGGAAGACTCCAGCTTGTTCTGCCAGGGTTCTCTGCTAATCACATGTAAGGCCAGTCGCAGCCTGATGCAAACCAGAGAAATTGGAACAGAAAGAAAACCCAGTGAAAATACTGGAAAGGAAATCAAATGATATGGTTTCCACTTAAAAATGAAATAAATATTTTCGATGGTTAGTTACTTTTCCAAATGAATTGCCCTTTAAATTACGAGGGATTAACTGTTCTTGTTTCTCTATCTTGACTGCATACAACAAAAGTCATTACAAAACAATTTCTTAACCAGATAATAAACCATAGTTTTATCTACTGAAGGCTTCACTCCCAGCTATTGACTGTCATTCATCCAAGGGCCTGCCTTGCCCCAGGGCTGGTGAAAAAGACCCTCAACCTTTCTTCTCACTGAAATAATACCCGAGACGTTATTCCACCATCTTTCCTGCAGCTCCAATCTTTATGCTCCCATTTGCTTCAAGTGGTTCTGTGCTCTTATTTCCTTCTTGGGAAAACTGGAGCGAGTAGATTGCTTGCATGTGTAGCTGCAGTGCCCATCCTCAGCGCTGCCCAGCCTGTGTGTGGCACAGTTGGGGCTGTGAAAAAGCTCAGCTCTCCTTGTGCAATGCTTTCAGCCCAGCAGCGCTGCCATGCCGCCAGCAAAAATTAAAATCCTCAACTCTTGCACGCAGTAAAAAGAAGGCAAAGGTTTTTAAGGTTGCACAATGCTTATTCATGCTTACTAATTGTTGAATAGAAATTTCCATTTGAGTAAATGCCCTTAGACTTGAGAAAGGCAGAGGTGAGAAAGGGAAATTCAGAAGAAACTCCGCCAGGCCCTGGCAGCAGAGGTGATGGTCCATGCGTCAAGTGGGTCTTGCAGGAGCAGGACTCACTTCACCAAAGTGCCCTGCCCAGGCATCAGGGAAGCAGGAATTGCTTTGGGTGCTGTAGCGCCAGACTTCATGTTGTCCCCCTGTGCTGGTGTTGTCCCTCGTGTGCCATCAGAACAAGGCCCGTTTGGTGGCTGTGAGGAAAAGCCTCTCCTCACACAATGGAGGGTGATGGCCAAGGGCAAGACAGAGGCAGAGAAGAGTTCTTGTAGTGTTATCTGCACCTTTCTTTTCTGTGAGTGTGGTTTGTTTGGAACATTTGGTGATTAGAGCACCTCTCCTATAAGGAAACACTGAGAGAACTGGGATTGTTCAGCCTGGGGAGGAGAAGGCTCTGGGGAGATTTTATTGCAGGCTTCCAGTGCCTGAAGGGCTCTGAGAGAGCTGGACAGGGACTTTGGAAAAGGGCCTGGAGTGCCAAGACAAGGGGGAACAGCTTCCCACTGCCAGAGGGCAGGGATGGATGGGATATTGGGAAGGAATTGTTCCCGGTGACAGTGGGGAGGCCTTGACACAGGGTGCCCAGAGCAGCTGGGGCTGCCCCTGGATCCCTGGCAGTGTCCAAGGCCAGGTTGGAGGGGGCTTGGAGCAGCCTGGGACAGTGGAAGGTGTCCCTGCCCATGGCAGGGGTGGCACTGGATGGGATTTAAGGTCCCTTTCAACCCGGGCCATTCCCTCACTTTGTAATTCACAGAAGGAAGGTGTCAAACGAATCAACTTCCTTGTACGATGGGCTTTGCTTCCAACCTGTGATAGCTGCCAACACCAAAGGCACAAAACAAGCAACACAACCCCCAAAGCAGAGCTGAGGCAGAAGTTTCTTGCTTGGCCAGAAGTGCCCCTGGCTGCGTCTGCTGTGGCCTTCACAGCTGATGGACAAAGCTCTGCTGTGTAACTAAAGGATGGGATGAACTGACAGCAGCGCTCCCAGCTGACATCAGATCCGAGAGGGAGGACAGAAATTACAGCCCTTCCAAAGGCCAGCCCCTGCCAATGTGTTTTGGATATTCAATATAAGCAGGAGCACGCACATCCCTGCTTCACTCCACATCTGATCTATCAGAGGAGGAAGCCAGAGCAGGATGCTCCAAGAGCAGCCAGAGCAAGGCCGATGAGCAAGGTACGTGGTAAACGCGCTCGGAGGTTCATTCCCAGCGCAGCTGAAGGAGATGTGCTGAGCACATCCTGCTGAGCCTCTCCCCGGGGCTGACACCGCAGGGCCAGGAGCTCCCGCAGCTCTTCCCTTCCCTCTTTGGCTCCAGTGGCTCCTTTTCAGGAAAAATAAATCTGGGTAAAGGCCTTGAAAGCTGACTTACCGAAGAAGCTCTAGATAAATCAAAGGATTTAGCAGGATTAGTTTCACTTGACTTGCAGTGGAATTTCTTGCCATGAGAAAAGCCAGAACTGCCAGTGAATGTACAGCACTTCCATGGCTTTCCATTCTGGCTGGCAGTAGACTTTCCTCAGCTTCATTCCTGGGGTGAGTAAATTCTTTGTGATTTAAGTGGATGTTTTGCTTTTATTCATAAGTTATTAATGATTTTATATTTTTCATTATTGTTCTGAATTACAATGAAATGTTTTAGGAAGATATTGCTCCAGCGAGAACTCGTGGTATGATATGGATTGTTTAGCAAATGAAAACAAAAATACAGGGGCAAGAGAAATCTATGGTTTAAATATTCTGCTTATACCTAAAGAGATGTATATAATCTACTTTTAAAAAAGCAGCACAGGTTGGTTGAAACTTGAAGGTTGTAACTGCTCATCAATTTTTGTGAAATAAAAATGGAATATATTAAAAGGAGACAAGTTTTTGTTAAGTTAATGTATTAATTTTTGCAAATCTCCTTGATGGGCAAGATAGTGTTTTCATTCTGCTTTTTAAATTATAAGTTTACCTTTAGACATTGGACAGTTAAGGTTTATAAACATCTTTTCATATGAAACATACTTTTATTTTTTACAGAGTTTTGTCACATACTGACCTCAAATTCCTTATGTTATAGGGGGACAATAAGTAGGTTCTTCACTGTGGAGAATTTAGTTTTCTGTTTAAGGAGAGATTTCACTGAATGTTGAGTTGGGTTACTTTAAACTGCTTCCAAAATTTTCTTTTTCTTTTCCCAGCAACTCTTTTTCATTAACATGATTTATCATCAGATATGTTCAGATTTATACAAGATGTTTTTATGACATAAACAGAATTCTGAAACCTGTAAACACACTGATGACATTAACAAGGATCAGATGTCCACTGCTTTTCTGGTAGAGAAAATAAGAAGGTGGAAGTTGTAAATATTTGAAGAATTCAGTGCCTGGGTCTCTAAATCCGCTGCTGGGTTTCACATCCGCACAATTCATGGCTCTCACACAAACGCTGAACAAGTTTTGCACTTTCAAATTAATTCTCGCAAGTTTCTTTCACCCCATTTGGTGAAGGAGAATGGCAAGCCCAGATAATTTTTCTCGTAGGGCAATTGGACCTCTGATCTTCATTTCCAATATCTTAATTTTTAAATGGTAGGAAAGTAAAAACTAAAATAATTTTTAAAATAAAAATGTGATGCTGGTTTTGTAGTGGATTCCCCCACCCAGTTCAAACTCTGTTGCAATAAATGATGTAGTGATTTATCTCAAAATATACAGCAGCACCACTGAGAACTGCCTGGTACTGAATAAAATGGCAACCGCTACTGAATATTATGGGGTCCTTACAATCCTCTTCTGTGATTAGATAGCATTTAGCTGTAGCAGAACAGTTAAATTTGATTTAGGAGGTTCCAAGATTCCAACAGTACAGCCTGTTTTAATGGTCAGATGCATCCCTCACAGCACAGTAACTCGCTGAGGTGTGAAAGATGTCATGAACGTAATGTGAATTAGCAAAGTGTGAATGCTGGATGTAAATGAGCTATTTAATGAGAACGGTTTTTTTTCTTTTAATGAGTTGGTCGTGACAACGATCAGAGCTTGTCATTTAAAATGCGAAGAATGTAAGAATTTAAAGGAAAATACTGAAGCACTTAGGAAACCTCATTTCTATCGATAGGATGTATGTACATCGTGAATATATTTGACATTTTGAGCCATAGTGACGCACCAGGTTTTGCAGTGATCACAAATACAGAGGTACTTCACAGAGTTATGGGAATACCTTCCCTGAAAACATTTACAATTTAAAGTCCTGGAAACCTTACTGGCAATAGTTAAAGTACATCTGCCACCTTTCAGTTCATGTTACCATCGTCCCTCTCTTCCCTTCATTGTTCCTAATGCTCTGCTCTTGCTGCCTTTATTCTTCAGGCAGTTGAAGAAACTTTTAACCAAGAACACATCCTCTAAAGTTTATCCTTTCTGGTTTCGGATGAAAGCAGGATCAAGTCAGACAAGTTTATGACATAAATTTGAAACATTCAGCCTTCTGCTAAAACTCTTCCTGATTAAGTATGAAAGTGAAAAAGAAGGTTAAGATTAACTGTTCATGGGCAGTTGCCGTTATTAAATTATGTAATGAAAAGCACTTTCGATAAAAGTTCTCAATGAATGCTTTGCCTATTATAGTTCCAATCCAAAAGCTCTGACATTTTCAGAATTCCCATCATCAATATGCTCTCTGTATTTCTCTTCTCAGGGATTTAACGTATTTAAATGGCAAAGCAAATCCTATCTCATATTGGCCACAAGGTTCTAAAAATGAGGGTGACAGGTAAAGAAACGGTCAAATCTGGCTGAAATACTTCAGATCATCATGAGAGTGAAAGACAGCTCACAGTATGAATTTTCAAGCAAAGAAAAGGAATGAGAGAAGCTGGGGCAAGAGTGACCAGCAAATATCAACAGGGGGTTGGAGACTGGGGGATTTTTTATTGCATAAACCCAGCAATAAATCCCGTGCCAACCCACACCCTTCAGTCCTTTTGACTGCTCCCAGTGAAACAGCATCCTTCGATTTCACAGACTTTTGGAGCAACCATTGTACACCAGAGCTCTCAGGCCTAAAGGTACCACATTCTCCGGAGCTGCAGCATTATCACACCAAAATGCAGTGCAACAAATCCCAGTATTTTACTCAAAAGCACGAATCGCACTGGTTTCACTTTCACTTCTCCCACTAACATGTGTCACTTCTCCCACTAACAGCGACACCTGGTCAATCTAGGAAAGCCAGGAGATGGAATTCCCTTGGACTTCAGCCAAGCTTGCCGAACTGTCTCTCACAGGATTCTTCTGGGCAGACTGTCCAGCCCACAGCCGCACAAGCACATCAAGGGATGGGTGTGGCTCACGGGTCGGGCACAAGGGGTGGCAGTGACTGGGGTGACATCAGAGGGCCACTGGTCACTGGAGGGGTTCCACAGGGCTCAGTCCTCCTCCCTGTGCTCTTCAACATCTTCATACACGAGCTGGATGCAGGGCTGGAAGCGGAACTGAGCAAGTTCACACTTGATGCAAAACTGGGAGCAGCTGTCGACTCCCTTAAAGACAGGGAGGACCCAGAGGGAGACTGCAACAAACAGGAGAACTGGGCCATCACCCACAGTGCATCAACAGTGCCAGACTCTGCACCTGGGATGGGCTAACCCTGGGTGTGTGGACAGACTGGGGAATGGGATGCTGGAAAGCAGCTGCAGGAAGAGGTCCTGGCAAGCTGGATGTGAGTTGGCAGCGCCCTGAGAGCCAGGAGGGACGTCCCTGTCCTGGGGGCTCCAGGCCCAGCATCGCCAGGCAAAGCGGGGATTGTCCCGCTCTGCTCTGCACAGGCCTCAGCTCCAGCCCTGGGGACAGTTTGTGCACCACGATGTTAAAAAAGACATGAAGGCCTTAGAGAGCATCCAAAGGAGGCCAGAAGGATGGGGGAGGTTCTGGAGGAGCTTTATGAGAAGCGGCTGAGGGCACTCGGCCTGTTCAGCTGGAGCAAAGGAGCCTGAGGGGAGACCTCATTGTGGTCTTTAACATCCTCCCAAGGGGCAGCAGAGGGGCAGCTCCAATCTCTGCTCCCTGGGACAGGGACAGCACCCAGGGAATGGCTGGAGCTGGGCCAGGGCAGGCTCAGGCTGGAGATCAGGGAAAGGTTCTTCCCCCAGAGGGAGCTGGGCACTGCCCAGGCTCCCCAGGGAATGGGCACGGCCCCGAGGCTGCCAGAGCTGCAGGAGCGTTTGGCCAGCGCTGCCAGGGATGCCCAGGCTGGGATTGTTGGGGGGTCTGGGCAGGGCTGGGATGATCCCTGTGGGTCCCTCCCAGCTCAGGACACTCTGTGGGTCTGTTGTATGATTCTGTACACAAGTGTTTTAAGCAGAGGACTGCAGTGCACCTGGCTCCAAAGCACAGTGCTCTGTGTGCATACACAGGTTTTATCTTTCTCGAGAAACCTCACATAAAATCAGATAATAATTCCTGCCCTGCTTCTTTTCTTCTGCCATGTGATCCCTGGCTTAGAGTGAACTGTTTCAGAGATGTGTTTGATCTCCATTACAGTGGCTGGGATTCCTGAAAGCCACCAGGACAAATTAATCTCTTGAATTACCTACATGTCTTGTTGCTTTTGTCCTGCTTTGAGTAGCAAGTTTTGATAGGTGAATTATAAGATACAGCCCTTCTCAGATGGGGCTGATTGAGAAAATGGGAAGCAGCTTCAAAGCACAAATAATTTATTGTCTCAAGAAACATTGATGATCTTAAGATGTGCTGAACTCAGTTATCCATATCTTCTTTGGATAATGGTTCAAGCTAATTACCCAGAGTTTACACTAATCTGGATATGAACTTCATCTAGTTCTAATGAACTAGAACTTTTGTTCTTTGGCTTTGCTCATCTCAGCTGCAGTGAATTTCACATCTGAGTTCATGCTGGGTTTGTTTTATTTACATCGCAGCAGACTCATCAGATGACTCAGGACAAGATACTTCTTAACTTGATATTGCATATTATTAGTGCTGTCACTTAATTTTAGAGGATGAAAGAAAGTTATTATTAAGTACAGAGGTTTTAGACCTTGTTCTTCCAGGAGAAGCAGCCTGGATTTAAAAACCCAAACCAAAACAAATCTCAAAGCATGAAAATGCTGAAATTTGATTTTGCTCTGTCAGGGTTTCCCATCCTTGCTCTGCTCTGGTGCCCAAAGACTCTTATTCTTTTTTCCTCTTAGGAGTGAGCAGCACAATCCTGTGAAATCTGGAACTCTCCCTTCAGATGGTCCTTCCAGGAAATACTTTCATCACCTGCTGATGTTGGCATGTCACAGAAGCAGAGTAACTTCTGCTTACTGAAACCTGTAGCAGAGTGGTAAACTACAGCAATTTCAAATTAATTTTCGTATTTATATATTACCAAAAAACCCACCTTTAAGCCAAGATGGGAAAATTTTCAGAATAGCAATGTTTTCCCAATAAAAGCATTTGCAACTGAGATTAAAGTTAATAAATTATTAATAAATTTGATTCTTGCACTGTACAAATGCAGCAAACCAAGGACGGCTCAGCTGCTTTCTGTCACAGGAACATGACTCCAAAAATCAAAGAGATGCTGCTGAGAGAAGTCAGATCTGATCTCATATGCCCATGAAAGGCATCAAATCCTTTTTACTGATTTATTAAATTTTATAAGGTAGTACAAGGCCATTAAAACACACGATCTGTAACAAAGGACAGACTATTCAAAGGACTCTGCAGATGATGGGTGCACGCTCACCCTGGTGGGAATGCAGAGCCCAGATGGACCCAAATCCTTGTGGGGACTCCTTTTGTCTTATCCCATTCCTAATGCCACTAATTCCATCTGCAGGGAGATGCCCAGGGGGGAGCTGGCATGAGGGGAGTCAGAGAACAAAGAGTGATGAAGGGCACGGCGAGGGAGCCACAAGAAATTATGGGAAGGTGGAGAGGGTGACAAAATGGGGGGAATTGAGAGAGATCAAAAAGTATGGAGAACAGGAAAAATGAGGTGAATACAGGAAAGCCAGATAAAGACAGGTGGATAAAGGAGAGTCTAAAAACATGTAAGAGAGGAAACTGTTGGCTTGAAAAATGGGGGAAAACAAATATCATAGAGGAAAATGTTTATGTAGAGAAGAAGAGGAAGAAAAACCAAGATGTGCCAGCTATGGAATAGGGGGAATTTAAAAAAGGCAAAATACATTGTAAACACAAAAAAATAGAAAATAAAAAGAGCCAAATAGGGAGAAAATTAAACACTGACTGAGGTGAAGCTGAGGAGAGAGGCCCAAATGTGTTCACACACCAAATTTTTACAAGACTGGTACAGTGAATGCAAACCAGGCTTTCTGCATTGTCTGACACCATCAACCGCCCTCCACTGTGACAGCGGATTTTCTTTGCAAAGCAGCAAACAGATTTTCTTTACAAAGCATTTCTTTACAAAGCAGAAATCCCTGGCCTTTCTATCTCTTTTAAATGAGAAAATTAATTGCATCCCATAAATGTCTGCAAAATAATGAGATGTAAATGCAGGGCCCCAAGACTGGAAGGGAAGCTAAGAACAGCACTTGGCCCTAATTTAGATAAAAGCAGTGTCTGAGAAATAAGGGGTTTGTGATGGGAAATTTAGACTAAGCTTTCGTTTTAAGTGGAATAAAAAAAAACCCTTAACATTTTCAACCTGAACTTTGCATTTTCAAAAGAAAGGCCGCGAATGCTGTAAATTCCCCTGCAGATATCAGCACGTGAAGTTTTGTAGTTGAAGTGCTTTCAGATGAAGGATTTGGTTGCTGTTAAAGTTTCTCATGTGATAGATGCCAATTTGAGCAAGTAACATTCCCACCCTCTGAAATTCAGCCACTCCTACCACTGTGCCCCGTTTCACACCCATCACCCAACAAAAATTAAGCAGAGAACGAGGGAAAAACCTCTCTCAAGAGCTTCAGAAATTCCACATGTTCATGCAAGCCTGTGTCCCCGCTGGTGTTCCAGGTCTTCCCACAGCTCCTCTGAGAAGCTGCTCCGAGCACCACTCAAGTGGTTTTCCTCATCATCTTCCTCTTCCCCTGGTCCCTCAAACCTTGCTTCTCAAGCACTCACCAAAGTCCCATTTTGTCCCCCCCATTTCTGGTGGCTGGACTCATCCTTCCTGCAGCAGGAGCTCCCTTGGT
Source organism: Dasyornis broadbenti (assembly GCA_013397935.1). Lineage (NCBI taxonomy): Eukaryota > Metazoa > Chordata > Aves > Passeriformes > Dasyornithidae > Dasyornis > Dasyornis broadbenti. The sequence continues at coordinate 268,901 of VZRN01001731.1, forward strand.
GGGTTCCCTAAGTGTCCCAGGAGCCAAGATAACAGTCCGGATGTTTTTTGGAAAAACACAGGCACTGTGGATCTCCTTTAGCAGGAACAGAAATCTCCAGATGTTCTGTGCTCTAAAACACTGCAATGTCACAAGTTGTTAATGCCTTCAAATAGAAGCAGTAAAAAANCAAAAAAAAAAAAAAAAAAAAAAAAACCAGCTTTAAATATTTACAAAATTTTACAGTCTGGGGGTTGTAAGGGATGGTTCCTGCTCCAAGACAGCAACTCCCATGGCCCCATGTCTTTTTGCAAATTTTTCAAGTCCTGTAAAGTCAGCTCGTGTGACCTTATCTTTCTCACCTAAACTACCACAGTTTGGAAGGCTGACTGTGAAGAAAAAAAAGGTAATAAAAAGAGCTCCCGAAGAGGCATTTTTCAACCCCAGAATAGTCCTGGTGAGATCCTCAGCACTTAAAAAATACAGACTTATTAATGAGACAGACAAATGCAAGGGGGCTGCAGTTTTATTTCGTATCGGAGCTTCAACCCCTCCGTCAGCTTTTATTATAAAACTACTCTTGAGGCTCTTAAATCAAATGTGATCATTCAGGTTCTGAAAAATCCCATTGCTGCTTCGCCATTCCTTCCACTGGGAAGCTTTTGGTGCCCCAGGCTGCAAACACGAGCGGCGCTGTCAGCGGCTGAAGAGCTCAACCATTCCTCGTTTCCATCTATCCCCTCACGCAGACCTTACCCAAGCAGGCATAAAAAGCGCCAAAACCCAACCTTCATGGCACACATGACAGGCACATGGCGGCAAAATGGCCAACAAAAAGTATTAATATACCATGGAGCTGTGTAATGTAACCCGTGAAATTACAGAGGGACATTTGTTATGCTTTGAATAATCGCTGCCACATTCGGGTAAACTCATCTGGTCTTTGTGCATGCCATTATCGGCGTTAAGAAAAACAGCCTTTCCTCTGTGCAAATTTGATTTTCAGTGACTCCACCGAACTATCTCATTGGAATGGAGTTAATCAATGCAAAACTCCCAGTTCTCCTGCTCCGGGAACGGCTGAGGAGCTGCTCGGGACGATGCCCCGTGTTCACAGTGATCATCCCAGGCAGCGAGCCTGCCAGACAGGGGATCTTGCAGTAAAGAGCCCTAAAAAATCACGGGAGAGCACAGCACGATGGGGTTTTATCGGCAGGTCTTTTCCTTCCCCTGTTATCTCTCTTTTTCTACCTGAGTGACAGGAAAATCCCAGCTGGACTCGCCTCTGCCGGGATCAGGAGCAGGTCTGTCCTGGTGGGTTTCCAACGGGAGGGAAAAGGAGGAGCTGAGGGTCAACTTTCCACCAGATTTTTTTTCCCATGAGACAGCAAAGAGAGAAGGAGGCAACAACAAAGGGGGGAGACAGAGAAAAAGCAGAAATGAGGGCAGGAGAGACTGACCATCGTCGCAAGGATTCGGTCAAAGCTCCTGCCGTGCGCTCGGGATAACGCAGGGAGCGCCGCGGTGCAGCGGGAGCTCAGAGCTCCCGAGGCTCTGCGGATGAGCGGGACTCGGGAGAGCAGCGCCCGGCTGAGCCCTGGTGAGCAGGGAAAGCCCTTGGTGCTCCGGCAGGACCGAGCCCTCGCACTCGGCGCAGGGCGCTCACCTCCCGGCCCCTGCTCCCCGCACCGACCCGAGCCCGTTCTCTGCTGCACGGCACCGGAGGGATTTGCCTTCCTCCACCTCACATCGGTCCTGCAGATCTCCCCCGCGCCTCTGGCAAGCAGGAAAGTTTTAAAACTCTCTTAACTTTGTTATTTTACCATTTCGCGCTTCTGCATTTGTTTGCTCCACTTTTCTGTTCGACTCTGAACCCTTCTTTTCCAGGCACTGCCTGCGATTTCGGTTGTTTTGATTCTGTTTGGGATTTCTGCCTCTTCGACTTTTCTCTTTTCTTGTAGCAAATTTTGCTTTTTCGTTTAGTCTGCTTCTAAGTTTCTTTCCTGGAATTATTTTAGATATTATATTACCTCTCTCCACTCTTTTGTTACGTGATTTTAACATTAACAATGTACATTTCCTAAGCTGTATTTTTGCACTGTTTCAATCGATTGGCTACGTTATTTTATCCCCCTAAGTGCAGAAAATAAAATTATTATATAATGTTGAAGTAAATCTTTATTTTCCTTCAGCTTTCATAACTCCAGAAAGATAAGGGATTGGATTTTACCTGTTTTAAGAGTGATACTATTCCTCTTTGAAGATCAGACTAATTATTTTTCTAGCTTGCCCTGTCAGTTTTCTCTGTAGCACCTCACAAAAGCTAATCCTACACTACACATATCGCATTGTCCAGTCTTCCATTAGTATTCTTAATATAATTTAATTTTGTGCAAGTTCAGCAAGCAAAGATAGCTTTCCGTGGTTAACAAGATACAAAATGCAGAGATCATTTCTGATTGCTGTTTGCAACTCGAGAATTTTTCTTTCACAATCAATTTCTGCAGCAATTCTATCAATTTTATAGTCCCTGCAGTCACTGGAAAATTACCAATTTTTTGGGTCATTTTACTACGGTTGTTATTTTCCGAAACGGATTTATTTCTTTCTTTCGTCCAGATTCTTGTCTACTTTTCCCTGCTTTATTTCTCCATCCGTATGGAGGAATTACAGCTCTTTCCTTCTGCTGCCTTTCACGAGGGCAAAGGAGAGCTCGGTGCGTTCTAAAGCGCCTTTGGTGCTGTGCCTGGAAATTTCGGAGCTTTTGGGCGTCTTCTCAGCGTGAGAAACGCTCTGACCCAGCCAGGGAAGGTCCTGCCGAGGCGCCTCTGGACTGTGCCCCTGCCTGCCCCTTCCCAATCCCAGGCATTTTGTTTGGATAGTCCGCAGCCTCTCGTTTCAGACAGTTTAATCAATCTCTTTCTAAAAGATCTTTTGGTACTTATTAGGGCTCGAAGGGCGATTTTTGTCATTTGGTTTTGGTGATGGGTTGAAGCTTTTTTGTTGTTGTTACTTGGGTTTGGTTTTTCTTTCGTTATTTGTTCTTTTTTTCGGGTTTCTTTCCCCCAAGAACATCCCATGTTTGCTTTACAAGTATCAGTTTCACTTCCTGATGCATCTCCCTCCTCACAGAATAATTATTTTTTCCCCATAGAACATTTTCACAGCGTTCTAGTCCGAATGAAAAGTACAGAAATGAAAACAGATACTTTCCCCAGTTATCTTCCCTATTTCTCGTACATTAAAAAAATCCAATTCACTGAAAACTGATGAATTTTGCCATCTTAAGTACAGATTTTTTTCCCCAGCATTCCCTTCAATCTATTACACACAGACACAGTAGGGATACAGGCATGAATTAGCCGCCAGTGTTTTGCAGACTAAGCACCTACTAAGCCCCTTGATTAAATAATTAACACCTTGCTAATTAAGTGTGCATGCTTATGGAGGATATTTGCATAGAATTATTAACTTCCTTATTTTTAAAATATTACTAACATACCTTTTAAAAAAGCAAATTTAATGGGGAAAAGCCCCAACCTGACTTGAATCATCTCTTCTTATTTTTTTTCTTTCAAATCCACAATTTCTCTTCAAACTTCCTTACTCTGGTGGTTAAACTTGCATTTAATTTGCAGTAAGTGTATTGAATTTGAGTGATGAGGAGGCAGAGGGCAGCACTCTCTGCAGGGAACCCTCACTGCACCTTCTCCATTTGCTCTTCTCTGCATTTTGAAATGCTCCTGCCATTAAACAAAACGACCTGAGATAACGAGGAACACATTACATTAAAAATAGTACTGACTGAAGCATTTCAAACTCACTCAACCTGACCATTTTAACTGCTTGGCAAAACAGAAAGTTTGGGTTTTGTCCTGCCGATAGAAACGCTCCAGTTAAAAATGTCTGGGTGTGCACATCAGCCTCTTCCTACTCTCCCTGCAGAGCACAATTTAAAATTAATTTTGCTGTGAACTTTTCCGAAGTGCCCATAACTGAGGCATTTCCTGTGCCGGTGGAAAGCAGCCCTGGAAGGGGGAGCTCTGCTCGGGGCAGCTGCAGGTCCCAGCTCCAGCTGCTGATGGCAGCAGGGACGTTCTTTTGGGGGGAACACTCTGGGAAGGCAGCAGCTGACTGAGACCTCCTTGGTTTTGGTGGGTGGAAATGTATTTGCTTAGAAGAAGAACTTAAAAAGTGGCCAATTCCCAGGGGGGAACCATCCAGTGACCCACAGGGAGCCATCAGATGGAACACATGTTACTCCATATTTTATACATATATAAAATAGCTACTTATATATTATTTAAGGATTCACTCTGAGGTTTTCATTATTTCTATGTTGAATTTCAAAGCCGGTTCTTTCATTACTAAGATTTTGAAACAGGATGCCTCAATGGGTCTGACTCAATACCTGACGCTCTGGAGATAACTTTTATTTACTGTGACCTAAAGTGCTTTCAGAGCTATCAGAATTTAAAATTTTACAAAAAAAAAAAAACCCCACCAAAAAAAAAAAAACCCCACCAAAAAAAAAAAAACCCCACCAAAAAAAAAAAAACCCCACCAAAAAAAAAAAAACCCCACCAAAAAAAAAAAAACCCCACCAAAAAAAAAAAAACCCCACCAAAAAAAAAAAAAAAGCAAAAAAACCACACAAAAACCCCCAAAACCTGTAAATAAGTAAATAGAGAGGTAGGTGAAGTTGGCAGGAAAACTGTAGTGCCATAACTGTAACAGCAATGTCTTTGTCTCCATGACTGTTATGTGTCCCCAAAATTCCAGAGCTGAAGTGAACATCCACACTGCAGGCACAGCTCCAGGGACTGGTAAGATCACAAATAAAACAAGTTCTAGCCATTAGTTAGCACACAGCACAGGCAATGATGTAATTTCCAACAATTTTGCTTAGGAGCTCTATTTCTGAGGGAAAAAAGAATTAAAAATCAAGTTTCTGTAGTAGAAAAGCGAAAGACAGAAGTTCTAAAGGGTCGTTGTTACTAAATCAGAACCATCCAAGCCCTGGAAATGGTTTTGGACCTGCCTTCTGCTTCTGGCAGCTTCATCTCATTAGAGCTTTGTCATCTTGCTTGAAAACTTCTTTTCACCCATCCTCAGTCCAACCCTTCCACGCACACCCAGGAACTGAGACCCTTCACATTTTCCCTTTGGAATTCCAGAAACTGAGCTTTGAGGGCTCCTTCCAGACCTCCTTCTCCATTCCTTTGATCTTTCTTTGGTTTATCCCAACGCTTTCCAATAAACTCATGGTGTCCTCGGAGCTCCTTCCAGACACAGCCACACCGATCTCAAACAAACATTCCCCCTCCTACTGAAGTTGCTCCAATTCCCCCATTTGAGATCTCCCTCAGCCCTTTTGACTGCGAGCTCATTTCCACCACAACCCAAATCCTTTTGCATTCCTGCTTCCCAGGACAGCATTTCTCACACATTTCTGCACATTCGTTTTTCCCTTTAGCTGTTTGTCCGTCCCCAGAATGTTTGTTGCTCTCCTATGGGCACTCAGCCCATTAACTGTGCCACTTCCAGGCATTTCTCTTTGTCCTTCCTTCCCACTTCTGGGCTTCACATGGGTTTCCCTCCTTCCCTGGGAAAGCTGTGCCTCTTTGCAGAGATGATCCAGATCTCTCACTGATCTTGCACAGAAACCCAAGACTGCTCTGATGTCATCCTTCCACGTGGGACACAACATCTGAGTCGCTCATCCCAGGATTTTCCACACGCAGACCAGAGCAACACAAACGATCTCATTTTCTGTTTCCTCATTTCTAGGGGGACACAGATAAAGTTTGCAGCTACTCTGTGCCAATCTATCGGCTCCAACTGTTCTCACTTGTCCGTGTCACAGTCAGGAGAACACCACATTGCCAGGATGTGGAAGGAATGTCCAGAAACCTCCTTTTCTCCCCATGATGCCTGGATGACTTTTGTCTTTCCTTTTTTATACCATCTTTATACATTTCATCCCCTTTCCCTTTCCCTGTACCCTTCACACGCACTCTGTACCTCAGCCCCACACTCCTGTAACTCTTGCAGTCTGAGGTTCAGCTCAGTTTGGGGTTTGGCAAAGCCAGAAAACCAAACATTCACAGGAGGAGGCCCAGAGCTCTGCACTAGCTCAGAACTGGAGGCTCCAGCCTTGGATGGAGTCTCTCTCTCTCTGGAACAGATTTTGTAACCTGGGCTGTAAGCTCATTTAGGAGGGGTAATTAGAATAAGGGGGCAATTCCTTCATCTATTGGGTTTCTTCTTGGGGGATTTTAGGTGGATATACTAATTTGCGAGGTCCACAAGAATTGTATCTGCGATATACAGGGTGTGCTTCCACCTTCAACGAGCCATGCACCCAGGATCCCATTAAAACTGAGGTAAATCCCCTTTTTCCCTTTACTGCTTTATCTGGATTTTTTTAATGAGCTAATTAGAAAACAGAATTTAGAATGAAAGATGCCCAGAAATAATACACAAAGGGGACAATCCAATACTGGCATTTATCCTGGCTCTTGAGTACCAAAAAATAGATATTAAGGGGGGTGGAATCAATAAGTGTTGACTCATAAATAAAGAATCATGTTCAGAACAAGCACAGCAGCTCTTGTGGTTTGTGAAAATGCATTTGTGCAGCGATCACTGCAGTTATCTGTAAAGGTTAACCTGGATTCCTGTCGATGTCAAACTTCAGTGGGATTAGCATTGTCCTGCTCATGGCTTCCAGAACAGCTGAGCTGGGCAGAACTGGAATGCTGGGATAATTGTAACCCCAGTGATCTGAGCTAATGAAACACAAACCCTGCAGAGATGGGTCCGTGCTAGCACTGGGGCTGGCAGTGGCCACAACTCTTCTCTCCAGGCAATGTCGTGGTATTTGTTATTCTGCATCTTGCTGTGCTGCAGAAAAGAGGAAAACTGGGAGTGCATTGAGGATTTCCTACTCTGATCAGTAGCAGATGGGGATACTTGGGCTATCTGCCAAAGGGAAAAGCCATGTATACTGGATCTGCACTGAGGGTCAAATGGAAGGGATGGATGTGCACACAGAGCCCTCCCTCACTGGAAATACCCTTCCCCTCTCCTGGCAAAGTCATTGAAGGCGAAAAGAGTAGAAAACGTTTGGAAACTGAACTTCATGAGCGATCCCAGAGAAACCCTTCACCTCAGTGTGAGGGCAGGCTGGATAAAACTCCCTCTTTGAGTCCAACAACATGAACTGTGACACAGCTGCCAGGCAGAACTTGAGTAAAATATTAATAGAGCCAAAGGCTGAGGAAAACAGAGTCCCTAATGTAGAACTGTAATGTAGAGTCACAGGATGGTTTGGGTTGGACCGGACCTTGGAGATCATCCAGTTCCACACCCCTCCATGCCCAGGTGTCCCATGGACAGGGACACCTCCCACCATCCCAGGTTGCTCCAAGCCCCATCCAACCTGGCCTTGGACACTTCCAGGCATCCAGGGGCATCCATGTACCTGGAAAATTGAAAATTCCTTTCGTTTTTTTTCTTCTCAAGAATTTGCCTTTTGCAATTGGATTTGAAGAGCATGAAAATTCGATCCTGAAATGGTCTAAGAGCTGAGAGCAGAACACAACAGAGGAACAGACACAGGCTGTTATTTTCCCTCTCCTATTTCCAAGGAGCCACCTCAACACAGGAAGGGCAGACCCTGCCCTAACCCAGCTGGAATGGAGCATATTTGGAGTTTTCATTTCATATTTGGAGCGTGTTTGCATCCTGCAGAGTCACGTTTTCATAAAGCTCCCAGAGCCAAGCCCTTGCTCAACTTCCCTCACGTTTTAATTCAGTGAAAAGCAAGGGCAGATGTGCCGGGTGGGGAGAGCAAAGAGCTGTCCAGGGGGGCATGGGAGAACAGGGGAAGGGCATTGAGGGGTCCAGGTGTCCAGCCAAACCCCAAAAACTCTCTGCAAGGTCTGGCCCTGTCACTGATCTCTCAGAGGTGCATGGCAGGTCCACACCTAAAAGGGGCACTGAGAGAAACAACCAAAATTCAGGGAGATTCGGGTCAGAATCCAAACACAGACACCAGCTTTGTTCTCTGGGGGCAATTTGCTAGCATCAGTTTCAATTTCTTTTGTGGTTCGAGGAGGAGTAGCATCTATTTCTTGCATTTCCACATCTTTACAGCCCTGAAAAAGCACAGGCTTTGCTGTGCATTCTGTGCAGTCAATCCTGTGCTGTTGTTAGGAAACTTCTACGGCAGAGGAGCCCCTGCAGCTGGGCCAGCAGAGCCCTGCCTGGAGCACCGGTGGCTCCCATTTTTCTCTGGGGAATTCATTCCTTTCCCTCCAAATGCCCCTGAACACACCATTTCCCTTTTTCCTGCTATTCCTTGGCTGAAACCTTGGCTGAGGTGGGATTGCTCTGGAGACTGGAGAGGACAGCTCTGGGTGACCACAGAACTCCCACAGGAGATCCCCAGTCATCCCATGAACCTCCACGTTTAATTTCCCAACTTCCTCAACTTCTTCAGTCTCTCACCTCTAAAAATCTCAACACCTTTCAAGGCAGCCGCTAATTCTTGGGTTTTTTCCTTGCATTCCCTCTTTTCCTGTGCGCTCCTGTGGTTTAACGGGCATGGTGGTGTTTGGTCAAAGGCTGAACTTGATGATCTTGGAGTTCTTTCCCCACCTTAATGATTCCAGGATCCTTTTCAAAGCGGAAGCTCAGTAGCCCAGTGGAGGTGAGGGTTTACTGAGTGCTGTAAAACGGTTTTCTGTATTTTGTAGGTCTTTGTTCACCTCCTTTAATATCTCATTTTCCCGAGCAGATGTTTTCAGCTCTTTATAATGATACTGATGTATTTCTGAGTTGGTCCAAGTTTGTCAGAAAATCTAAGAAAATTTCAGCCTGTCCCTTCCAGTGTTCATGGCAGACTTTTTGTATCAGTGTCTCAGACTCTCCACTCTGTTGGATGAAGATAAAACTCTGAACAGAGTGAAATCAGCTGTGACAAGAAATGAGTTCTCCTCAAGAGTGTTGAATGTACCAGGGTGTTTCTGGGCAAACCAAATTTCCAGGAAGACTTTTAATATGACACCACAAAAAAATTGACTAAAAAAACGAAAAAAGTTGTTTCCCATCATCTGTCATTTTTCAAATTTACATTCAGGAAAAATGCTTGCGAAAGGCAACAACTGGGGTAAATATTACCATTCCTTGTTTACATATTAGATATAATAATCCAAAGCAGAGAGGCAATGGCTCAGAAAACGGTGCTGTGATCTCTGATGACAGTCAACAGACTCTCCAATGTCTGCCTTTGTTTGGGTTTTAAATAGAATTCTGTCATTCCCTTGACAATCAGGGCCACTGCAACACGTTAACTATTTCCCTACATAATTTGCCGAACTGCAGCTGAAGTTCGCTGCTTAAATTTCATCTCTGGGCAAGACTGAGTCCCCATAAACAACAATTTGAAAATCAGATGTTAAAGCTCTCCTCGCACATTTTAATGGCACTAAGGAAATAAATGGGAACTCCATCAAGATCCCGCTATTAAGGTTATTTATTTCTAAATTGTTAGGGGCTCAAAAGGAAAATAAAGTCTTTTAAATCTCAGCGCACAGAGAAAAACAGATGTGAAGATAGCTAGAGGTCAGGAAAATAGTTCAATTGCTTTAATCATCCTCTGATGAGTCCCAGAAGGAAAATAATGGGCAAAATGGAAAAGTAAACCTCTCTTTAATGCCAGAAAAAGAAAACAAACTTAGGGAAGGGTTTTGCAATATGATGCAAAAGAGAAAACCCAAGATTAATGAGAGAATCATGGAATACCCTGAGGTGGGAGGGGCCCACAAGGAACATCAGGTCCAGCTCCAGGCCCTGCACAGACACCACAACAATCCCACCCTGTGCCTCCCTCAGAGCGGTGTTCAAACGCTCCCGGAGCTCTGGCAGCCTCGGGGCCATGAACAACTCTTTAGTTCACTTCCGATCCCCCTTTCCTCCTCTTCCACCCCTCCACGAACTCGGCCGCTCACACCTCACAGACCCCCCTGCTCCAGGGAGCGTTGCCTTTCCAGCCAGCGGGGAGAGAGCTCAGATCCCATTCCCCAAAAGGTGCTATTTCCAGGTTCAAACAGTCACCCCAAGATGCACAATCCCCACCACCCAAGCGCTTGTGGCTACAACCCCCCACACACAAGGGTTCAAGCCAAGGCGCGTTTGCACCCCCACCCCAGCCACCGTTCAGGTGTGGCTGTTTGAGGTGAACAGATGGCAGCTGCAAAACGTTACTGTTTGCTCAGACACAAGCACATCCACTGGCAATTCTGCTCAGATAAAGACAAGGAAGTTCAATGGAAACAACATTTTGGGGTGGAAGTTTGTTTAAACAGCACATTGGGGGCAGGCCTACGTGGGGTCCATCAGACAGCTTCGTGCCAGACACCTCCAGGTGGGCAGCACACGCTGGCCTGGACACCTGAACACCACAGGTATCTTACAAAGCACACCCTGCAACGAGGCTAAAACGTTGCTTCAAAAAGCAAAATCTGCAAAAGTTGCTCTCCCTCTTTTTCCTAAGGGCTGAAGGGGTTCTCAGGTCTCCCCAAACGTCCCCAGCTCCCAGCCCAGCTCCAGGGCCGAGCTGAACATCCCCATGGCACAGCTACAGCCACCAGTGGGAGCAGCCTTGATGCCCCCAGCACTGATTTGTGACATGAGCACGGCCCGCAGAACAGACAATCCTAGAAACGATCCCAAGCACTTGGAATTCGAAGCATAATATTCACAATATTGACCATCTCCCAGGGAAGAGGGGGTCAGTGGGGCCATAAAAGCAGGTGTAGAACAGACTCTGTGCAGCAGCAGTGACCAGACTGGAGCCCTCCCAAGGCAGAAGCTCCTCATCTTTTAACTCCCCAGTAATGAAGTCATTACAAGCAGATGAATGGCCCAAAACATTTGGTTTCACTCCCTCTTTTTACTGCTACCAGTAGCTTTTCACCGACACAAAGCCACCCATAAATCTGGAGGCTGGCAGTGCCTGTGGGGGGAGAAGGCTGCCGTAACTCTGACACCGCAGAAAAACGATGCACATGGAATTAAAAATCAGCTTTGAAATACAGCAAAGCACAAGAAAAGGAGCCCAGGCTGGTGACACACACTGTGCACCCTGCAGGAACTGCCAGCTCAGGCATGGCCACGCTCCACAGCTCAGGTGCCTCCACAAGTGTCCCCAAATCCCAGACTTGGCCACATCTTGGAAGTCACTCAGTGCAGAACCCCAAGGCACATAAACACTTTACAGCACTGGGCCGTTTATAACTCACATGAGTTACAGCTGTGATTTATATGGGATTAGAGCAGCCACTTGGAGGTGTAATAAAACAAGATATTACTTCATGAATTATTTTTAAGAGAAGAAAATTAACAGAGAACACAGTGGGGGGGGGGTAAATTGTCATAATTTTTCTGTTTTCCAGCATAAATTCATAGACAAGATTTTCTGGCAAAAATTTGATGACGTGATTGAGTTTCTGCCCTTGGCCATAAAATAGCCTTTGTAAAGCTCAGCTGGGAGGACCCCCACATCTTGTGGGGGAATAAACCTTTCGAGAAAAGAATCAGAAATAAAGACCATCTCAGGGAGCTCCATGTGAGATAGCATTTTTCCACTCTTACAACTACAATCTTAGCTATTCCAGTACCAGAGGCAAGGTGCTGGAAATAAAAGACTTGTCAGAGATTTGTTGCTAAAGCTGCAAACACGACAGAAAACCATTGCTGAGATTCATAGCCCAGCACCTCCTCTCTGTGCAGGTTTTGACGGAGTTTGGTTTTCATGCCAATGGAATTTTTCCTCCCCACGATGGAAAGAAAGAACCTCTTCCTCAGCCTCCTGCTCTGCTACAGCCTGCTCAGAGCTGCTGATTCCCACCTGGTCCTTGAGGAGAAGACAGAATGCAACCTGTCCAGGAGCAGCAAAATAGACCTCTCAGACCTCCCACCCATCTCCATTGTAGGTGAGTCAAATCTGCCATTTGGTGCCAAATGAACAAGATTTGCAGGAAACGTTGCTGTTGATTACGATGGATTATTTGGATAAGTTTGCAACATTTGCAATGTTGTACAACTCCCTTAATACAGAGCAGAAGGGTCGTGGCTGCAGCACCCAACAATGACAATGTGGCAAAGCTCAGTTTAGAGTAAAAAATAATGATGATCAGACAATTTATTTTAGTTTTACAGGTTTCACTTCAGGTCCTATCACACTGTGAGACTTTTTATATTGAAGAGAAGTGTTTTTCTGCTAATATGGGCAATAATCTTCCTTTGAAAATGTCATGCATTTAGAAAAAATTAACATAATGTGGGGGATTTTTAAAGATCTGCCCTTGTGGTAGAGAAATCAACAGTATTAACAGGGATTAATATAACCTCAGATGACCTGATCTTTAAACAGGGGAAGGAAACAGCACTGCAAGGGAAAGCCAGGGGTCATTTATTTATCTCTCCAAGACAGGACCAGCTCTGTCCCCACGGTTCCTGGCAGATGACCACCTGTCCTGTTTGGGAAGAACCCCTTTGGGGCAATGCTTAAACTTTTTTCTTCGCAAAATTCTTTCCTCATGTCTGCCTTAACACTTTCAATGTAATTTACAGCAACTTCTTCTTTCAATAAACTCACAGGTGTTTGGAGATAATCAGCTACAGGCCGTTCATAACTGTGTCATAATGCTAATAATTCGAAAAATACAGCTTCTCTTGTTTAGCTCCTTTCTGCAGGCTTTTAGGGGCTTTTGTTTAAAGCACTCTGGTTCTTCTTACCTTGTTTCCTGTGTTTTCTCTGTGCTCCTGCTCAGGATGACATTTTTTAAAGGAGAAACAGTTGCCCCAGAGATGCATTTCCAAAGAAATCGGAACCTCTGAATCCTGAGTTAACTCAGTGCTGTTTAACTGCAAGTTTAGCACAGCCTGTGCTGTTCTGCAGCTTCCACAATTTCATGGCCCTTTTCATCCTTGAGGCCTTCATTCTCACAATCCGATGATTTCTTTACTCCAGTTAAAAGGAGAAATATAAAATGCAATCAGGCATTTTATAGAAGGGAGCCCATACTTTAGGCGCAGCAGACGTGCTGTGACACATTTCCTCCACTGCTTCTTAGAGACGCATAGCCCACATTTATAAAGATGCAAGATTAACAAATGAAACCCCCACCCCAAAACCAGGTCAAAATATTTTTTCTTCATTCTGCAACTCTGCAAATCCTAGCAATTAGTAATTATTTTAAACATATATTGCTCGAGTATGCTGGAATAGAAAAGGAGCCACCACTCATCAGTGGGGCTGTGGAGGGTTTCTATCCCAATCATCCATGACATACAGCACAGTGATTATCACAAAACACACACGCAGAGAATAAAGGCATCAAAGCATCCCAACAGGCTGGTGAGCTGGGAAGTGCCTCACGCTTTACTGGTCTTGCTGTGTTAGAGCCCAAGACAAGCCGCAGTCATGGAACTTCCACACGGTTAGAAATGTCTACAACAGCTCGAGTGATAGATATCCATAGTGAGCAAAGTTACAGGCACACGAATAACACACCTCTGCAAGTTACGTTCTGTAAAATGAGGTGGCGGGTGGAGAAGGAACAATGAAGTGCAGAATGAAAGGTGGCATCACCCAGAGGCAGAGCTGAAGCCAAATCAGCAGAGCTTTTGCCTGTGGAAAGCAGCGTACGCTTGTTAATTCCTTCCAAAATGATACACATAGCACCACCTTTTAACAGAAAGAATTACGGAATTCGAAAGATTTTTCCCTATTTTTGTTCACGTGACTAATGGGCATGAGCACCCCCATCTTTTTCACACGGAACTTTAATTTCATTTCTCTGAAATAATTCCCTGATTTGCAGCCACCACACAATGTGTAGAATATCCCTTCTAAAATACAAATATCAGTTGCTCTTCTGCTTCACACAAGCAGCAGTGACAGAGTTCAGACGCTCTGAACTGAGATGAACATCACTGCAAAACATGCAGCAATGAGGTGGCAATGCAGGTTATCTGCCTCCCCTCACACAAAAATAGGATTAGCTCAATGAAATAACATTCTGTAAAATTGATCTCACATTCTGCTGTGCTATTCTCATTGAAGATTTAACTAGAAGATCCCAGAAAGTCAGCAGGAAAGAGGCAGAGAACAAGAAATCTTCCAAGGTAGGTGGTTGTTCAGAAACCTTTATTTGTTACTTCTAGAGTTTCCCTCAGTGCATTCATTTGTGAGGCTTTTAATGCCAGACCCTCATTTAAATAATTTAATACAGTTCAAAACTTTAAATATTGTAAAATTATGTGTGAAAAAATAATGATGAAAAGAAAATTAGAAGTTGTGTCTGCCCCGTCCCTGGAAGTGTCCAAGGCCGGGTTGGACTGGGCTTGGAGCAGCCTGGGATAATGGGAGGTGTCCCTTCCATGGTGGAGGTGACAGGGAGCATTTTTGGGGATCCAAACGTAGCACCTAAATTGGTTTTACTGATAAATTCACCATCTTTGTACTTTTTTACATCCCTTTCTTCACTGCTGCCGTGCTCTTTCCCTACACACCCTTTTCCAACCCTGCATCCAGTCATGGTCAAAATGAAATTTGCCATTTTGCTCCGAAGGTTGGCCTCAAGCCACCCTTTCCCATTTCCCCACCTCTGCATTGCTAACCCAGGTCCCACCCGCCCATTCCCCCAGAACCTCCCTCTGTTCACTCACCCTCGCTCCACCTCTCGATGAGTTCTCACGTTCTTCTCTTCCAGAAAAATGCTGAGCACAAGATCTCTCCGAAGCCAAGGCCCCCACCTGCTGCTAACTGCGTGCCAACCTTCAAAACCTGCAAGCCACACTTGAACTCCTGCTGTAACTACTGCGCTCTGTGCAAATGCCGGATCTTCCAGACCATCTGCCAGTGCCTGATGCTGAACCCCAAGTGCTAAGCCAAGTCGGAAACACAACGAGGCTTCTGTCTTTCATCAGCCTCTCAAGTGGATATTTCCAATCGCCCCGTGTGTACAGCCATCCAAATAGAGAGCTCTGCAGCTTGGATTTTCCCCTCTTAAAATTTAATGGACAGTCTTTAGTATGGGGTTGATGTTATCACAAGCTGGATGTTATTTCAGGGAGCAGGCAACCGGGGAGGTTGGTACTGATTGGGTATTTTTAGCAAAAGGGTTGTGTTTTGGGCTGAATTCTGGATTCCTGTGGGTTTGGGGGTTTTATTTGAACGGTCATGTTAATGACAGCCTGCAGAATTGTCTAAGCAACACCACAGAACCTGCTCTAGCAGCGCCCAAACTGCCACTAAACAGGACTGGTTAGGCCAGTGAGGGACTAGAGCTTGGCTTTGCCCACAAGGACATCACCAGCCTCCAGCACAGCCAAAGTACCAGGCTGAAAATGCAGGGTTTAACTCCTTTTTCACATATTCAACAAAAATCAGGACAAGAACTGATGTCGGTTATTCTACCTGAAAAGATGGACCCAGGACAATCATGCCATTTTCAGTCATTCCCAGCTGAGCATCAGCCCATGCGCCTTCAGAGCTTTCAGTCATTCTACCAGGCAGTGCCTCCCAGGGGTAAAATGTACATCTGTATTTGAACCCTAAAATGTACCTGTGCCTGGTAATATAAAAATCAGATTTTTTCCCCCAGCCGTATCCACAGGAATTGACTCCTCAGCCCTTCTTCTCCTGCTGCCAAGGACCCTGCAGAGCCCAAAAGCAGGAAGACATTTCTGGGACTTTGATGAGGAAAGGAAAGATCAGCCAAAAATGAAAGTGTATCTCACATGTACATCTTGAAGCAAACCATTCCGAGCAATCAGTCCCTTTCTTTGCCCTTCCTTGTTACAGGAGCTCCCAGCACCAGCCCCAAGGGTGAATTCAGGCAGGAATCTCCATGTGCTTCAGCAACCAGGGGCAAAAACACACATCAAATGCTGTATGAACCCTTAGCGGCTCAGAAAGATGTGGGTGAAGCTCAAGGCAACAGAAGATTTCTTGCTCTTGTTCTTGAAGCTCCTTGCCTTAAATGTGAGGTATCCAAGCTGGCACAGGACGAGAACCCTTCTTGGTTAAACTCCCAGGAGAGCAAGGAGGGAGCGGACCCAGAAAAGTCCCTGACACGGGAGACTTTTCATCTGCCAGACTCCAGCTCTTGCTTTTTACTTCCTCTGTTCTGGAATTACAGTGTCTCTCCCCTGCTCCCACACACTTTTTTCCTCTGTGGTACTTCCTTGTTTTTAGCATTTTCCCTTTTTCCAGCTGCTATTCCCAGGTACCACAGGAGCACTCCAGGGCTAACCCACATCTCTCGTGTTCTCCCCACCTGCCTGCACCGGGGTCCCTTCCAGTGCTCTTTAGCTTTCACAATCAGGTTTTTTCTAACCATGAATTTCTAATCCAAACCAGGAATTTTCTAATCCCCTCTGCAGGTCTAATTGAGAAGACAGTTGTTTACTGATTTATTTCTAGACACAGCTGAGGGCTACAGAAACCTGCCAGGCAGACAAAGATGACACAGATGACACTCCAAAGGGGCTTGAGCCATATGAACTTTTTTTTTTGCTTCTAATAATCAATCTAAAACCCAGAATTCAAAAGTTATGTGGGATATTGACAGAAATTTTTGTTTATACTAGACATACATATAGATGTCAGATTAACCTAAGAAAGAGCCCTAATGATGACACAATGTCATTGTGTTCCTTATCTTTTATAAAGGACATCAATTGACACATCTGATATTAGCTTGAATTCTTGTAAATGTACACAAGTGTGTCTTTGAACCAGGTATCTTGGCTCAGGAATCTGTAAGCCACTCAGTTATCATGAAAAAAGGAGATGGGAAGGAAGAGCAATACATTACAATGGATTTCAGAATGGGGTCCCTTCTTTTACAAGGTAAAGATTTAGGTTCCATTAAGTTGTTTCAAAATGCTTATAACTCTAGGAAACTGTTCTTGATTGATACTAAAAACATGCCAGTAATCACACAACTTCTTACGTGCAAACAAGACCATTTTCATACCAGGAAGTCCAGCTGGTCAGAAAAATTCTGTTTTACCAGAGTGGAGGGAATGGGAACAGAGGGAAGGGAAGGAAGGAGAAGCAGAAATCCAACAAAGAGCTGCTCTCAACAGCAGCTCCCACTCAGCTTTGCAGAGCCTCAGGATGACTGAGGTCAGCAGGGACCTCTGGAAGTCATCACCCCCTACCCAAGCAGGACCATCTGGACCATGTCCAGGCAGCTTTGGAACATCTCCAAGGAGGCAAACTTCACCACCTCCCTGGGCAACCTGTGCCGGTGCTTGGCCACCCTCACCGGTTAAACCAGAAAAGAAATGTTTCCTAATGTTTGACTCTCTCCAGTATTTCCCTGTCTCTCTCGCACTGGGGACACCAAGCTGGACACAGCAGCCCAGGGATGAGCCCCGCAGTGCTCAGCAAGGAGGGATCCCCTCCCTGAGCTGCTGGTGAAGTGCTCCCAGCACAGCCCAGGGCACAGATCCCCTTCCCCTGACTCACGGGCAGCTTGGTGCTCACCAGGACCTTCCAGGGCCTTTCCTGGCTCCCAGCTGGGTGTCCCCAGAGTGTTCTGGGGTTGTTCCCCCTCAAGGACAGGACTCTGTGCTCCTCCTTGCTGAACCAGCCGGCCTGGCTTGTTCCCTCTGGCACATCAACCGCTCCTCCCGGGCCTGTGAGTCTGGGGGCTCGCTCTGCCCCATCATCCACACCATTAATGGAGATGTAGCACAACTTGAGGTCCTCAGACAAGGACATCAGAGTGCCCAGATGCACCCAAGGACCTACAGACACGGCAGCTGACCCAGCCAAGGACAGGATGGAGCGTGTAGGCAACGAAGGAAAAGGAAAAAGTTGTCAATGACAGTAAGGGGATTTGGTTTTTAACATGTATGCACATACTTTTTAATACAACATCTATCTGTAGTGGATTTTTAAATCTGATTTACTAATAAGCCTTGTTTGTAACTGGAATTGATTAGAAAAAGGCTTTGCTTTCTTTGCTGTTCATCTATCACACCAAAGAATATACATATATAATCAACTACTCTGAAATTGTTATTAGCCTTAGTGACTTGACTTTTCTGGGTAAAGATCACATTGCATGAAGTACTGACACAGGATACAGAAATCAGTAAAATATGTACACCAAATATTTGCCTCAATGTATTTAGTTTGAGCAATTATTTATACTGAGGGGATGACTGTGAGTGCAGGAACTCCCCAGGGATCTCATCTGAAATATCAGCACACAGATGATAAAACATGCACATGGCAAAGATGGAGTATTTCATTTTTATCTGTGACACACCAAAATGTCTCCACTGAAAACTTATTGGAATTCAGGTGTAGAGACAGTCCCAGGAGCGCTCCATGAAAAAGTCACTGTGCTCCTAGAGACGAATGGAAATATTACCCCAATTAGAGGTTAGTAGGATTAAACACAAATAAATCTCTGTTAGCTTTTCCAAATGTTGCCTGTCTCATGTGAATTTAAAACAGATACCGTATTTTCCTGATTTGATTGCTTGTTGTCACACGCAAAGCCCCTAAAATTCAGCTTTATCCTGGTGGATAAAACAAGTGGTAGCATTAACACCTTAATGATGGTGCCAAACTGGCTCTAAATACATCATCGTTTTCCAAGCCAATCACTCAAACCCCACATCAGCCTTCAGGAATTTCTCATGGAAGGAAAGGTTTGATGGAAGGTAAAATGACTTTTTCCAAGTTCTCCAGAAGACTCAGCAGTATCTGTGATGCTGCTTTGGCTGAGGGTGGTGAACGACTGTACGAGGTCCCTTTGAGAGGAGGACAGCGTTAAACCCGTGATGAAGTGAATGATTGGAGAAGCAGATTTGTGTAACCAAACCGAGGCGCTGAGGAAGAACTCGTACGTGACGTGCCCGGCTGTGGCTCTGTGGAAGCTCTGTTTCACAGGGCACAGATCACATCCATCCCAGGGCTGCAGCAAAGAGGCCTCTCAGAGCTTCGTGGGACACTCACGAGGCAGCGCAGCCTCCAGCTCAGTGCCTGTCTGGGTGTAGACATTAAGGCACTCAAAGCCAATGCAGAAAGAAAACATTAAATCCTAACATATTTCAACAGAGTATTTTAAGATTAATTAGACCATTCTGTGGCCAGAAGTGACTCTGTAAACACACTAAACAGACCAATTCAGCACTTGTCCACATCCAGTGACTTATTTAACTCTGAGACGTGGCTCTGAGTTGCACACTCAGGCCTGGAAAAGAAAATAATTAACAATGGACTCCCCTAACAAACCCAGGAACAATTTTTTTGTATCTGTTCCCAAGCTCTGACTTGCTGCCCTCCTGGACAATGCTCTCCACACAGTGATCTCCAAACCCAGCAGGAAACACATGGGATGGCTGCTGTGGTTACTGCACTCCAAAATCCCAGTTACCCCTGCAATTCCTGGAGCAGATTAGCCCCACACACCTCATTTCCGAAACAAAGAGTGCACAGCAAGCAGCTGCTCATTGCCAAACATAACCTCACATTTCTGCAGCACATTTAATAGTTGGAAAGAATTGGCACTCCATGAATCATTCCTTTCTTCGTACAACCTCCAGTGTTTCCGCTTTCATTTTGCCAATGTCCAGGCTCCAACAGATATTTTACAAAGGCATCAGCAGCTCCTGGGATAGCACAGAGCACAGGAACACACACAACAGTCCCACAGTGCATTTCTTTACTCTTAGAATCCCAGGATGGTTTGGACTGGAAGGGACCTCAAAGCCCAGCCCATCCCACCCCTGCCATGGCAGGGACACCTCCCACTGTCCCAGGCTGCTCCAAGCCCTGTCCAGCCTGGCCTTGGACACTGCCAGGGATCCAGGGGCAGCCACAGCTTCTCTGGACACCCCATGCCAGGGCCTCCCCACTCTCAGCATAAAAAGCAAAAATCTTCTTTATGTGTAGTTTAAATCTACCTTCTTTCAGTTTACAACCACCATCTCTTCTCCTGCCACAACAGGCCCTGCAAAAAGCCTGACCCCATCTTTCCTCTCAGCCCGCTTTAAGCACTAAAAGGCTGCAATTCAGGCTCCCCAGAGCCTTCTCCTCTCCAGACTGAGCACCCCCAGCTCTCCCAGCTCACCTTCCTGGACTTGCTCCAACACTTCCATGTCCCTCTCAGTTTGGGGTCCCAGCCCTGCAGGTGGGGTGTCCTGAGAAGGGCAGGATCCCCTCGCTGCCCAGGCTGTGGGGTGAGGCCGGCACATGGGGGATCCCGGGCTGCCAGTGCTGTGGCCACTCACAATAACAGCTGCTAGACCTAGCAAATGGAGTTTTCCAGCTAGAAAAGCACTTGGTGGGATATTCTTCCCCTTCAGCAACAAACCACCCTGATCTGGGGACCAAGACACCCCAGTGTCAGTCTGGCATGACGGGCTGGTTTAAGTTTTCTGGTCCTCCAGGATCACTATCAGTATTTTCTGCCTCTTGCACAGTTATGTCAGAGAGGGCTGCAAGAGGGAAATGAAATCCTGTCCCTTGACTTCCACAGGAGGCGCAGCGCTGCCTCACCGCAGCAGGAGCAGCCCTGCAAGGCTGGCAGGGGTGACACGGCACCTGTGGGACACCACGGCCACCTGGAGCAGCAGCACCAGGCCAGGGACACGCGGGGCTGCCTGGAAGCGGCACCAGCCCCTCTCCATTCCCCTCAGCAATCCCTGGGGCCTGCCGATTAATTTTCTGAGGTAATACAGAGATTGTATTGGCAAACTTCTCAGATGATAAGCAGATGGCCAGCATATGGTCTCCCAGGAGAAAAAGGAGGCTTTAGTTACTTCTGCAAGGTTTTTTTTTCAGGGAAATGAGAAACTATTTCAATTGCTGCATGGCATATGCACTCATCTTTCCATCCAGGAAATCCTTTGAGATGAAACCCTGCCTGAAATATGGGAGTCCTAAAATGGCTGTATTAGTGTTGTAACACAATTCTCATGTGGCTTTCATTTAATACAGATAAAGGCAGGCAAAGACTAAAATGTACCATTCTCTAGTGATCCACTGCAGACCCCTCTGAATCAGTGAAAATAATGTATTGACTTTAATATACTTTAATAGCACCTTCATCACTCACTCTCTACATTTTAGCTAATCTATTAGATTTACCTAAAAGTGTTCTCAGGGTACCCTTGCTATTTTGGGCCGTTTCCTCAGCTAAAATGTCATTTGGGATGCCATATGGGCTTTCCTTCACTCTGCACAGCTGTCTCAAGTAGATGAACAACAGTATTATGTGACTGACAACAGCAATAGCCAGAAATCAACCATGAGAATACACAGCCTCACTCTTCCTTGTGCTCCATAACAAATAAGAGTGGCATTTAAAACATATATAGATATAGATATATACAAAGTCATTAAAAGAATGGTCTTTCACTCATTGGTGAAAGACATCAACCCCTAGAGTCTTCTAAAATGGAAACGGGAGCATTCAAAGTAATTCTATGGCCAGGGATCCCTCCCCACCTGAAGAGGCCTCAGAAATATCTGACAGAGCCAGACCACTTTAAACACGCAGGTTTTAGTATTTCAAAGATTTCCTTGCTATGAAGCTGTGATATAATTCCAAAACCAGAGCGCTACAGAACAGCACCAGGTTTGCTGAGAAGTGTCTCTGAACTCTACAGATGAAACAAGAAGCGAAAACTTTACTAGAAACTTTCTGAATATCCTAAATAACTTAATCTCTCTGCTGTGCAATTTCAGGGGATTAGACGAGCAGTTGGGGTTCCCTCATCCCATAAAAAGGATGCTGCAGAACCTAAACCCCATTTTCTGTACCCCACTCACTTCTAGAAGTATTTTTTTCACAGGGTTGGGGTTTTTTGTCTTATTATTCTGTCAGTCTTTTGTTTGTTTTGCTTTCCCTAAGCTGGCTTGCAAACCACAGGCACGAAGGGTTAGTGATTTTAAAAGAGAAGAAAAATAATTGTAATTGATGCTTGTTACAGTGGTGCAAAGCTGTGAGGTGGCAAACAGCACTACTGCAAACCCTGCTGAGGCTTCACAGGCTGCATTTACTACATTTGATTTGTCTCAGCAAAAAGCCCCACGGGCTAAAAAACCCCACAATTAACTTCTGAGAAGCTTCGTATCATCTGCAAGAAGAACCAGTGCTATGAAGACAAAGCTCAGTCACGAATCACAGAGTTCCACTGCAGCAGCCATTCAGCCATCCCTTGTTCTCCTCTGCACTGATCCCTGTTTCCCAAGGAGACCTGTGGACCTCCATCAATCTCCTCTTCACACAACTCAAGCCTTGCAAAAGAAAAAAAAAAAAAGAGCAGGGCCTAGGAAGGCTGTATTGCGAACTTAAAAATCAGAGAGTCTGGCATTTCTGGTTGAGATAAATGGATAAAGATGTACAGCCTGTGCTCTCTTGACATTTCTGAGTCAACTGTGGAGGGAAAACAGGGGCAGGAGGTGCCTTATTTACAAGGGAAGAGTATTTTCACTGGCAACTATAAGGAAAGCATTAACAGAATGTTAATGTGAAAGACATTTGAGGAAATATTTGATTCCTTTTGGCCAAATCAGAGCTGTCTGAAGACCAGGAGTACAATCCTTCATCATTAATTTCATTTGATCACCAGGTCACATCAATTTGCAGGGACTTCCCAGGATGACAGTGCTTGTTACCACCCAGGACAGCCCAGCCTCACTGAAGGCAATGGGACAGTGCAAACCACGTGAAGGTGTTTAAAAACACCTGAAACTGGACAGAGCATGAAATAAAAACTTTTCCCAGTGTGGAACCAGGTCTGGTTTAGCACTATTTTACTACAGAGGGTTTTTCATCATCAAGTAGAAAAAAATAGTAGGAAAAGTTCTTCTAAATTAATATTCAGGATTGGCTAAATTTGAGGAACAGCTCTTAACAAGATTGGACTTAAACATTTCCGAGTTCTCAGCCAGTGATTGCTGGTATTGGGGAGACAAGGGGTGGGAGGAAGCTGCAAATCTGAGCCGGCTCCTGTTGTATGAAAGAGCACACAGCACCTCTCCTCACACTGCCCACACCTTCCCAAACTGCACCTGCCTTGGGCACACATGGAAATCTCCCTTCTTGCATTTCTGCCCCTCGAAATGAGCCTGCAGACGAGGCTGGGGGAAGAGGCTGCTGGGCTGCTTTAGGGCTTGGTCCATTTTCTCAGCCTGGTTGGGACAGGGGCCTGAGGCTGCTCCAGGACAGCATCTCCCTGCACCTTCCGCAGGGAATGAAAGGATTCTGTGCATCCTTTCCCTGCTCACCGTGACACCAGCCCTGCTGAGCCCCACAGATCTGAGACTGAATCTCACCCTTGCTCCCCCTTGCCACTGTCAGCCCTCCCTGTGCACTCTGAGCTCGCAGTGACCCCGCTCCCCCTCTCCAGGATCCCCCCTGCAGCTCACAGCCCTCCCCAGTGCTGGGACATCTGCTGTGCAGAGCCCCAGAAGTGAGAAAAGCTGGAGCCTGACACTGTCCTGTGACTCACCAGCCAGATGTGGGGTTTTGGTGCTGGGGAGGGGACGCTCCCCAGCCAGGGTACCTACAGACCCAGGCTCTCCTCGGTGCTATTCTTCATTCATTAGCTCCTGCTAAAACCGTTGTGAAGCAGCCACAATGGCTCTGACAATCTGTGTTCAGGCAATGTAGATGCTCGACCTTAGGCTAGAGTGACCTCTGAATTAATTGCATGTGGATTGAAAACAAAGAAAAAAGAGCTAAAAGATTAATTGTGAATGATTTAGTGAAACTCTAAGTGACATCAGATGTGCCCTTGCCAATAAAGAGCAAGTGAGCAATAAAGCTGAGTGACTTCAGTGTCATTGAGGCTGGAAAAGATCTTTAAGACCATCAAGTCCAGCAATTCCCCCCTGCACCTCCAAATTCAGCACTAACCCCTGTCCCCAAGTGTCACATCGTTTGAATCCCTCCAGGGATGGGGACTCTACCACTGCCCTGGGCCACCTGCCCAGTGCCTGACCACCCTTTCCATGAAGAAATTTTCCATCATATCCAACCTAAACCTGCCCTGGCACGAGGTGCCCATCACTTGCATTGAGATGCGTATGCAGCTGCCGCATGTCTCTTTAAAGGATAATCACCATTACTGATTATGGAATCATTTATGGTGCCTCCATGGCACCCAAATTCAGTTCAAATTGCTGCTTTTTAGAGGTCAATGCAAAATGAAACCACGACAAAAGCTGCACACTGAGCAACACCTTGTTTACTCATCCCTTTTGTTTCCTCCTCCAACAGCTCACACCCCACCATCTGTTCCAATTGCTCACTGAGGTTTGGGCAAGAATCTGAGAACTTCAAGCACTTTGTAACATCACTGCAAACCTTTCATCTTCTTACATCCAGGAACAGAGGTGGTGTATGGTGCAAGGCTGACTGAAGAGGACGGTGGCAAGAAAAGAGCTGCCATGGCATACGGAAATAAATCTGTGTGGGCAGAGCAACTTCCCTGCAAGATTAAGTCCTTCAAATATTTCCTGAGGAGCAACTTTTCCCAGCCCCAGAGTTGCCACAGCACTGGCTTTAGCCCTGAGGACACCCCATGTGGGTAACACTAAAGATTTTCAGCAGCTTAAGGATCACAAAAAAGGTAAACAAACCCATGGCAAACCCCAAAGCATCTCACTGTACAAAACAAGTCAGGCCACAGTCAGATCTTTAATAAAAGCACTTGCAGTCAGTGACAAACATGATACAGCAGACATGACAACTCTGAGGAATCAAGTTGGGGGGTAGCAGTGTGCTGCTGGTGTCTGCAGAGGATTGAACAAGGGCCCTAAACCCAACCATCCCCTCAGTGGCTCCTCAGCTGCTCACAACACACTAGAAGGCTGCTGAAAGTCTCTCTTGCCTCACCCCTCCTCAAGCTGGTACAGCAGAAGCACAAAATGGTCTTTGTTCTGACCAAAACCAATAGAGGAAATTAACCCAGGAAAAAACTCCAGCTCTAATCTCTGTAAAAGTTGATTTTACAGCAAGGAGACCAAGCAACCCACACCCTCCCTATTTCTTCCAGTTTCACAAAATGCACTTCACCAGGGCACTGCTGTGGAGACTGACACTGCCACTCTCCTGGTGGGATTCACCTGATTGGAGCAGGGCATGGCAAAAGCATCTCCCTGCAGAAACCGTTCCCCAGCTCAGTGGTGAGCCAGTTCAAAGCTGTCAGCCACGTGCATGGCAAGACTACACATTCTCATTTAGCCGCTTTCTGTCCTTATTAGCACGGACAACCATCTTATGAGGGCACCAGAAACCAACAAAAGGTGCAGGATCCTTTTTACTGTGACAATAGCTAAGTAACCAATTCTAATTCCAGGAGTCAGTGATCTTCTTCCACTGACAGGGCCCTGAAGGTCCCCTGGTAAGGGGAGGGGTTGTGCAGCACTGAGAGGAAAATGGCAAAGGGCTTGCCCTCAGAAGGCCAGCACACACAAGAGCTTTGGAAGGTTGTATCCCTGCACTTTGGTCTTTGGGTAGTGCCACCTGCTCAGTATCTGTAGTGGTCTGGCTTGAAGGGCCCATCTCTGGACAAGCCCAGGTATTTGGCCTGTTTGTCACTCAGCTTGGTCAGCTTCACACTCAGCTTGTCCAGATGAGCAGCAGCCACAGCTTCATCCAGCTGGAAAACAAAACATTGAGACAGGAACATCAGAGCAGAGTTCTGTTAGCTCAGGAGATCACAGTCCAGAGGGAGAACTGAGTATGTGGAAACCACCAGCAGCCCCAAGGGGGACTTACACAGCTTTTGTCCTGCCAACATCCCTCACCTGTTTGAGCACAGACCTGC
Organism: Dasyornis broadbenti; assembly: GCA_013397935.1. Lineage (NCBI taxonomy): Eukaryota > Metazoa > Chordata > Aves > Passeriformes > Dasyornithidae > Dasyornis > Dasyornis broadbenti. Next base: position 294,764 of record VZRN01001731.1, read on the forward strand.
ATTCAGATGGAAGAGCCTTGTGCTTTTGAGGGAGTCAAGTCAAGTGAGACAAAGTTTTATAAAATCAAACCCATTTCAATCTCATTTACACTTCACATCCATCCAACAAGTAAAGAACAGAGATCCAACTCTTCAGAGATAAGAAAATCCCTGCTAGAATGATAAAGCCCCAGTTTCCACTACAAAGACACCTGGACACACTACACTGTCATCTTACAATTTTATCTAAGTCCTAACACTGGTAAAAAATTCCTGTCCTTTCCAGATATCCCATCTTAGGGGATCATGAAGAATGAAATTCATTCCAGAATGACCAATTCAGCATGACTACTTGTATCTGCTGGCACTATCTTCAGGAAGAATGAGGTCCATGTGGGCTGTAGGACGCAGGCTCAGAAAGGCTGATGTAATTTCTCTATCCCACAGGTGCCAGGCAGATGTGCAAACTCAAGAGACTGCAAAATGTGTAAAGTTAGAAGGCAGTGAAGTGCTGCAGGAGCTTGATACAGAAGAGTGAGAAAACAAACAGGAGGATGGTGCAGAAGCTGCTGTGTCAGAGGGGGATGCACAGCCACAGGGGATATTCAGAGGTTGAAAGGTCAGCACAAGCAGGGATCAAGGACAAGTTTGACCATTTGTAATTCCTGCAAAAAACAGGCAATCATTGCTAAGGAAACAGATAAAGATAAGTCTAAATCCCAGCAGCACAGCAAAGACTGGTAATATTTCCCTCATATTAGTTAAGTATACATAAAAGGTTGCAGTGCAACTGAAGGGCAGTACATCAACAAAATAATCAAGGGCCAAACCTGCAGCTTGTGTGAACCAGCAGGGCCTAAATGATTCAAAAACTAGGCCTGGATTTCCCCCTCCAGGGGACTGTGGTAACAGAGGCACTGCTCTGCAGTAATCCCATGCCATGAACCAGGGCAAAAGCTCCATGGGCACAGAGTGTAGCTCACTGCAGCTCAGCCTGCTCACAGCAACCACTGTGGAACTGCCAGCATCTCTTGGGAACTTGCACAGCCACACGTGACAGGACAAAATTAGAAACGTAAAAGGAAATGGCTGAATGATGTCCAAGTGAACCATGAAATCCACCAAAGAGTCAGGTAAATCATGAAAGAAAGAAAACCTAAGGGGAAGGTCTGTGTTTAGAAGGGAAACAAGTATTTAAGCCTGGAACATCTTGTCAGGATGCCACGAAACAAAAAAAAAGAAAAAGAAAAAAGGGTCAGAAATTGGATTCATATCTGGTTGATTAGACTAACCTATGAAGCTCTCATAGGTGTATTTCTAGTGAATTTAAGACAGATTCTGTCCACTTGAAAAGGAACTGAGTCCTTGACAATTCCCAGATGAGGTTTTCAAACTGCAGCAGGGATCAGTTGTTTCACAGCTGCTTCAGCTTGGGGGCTTCAAGACTTAGATTTAGCTGAAGAGACACACAAATTTAGATGAAGGTAAGCAGACATTCTCACCTTAAAATCAAAGCTGAGCAGGACAGATTTGGTGCCAAGAACATGGAGACAAGAGTTTTCCTAGATTTCCAGGAACACACATTGCAGAAATGTGTGCACGTTTGGAATGGCTGATCAAAGCATTACTCTTGCAGCCAAAGAAAGTGCAGCGTAAGGTACTTGGTAATTGTTGAGTTTTACATTTGGACCTCAAAGCAATTGCACAGAACAAGGAAAGGCACTAGCCCAGAAAATTATCTGAGAAAGCTCTTTTGTTGGTTCTGACAAGGAGACTGCTTTATTCTTAGAATAAAGCTCTCTGAGGCACAGAGGGTCAAGAGTGTTTTGTCACAGTGGATGAACCTGAGGAGATCACTGCCATATGCTCCCCTAAAGGCAACTTTGTGTTCAACTGCTCTGGGCATTCCTTCTCATTTCCAGTTCAAATATGCTTACTAAATATTGTTATTCAGTGAGAGGATGAAGGCACATTTTATCAGCAACCCTGGGCTATCGTTTTCAAGAGAACTGTCAACAAGATCGTTCCTTTGAAGACAATTATGTGGCAGTTTGCTGAACAACTCCCACACTGCATTTCTGGTATGCTTTGCTTGATCTTTAAAGGATGAGTTTGGAAACTTAAGTCCTTCAGCAAACACCTCATTAGCAAGCCCAAACACACACATTCTGCTTCCCAAATGGAAAGTATTTTCACATTTACTCTCACACCTGGTTGTGTTCCAAAGTCAGAGGGCTTTAATTCCAGCATCTTTTTCCATGAACCATCTCAAATTCTCAGGCTTGTTTTGGAAAATTAAAACCAGGTTAGTTTTCTAAAAGGGATTTGCAAGCTGCGACATGATCCAGACTTTTCCAAGAACAAAGACTGCAGAGATAAGTTTAAAGGGAAATCCGAGGGAACCTGTCATTAATATTTTATGAAGTTATTAGGACCAGATTGTGATAAGCTCTCTCAGGTGCAAATGGCAGCAGGACTTTATCAACCACAGTAAAAGGGGCTCAGTTTCACTCCAGCTTCAACTCTGCCCACTATACTTTGCTGCTGGACAGGCATGTGAAGGCTTGCAGAAGGAACCAGCTGGTTGGGAGAAGCTTCCCAGCTACCCTGAGGCAGCACAGGGCTTCCCAGCGCCCTAGAGAAGTCAAAAAAATGCCAGAATGTTCTAACACAGGACAGGCAAGCCCCAGTTCTGCACACAAAAGAATAGCCCATTCACACACAGCACCCTCTGAGGGACAAAACCTCTTTGCAACAAAGCCATTCAGTAGAAAATCGAGTTCAAGCACAAACAAAGCCCCACCTGAAGCTGGCTTCCTCCCCAGCACCTTTCTGTGGCTGTCACTCACCTTCTTTGGCAGAAAGTGGACCCCCACGGCATATTTGTCACTGTGGGTCCAGAGCTCGATCTGTGCCAGCACCTGGTTGGTGAAGGAGTTGCTCATGACGAAGCTGGGATGGCCCATGGCACAGCCCAGGTTGACCAGGCGGCCCTCGGCCAGCAGGATGATGTGGCGGCCGTTGCGCAGGGTGTAGCGATCCACCTGGGGGAACAGCAGTGCCACAGGCACCTCAGGCACAGGGCAAACCTGGGGGCCTTGGGGGCCTCCCTCCCTCTCAGCAATTCAGCACTGCAACACCTGAATTGTAACAGAGACACCCCTCCCTTCATCACAGCCGGCGTTTGCAAAGTCGGCAGCAGCTCTGAGCTTTGCAGCGCATCCATCTTGGCATCAGCTCCCCAGTTTATTTAACCAGGGTTTTCCATGTGTGCATTCCCAGCCAGCTGTGGTGGGAACATGCTGCTAGCAGGAAATCCCAGTTCATCTGTGCCCGCTGGTCTCAGCTGGTGTGGGGAGACAGGGAAGAAGGAACAATTCTGCATAAAGCACTCCAAACTGGTAATTTTCTTCAGTAAAAGCAATTTTAGTAATCATTGCAATGACTCACCCCTGCTGACCTGAGAAAGGTCTCAGCAGTGCAGGTGGTGAGGGACAGAAGAGGCAGGGCACCTCCTGGGAGCTTGTTTCTAAATTTAAAGTTAATGCATGTCCTGGAAGAGTTAAAGCAGTTGCAGGAAATTCCTACTCAATACTTTTTAATCTGTTTCCAGCACGAGCTTGGAGGTCTGAAGAGACATTTTGCCTCCCAGTCCTGCCTCTTCCGTCTTTTTGAAATGAGTAAGCTTTTAGGATGTGTATTAGCCCACTCCTGCTCAACTGCCCAGCCAAAACGGCAATCAGGCACAGAGGAGGAAAATTAGGAATAATGAAGTTTTAGACACGACACATCCACATAACACCTGCTCAAGGCAGCAAAAATCCCTGATTTTCCATGAGGACATTTGTTTCTTGATGAGAGGATTAATGCCAGAGCTACCTTGCCTTGCAGGTCTGAATCAAAGCAAGCAAACACTCCTGTGGCAGCCCCAGCATGCTGGGAGCTGTTCTGGGAGCAGGGGTCTCCTTTACATCACTGCTCCCAACAGCAGCACTTTGTAACAGAGGTTCAGGGCAGGATTTTCTTCAGTATTAATCCATATGGATGACCTTGACCCCAATTCCATCCTTTTGAAAAGGTAATTTTTATTTTTTTAAACCAGAAATTTGTTTTCATACCTGGGACTACACTGCACCTCACTGCACCCTGTCCTCAATGACAGACTGGCTCCTCAGTGCAGAGCATATAAAAAGGGATTTTCTGCCTCTGTGCAGGTTGTTTGTGTGGTGCCACATTAACACCCAATTAAACCTTCAACAGTGTTTATTCTTTAAACAGTCCCAGGTTTGGTTTTAAAACAACCTGAGCTACCAGAAAGCAGGCAGGTACCTGTGGGCTCCTCCAGGACAAGAGCCGCTGAGCAGTCAGCCCCACACCAAGGCCATGGGCAAGAACAAAACTGAACACGGAGAGAACTTGAGGGTGTAACTTCAGACCTGGCTGAGGTCCTGCAAAGTGTCCCAAGGTACTAAAAAGCCTCTCACAACTGCTTAGTGAGACTTTGATGTGGGTGGCCAATAAGCCACAGGGGAGTTATGAAAACTGGAAGGGCAGATGGAGATCTGAAAGGTGTGTTTGGGTGTGGTGTTATTAAAAAATACAAAACCTGTCCCAGAATCCTGCTATCAGCAAGGACACTCCCTCTTCAGAAGGTAACCCACACCAAGTCAGATAAAGCCTGGTTTGCTTTATGTGATGCTTTCCCTCAATGCTGGTGTCACAAAAGTTTGATCCAGTTCAGTTTTGTTTCTCTGCTTTTAAGGCACACAGCTGAAAAGCTGAAATTTTCAGATTCTGACTTTCTTTGTACAGCTACAGCCATAGCTTAAAGCAAATACATGGTGGGCATGCAAGCTGAGCATGGACAAAGCATCCTGCCTGGTCTGCCCACACAGGTTTCTAAAATGAAGGCACCAAGTCTGGAAGAGAAGCCTCAGTTTGGCAGAGCTCCAGACAGGGCTTCCTGAAGCTTCAATCTCAGGGTAGATTTGAAAAAAAAAATAAGAAAAACAAAAAAAAACCCACACCATATTTTGAAAACAAAGAGGTGTGAATTTTTTCAAATCTTGACAGAATCTCAAAAGTCATTCCACTAAGATTCCCTTAGGACCAGGACTGTTCTGCTGCAGAGCAGTACATGAGCAAACAGCTCCACAAGAAGAAATTCAGATCAGGCACCAGGCAATCTCTGGGCTCTGCTCTCAATTTTTATAGGGTCTCTAATGGTCTGCTCTGTATTCCCCATCTAACTTGCTTTCTGAAGCTGAGCTATGGCATTATTTTCAGCTCAGGGGTATCAAAGAAAGCACATTTGCATATCCCCTGCCCATGCCCCAATCATCAAAGCTGACTTTCCATAAGGAATGGACTTGATGCAATTAATTGTCTACACAACCAGCACTGAGTTGGAAGTGGAGAAAGATGTGTCCATACCAGGTACCCCAGAGACCATGCTGAGCACTCAGGCATTGGCTGGAAACAACTGCTTTAATGCCAACCCAAAAATATAATGTGCAGCTTGCTCCAGGTTAGGAGAATCTGCATTCTGACCAGAACAACAGTGGCTTCCAACAAAGCCAAAAACACCATTCTAGAAACAGCCACTGAGCAGCTATTGCTTCTTTCCAGCAGGAGAGCTCGTGCAAGGGCTGCCTCACCTGAGGTTTGACATTCACTGCCTCCACTGCATTGTCATTCAGCCACTTGGCATCAACTTCCACATCAAAATGGCCAATATTACACACTATGGCATCATCCTTCATCTGCTCAAAGTGCCTGCAAAACAAAACAAGTTGGATCAAAAGTTAAAGCACACAAAGTTTCCTCCCTCAGCAGCAGCAGATGCTCCAATCCACAGCCCTGACATGTGCCCAGCTCAGTGACTGCTTTGACTCTCACAAGGTCTGTGGGGCTGGTAACCCACCAGGCATGGGAAGTCTTTTGGAAAAGACTTTCAAACTTCTAGGGAAGGATACTTCCCAAGGATATAAGACCTTACTGGAGAGAAAGTATTTTCCCAGTGTGGAAAATAATAAAATTTTGTTTGATCAAAACAAATACCTGCAGTTGTTCTAATTCCTACACAGAAGAAATAATTTTCTTCATGACTTTGAAGTTCCCAGCAGTTTTACATCTCTAGACACTAATGGCCTGATGTCCTCCCACCTAATCTGATCTTCTATTACAACATGTACAGTCATCATGGCAAAGAAAGGAAGGAGTTTGTGTGGAGCTGGGGCTATAAACAGATCTAAGAAGCAGTAACAACACACTGCAGAGCAGTTCATTGAGAACAAGGCTGGTTTCAGCTGCTATATGTACTCACAGATGGAATCACTTTCAACCTTTACCTGACTCCTGTTCACATTTGTCTGGCCTAAGACTGAATTCAGCCCCGATGCCCTCATTCTCCAGAAGTCCATCTATCCCTCTGTACCTTTTGTTTCTCCATCATTACATTCCATAAGCCAGGAACAACTCCAGTGTGGCAACCTCCACCAGAACCAAAAGACCAAAGGCCCAATTTCTCACTAAAGTTATGCTAAATTCTGATGTCCAGAAATGAGACTGTGTGCTAACCTTCACCATGCTGCTGACAGGTTAACACTGTATTTAAAAAGAAATCTAACTGTACAGGTGTGCTTTCACTAAAGCAAGTTGCTTGGCCATACCTGCCCTGCACAATGTCAGTGCAGCCAGTGGTGGTGACAAAGATGTTGCCCTCTTTGCAGGCTTCCTCCATGGTTGTAACTTCATACCCTGGAAAGATAAACAGTTACTCTTCTACCCAACCACCAACAGGTATTAACAAGACACACTACTAGAAGCAGAGAAATTCAGAGAAAGACTGAGTCAAATGCCTGTGCCAACAGCCGGCCTAGGGATGATGCAAGGTAGTGGGATACTGGGCTTGCTACACACTGTGGCACAAAAATATCCATTCCTGCACCCTTTTCAAATCTATGGATCTATGCATTCAATGTCTTCTGTCCACAGGTATTGTCTGGCACAGCACCCAGACTGAGTTCAGGGGGTGAAGTTTGCAAAAGAAAGTGCCCCCAACAACACCTGCAGTTCTTGTCAGGCATGAACAGAAATGGGATACACTGGTACCAAGAAGTACAGTTACATGAGGCACCCACAGAAGAGCAGGAGCACAGCTCCAGAGCATGCCCTGAGCTCAGCTGGAACTCTCCAAAAACATCTACTGAGGGTAAGGGCCTGGTGTTTTTTAATGTTTTAATTCCAGTGAAGTCTTATCCCACACTGGAGGTTAGAGCTGCACAACTTGAGGACAATCCCTCGGCCTTACCCCACTATGGTCTCTGAATCCTTGACTCCAAACACATCTTCAAGGCCTCTAGTAACAAACTCCTTCCCTAACTGCAAGGGAAGAATTCCTACAGTTAAACTGGATTCAGCTGTACCTCAGCAGGGACAGGACTGAAGCCCACTGAACCTTTCTTGGACAGCCCTCATTTATTGCTCTACAGTGACATGCAGAGATGTCAGATGCCTGAATTCCTGCTCTGCTTCAGCTCCCACCTTCCATGGCTGCCTGGAGCGCGTTGATGGGATCGATTTCGGTGATGATGACTCTGGCACCGAAGCTCCGCAGGGCCTGGGCACAGCCCTTGCCCACGTCCCCATACCCTGCCACCACTGCCACCTTCCCAGCAATCATGACATCTGTGGCACGCTTGATGCCATCGATGAGGGACTCTCTGCAGCCATAGAGGTTATCAAACTTGCTCTGAGGGAGAAAAGGAAGTCGTTTCAGAACAGATGAAAGTCACTTAAGTGGAATTTTGTTTAGAGAAAGAAAATGTGCAAGTACTACAACGGAGAAAGCTGAGTCACTTAAATACTTTAACTACCATGAGGGATGGGAAAAAGACAACCTGGTTTGATGTTCTGATTTATCCAGTTTCAATCTATGGAGCTATAGGAGATATAGGCTTCAACATGGTGAGAGGTACTTAATAAATACACTGTGTCTACTGGCCAGGGCTTGCATTTGTTAAAAACTTGTTAGAGATAACCTGACTTTATCAACTAAAAGCAAAAACAGTTCTTCTACACCAAGGTAGGTCTGAGTTCCTAAAGCACAAGTTCTCTGCTGGTGTTTATCACACAATGAACTGAACCAAGTGCCACAGGCGGTAAAGCACACCCACAGCACATCATCTTATCTTTGCAAGACACATCCAGCCTGCAGAGCAGCAAGCTGCCCACATCAACCAGGAGAAACTAGTTCCTGCAGCCCCAGAAGAACAAAATCACATCTTTTCCCATGGACAGTTACCCTAACACTGTCCAGATCTCACTATTGCTCAGATTTGGAAAAATCCAGCAAGCAGCCATTCACGAAACAGCATGGTCAGATTTGACTCTTCATCACCAAATCCCCAAACTGGAATCAAAGCCTTCCAGTTGTCTGTGAATTCCCATGAAGGGAAGAAAGCAGAGTGTTGGATGCAGACATCTGTCCCACCTCAAATACATTTGAGCGGCAGGAGGGAAGAACAGAACTGGATGCTGTGCCTGCCCTCTCTCTCCAAACGTTAGTGCAGGAACCTGGCACCAATGGAAATATCAAACTGGGAGAGCAGAATTTGTCAGCTCATTTTCCCTAAGACCTGTAATTGTGGTTAGTACAAATCTTGTACTATATTAAATACCAAATAGTACTTGAAAATAAGCACTTGTTTGGTACTAGAATCCCAAATCCCCTCAAGAGGCTTTGTTAGAAATATCTGAATTTCCAAATCTACTAACAGTATTAATAATTAATATGCAAGAGGCACAAATCTAGGTGAAAAGGATGTAAAGAAACAAACTTCTACCAACATCAACTGGATTCCAGCCCACTACCTAGGAAGTAAGTGTCAGTAAGTGTCTGCATCTTAGTGAGCAGAAAGGAGACAGCAAACTGCAGAGAATGCAGGCCAAACATGAGAACTGCCAACCCAGCAAGATAACGTTTCCATGGGACCTTGAAATAGATCCAGCAACTAGATTTAAAAAACATCAAGATGCCTAAACCATAAGCACACCTTTAGGTCATCTGTAGCCAAAAAGCACCAGAACCATTTAAATACCATTCAACTGCATCCTCCATTCACCAGTGTTGATCTTGGAAGCAGTACTAAAGCTAAGTAAGGGATAAATACCTTCTGTCCTCTCCTTTGCAACTTCTGCTCACAGAGATCAACCCCAGGCTGACCAACCAACCTTTACCAGCACAAGCTCATGCAGATCACACTCCCTTTTCCAGCTGGCACCTGACACCTACCTGCAGGCTTTAGGCTACTCAGAATGAGGACAAGCTCCTTGCCACAGGAACTGACTGTGCCCCAGGAGTCATGATTTCCAAAGGTATTTTCACATTATTAAAAACTACAAGAATGGATGTCCTTACATACAAAAAAGCCCTTGATGTTCTGACAATGGGGTATTTATAATGGCATGTCCCATTAGAGCTATCAAGGGCTCACTGCTAGGATATGGTAGAAATCTCTCTTCAGAACCAGATGAGGAGAAGCTCAGCAAGAGAAGGAAGACTTTCATGGGAATGACAACATCCCAACACCAAGCTCTCTTCAGTGAGAGGAGAGGAGTGCAGAGGGCTCTATCTTTATTACCTTGGTGACAGAGTCATTAACATTGATAGCTGGCACTTTCAGGGTCCCATTGGCCTTCATCTTGTACAGGTTGTGAACTCCAGTGGTTGTTTCTTCTGAAATGCCTCTAATTCCTGTGGGGAGAGGAAAAGGATTCACCTTCTTGGAAGCGTGGCACCGCAGCGCCCTCTGCTGACAGCCCCGGGGCAGCCCCTCATCCCGGCTGAGGAGAAGAGATCAGTGTCTTCCCTTCTCGTTCTCTCACAAGGAAGTTGTAACAGCAATGAGGTCTCTCCTCTGTCTCCTCCAGCTGAACAGACCAAGTGCGCTCAGTCACTCCTCGTATGGCTTCTCCTCAAGGCCCTTCACCATCCTCGTGTCCCTCCTTTGGACACTCTCTAACAGTTTAATATTTTTCTTATACTGTAGTGACCAAAACCACACAATAGTCAAGGCAAGGCTGTCCCAGCCCAGAGCAGAGCGGGACAATCTCCTCCCCTGAGCAGCTGGCAATGCCCCTTCCATGGCATAGTTGGTCCTCCTGGCCCCCTGACACTGGCAGGGCTAAGGAGAGTCCGTCATACTCACCAGACACAGATCAGTCTGGTCAAATTCCCTTCACATAAACCTTTTACATAAACACATGCTAGCAACACTACACTGATCAGTTTTACTAACTTGCATTGAAAATCAAATCAAAGCAAGAGTCACAACCCTGACTCCATCAGCATCTTCACTGACAAACTGAATGAGTATTTAAGGTAGAAAACTGTTCCCTTTCCAAGGACAGCTACAGGTGGTCAAGACTTCATCCAGAGCTGCACTAAGAAGATGGGGAAGAAATGCATTAATGTTTAAAATGTTAACTGCAAGCAGGCATTGAGCAATTCTAGAATACAGCCCATATCCAGGAAGCTTTCAGCACGACAGCAGAACCACTGGTCATTCTCAGGTAATGGCCAAGACAGGTCACTGTAGCTTATGCACTACAGAGCAGAGGTGGAAACAGCTCCTGCCCTAAGAGATTCTGGTCTTGAACTGTAAGCAATTTTGACAGCCTGTTGGCACATGCCAGTCCCTCTTCCCCCACCCCTTTTCACACCAGCAGGGAATTCCTGCAGAAACACCCCCTTTAAACAGCCTCCCGAGCAGAACTATGCCTGCCAAAACAATACCCAAGTCACCTTTCAGCAGCTGTGGGTATTTGGTATGAACTAGGTTGGTAAGATCTCCACCATCATCCAGGATCATGTTGAGGGGCTGCCCATCCTTGAAGTACAGGGTCTGCTCGATGCACCACAAGTATTCCTCGTCTGTCTCCCCTTTCCAGGCAAATACTGCATGGGAACAAACACACAGCATCAGCCAGTTTCTTACTCAGCATGTGGTGAAGCAGCCAAAGGAAGATTTCATCAGCAGCTCCCAGTAGCAGCTGACAGACAGATGATTATCAGTGCCTGCAGGCCAGCAAAGACATTTGCACTGAAAAACAGACCTCAGAATAATTACTTTGCCTTCTGTTCCAGGCCACAAACATGGCCAAAATTTTGAGACTCCAGTGCTCTCCTACTACTTCTATGTTAGAAAGAAGAAGACAAAACAAACTACAGCAGACTCATATCCACAACACCCCACTCGTTAGAAATAGCCACAGGACATATTGATACAGACAAATAAAAACACAACTACAGCATTTTCCAGCACAACAGAAAAGAGGGACCAGACTTCAGCATGAGCTAAGCAGCAGAATATAAACTCTTCAGCGACTTTGAGTCTAAATTCTAGTCTCTAGTACAGCACCAAAATCCAAGCTGAGGTGCATCATCTGCTCTAGTTGGGGTGTATTTCTATCTCAATACAGCCCCAGCAACAGGCTGCAGCCACTGGCATGTTGCATCCAGCAGGATTTGTGTCTTTCCAGGCATTTGTAGTGACTTCACGCTATACTCAATCCTCAGAGGGACTCAGCCACTCAAACACATATTGGGCACATTATTTACACACCCCAACATTTGGCTAAGTTGTCATGTTTTCACTGTTTACACAGAAAGCTAACCTTGAGCCATGAAGAGCCAATCATGCAATTACATATTCTGACAAAATTAATGTCAGGATCTCATATTGTAGCCAAAGGACCAGCATTTCTCCTGGGTCTCATAAATTCAGTATGTGAAGTGCAGTATTAACAAAAAGAGCAAGTTCCAAAAATGAGGATAGCAAGGGCAAAGGTCAAACACTTCGACAAACACTCAACCTTTAAATGGCTCTTCAGCTGAATTTTGGGTGTTGAATGCAGTAAGGAAGACAACCCAACATCCAAAGAATCCCACGTGGCCCTCTGATATCCCATGTCAGAGACAATGCCTGAAGTTGGTAGAGCCAAAGGAGCTGATGAAGGGATCGCTTGGTTGTCTTAGAATGCACCACAGCTCAGGAAAGACTTGTGGCAATAGTTAATCATAATAGAAATCAGAGAGCCCTCCCGAAGCAAAGAATCAAGCTACAAGAAATCAGATTTAGCCTCTGCCAACAGCTGGGCTCAGGTAATGCAGCTCCCAGCACTGAGGATTGCATTTCCTTCAGCTGAGTTACACAGCAGTCAGCTTCAGGTATTTATACTGATCCGTGAGGAATTGCTCCTTATTTGAAGGTGGCGGTAACAAGACAGCAGCATCCTGATACAGCACTTCAGGGATACCAGGCAGGAACATAAATGGGCTGGTTCTAGCCTAAAATCATCTTGGGTAGTGGCACATGGCAGTTCCCTTCCCTTTCCCAATCCCTATTTAGCACTGAGCTTGCTGGAAAGCACCAAACACCTCCAGCTCCAGACACCTACACACCAGCCCATTTAATCACCCAGCCCATTCCATCCTATTAATGAGCAGGTAGCACAGAGCCCAACAGCAGCCTTTGCTGGAAAACTTGTGCACAGGCTGATGCAATACAGCCTGAATCAAATGTCCTGCTTTGTAACAATCACTGCTTCTGACAGGCTGCTTCTATCCTCAAGCTGGTTCAGAAGAGCTTGATGTGTACACAATTTGATTTACCAGGAACAGGCAGTACAACCCAACTTAGAGCCAAACTGGAATATGCAAAACTTACCAGGGATACCAGCTTTTGCAATAGCAGCTGCAGCGTGGTCCTGAGTGGAGAAAATGTTACAGCTTGACCATTGTACCTGGAAAACAACCAAGTTTTGTTTGCTGAACAAAGTTCTGAGATATCAGGGACTCTCTATCAAACACAGGAGTTTAAAAGGGAGCAAGAGCAGAAAGAAATTAGCGTAGATTCCTGCCTTTTTCAGTAGCTCTGCAAAGATAACGTGAAAACAGTATCTGACTAAGTCAGGGAAAATAATGTCACATGGAGAGAATGTGAATGAGCTTTAGCTGTGCCATATATTCAGCCACTTCCTTGCTCACAAACACATCTCCCAGACAGCCAGAGCATACTCCAGATCTTTAGGAGCGCCCAGCAGGGTGGGTTTGGGAAGTTTTGGTCAATAAAGGTCAGATTTTCAGAACAGCCCCATAGCAAGTGTCCACTGAGGGTATGGACATGCAGCAACACACCTGCTGGCACTCACAAGAGTCAGAAATGCAGCTGAAACATTACACTCAGGCCAGGCATTCTCTAAGATTATGCTCACCCATCTCCCACTCTGTGCTCCAGTCATGGAAGCTTTTCCAGCTGAGCTAAGAGTTTTCCTCAGATTTCATAACTAGGCTCAGGCACCTAGAAAAGCAACAGCATGTTGCTGAGTTGCACTGAAAAGGATCTGCACATCTACTGCAGCTCACAGCACCACATCCCAGAGCCACACACCCTCTGCTCCCCACAGGGCTGACTGGCAGCTATTTTTATGTTCACTGGTTCCACAGCTTGAGGACAGAGGGCAATAAGGCACAATCATCCAGCCTGTTTTCAGACACTCATCCCACTTGATAAAGAAGTGACATTTTGAAGTAAGGGCTGCAGTAGGAAGCAGCCTACACAATCAACACTTGCCATGAAAACACCTGGAAGGAGCACAGGAAAACAATCCATAACATAAAGCTGCACTTCCTCACCTGGGTTTTTGTAAGCTCCCCACACACCACAACAGGTGACATCAGGAGGTGTCATGACATTCAAAGTATACAGAACACCTATATATTGTTTACACTTCAGATTTGTGAGTGACACAGAACCTAGAATAACTGGCCCACCTGATGGGCTCAAACCCTAGTATTTACATCACTAGTTATGGAAAGGTTTATTTTTCAATTCAAATTCAGAACTCATACTCTGGCACACTGAGTATTTATTCTATCCTTGTTAACCCAGTCAAAAAAGGAACACCAAAGTTACTATACTGCAGTGAACTACATCCTCATTACATGGGGTACCATTTAATCACTTTCATTCCTCCCTCCCTGGCACCAAAGTTCTGACAGAACAGATGAACCAGGGCTGAATCCAAACTCACATCAAAGCCTAAACTAATCCACATGCATTGGGACAAGGATTTAACACAGCAGCACACAGCTTTGAAGGCACAACCACAACATACTTAGGGCAACCAAGTCTCTGCAGGTGCCTCCCTGAATGACTTGGATGAATCCCACACAACACTGATTTGGGGTTGTGCTCAGCTTAAAGCAGCCTGGCAATATTTAACTGAGCACACAGCTGCTGCCTAGGCCAGCCATACTGGGATAGAGCAACCAACAGGAGCAGCACGGAGCTTCCCAAATTTCCATGGCTACTGCTTTCTTTTAAATCCTGTGGAGGGACATGAGTTCCACAGAGTGGCTGGAACAAAGCCAGAACTGTACCTCCACATGAAAGCTCGCCTTCAGCTCTGCACCATGTGCAACCACAGGACAGCCCTGAACAGGCTGGGGAGCACCTGCACAGCAGCATGTACCTTGCCCAGGCTGACCTGGCACAGTGCCCACCCCTACCTCTTTTTTTTGAGGAAATGTCTTTACTACTACAGAGAAAACTTTCTCTTCTCCCAGTGCCTTCCAATCAGCATGACACTGCTCAGTTCTTAACTGTCCCCAGAGAGAGATCCCACACAGGACACCTCTGGGCAGCCTAAATTCAGGCAGCTAAATTGCAGGAAGAAGGAATTTCAGATCATATACCTAGCAATCCAGCCAAGTTCCAGTCAGCTCCTTGCTCTGCACACAAGCAGTGCAGGTTGTGCTCAGATACCTGGCTCTCCTCATGGGCTGTACAATGAACAGTCAGCAGTACAGTGAACACTCAGCTGTGATGTCTGGACTTCATTCAGCAAGTCAGGCATGGGATACAAGGCACTAAATGGCTTGTAAGTATCTCAAAACTTTAATATGGACCAGAGTAACCAGTCCACAGTCAAATAAAAAATTCAGTGGAGGCCTCAGTCCCTGAGCCACACTGCATATCCCTGTTGTTTTCCTGCACAGCTCAAGGGCCAGCACGAGCTCTCAGAAAGCTTTATTAGATTTTGCTGACTTTACCAGGGCACAGTGGGGTTCTTAATACAGACTAATCTGTGCTGGAGGCAATCCCTAGAGCTGCAGCATGAGCAGCCACAGCACTGCAGGCCTGAGCACAGCACGGCTGTGTGGGTGCAGCTGTGGGCATTGCCCAGGGCACTGCACACAGGGCACAACAGGCACTAGAAGCTGCAGCTTGTCCACAGGGAACACACACACCCCACACCCCAGAGGTGCTGCAGGCAGGCAACAAGCTTCTTGCTCAAGGAGAGAAGACATAATCCATCCACGTGGAGTTTGCAGCCTCTTCCAAAAAGTACAGACATTTGCCAGGATTCCGTAAAGGTGTTACATAAGCACGGAGCAGTGACCCGGCAGAGCATTACCCAAGAGCCGAGGGAGAAACTCAGAGCCACGTTACCTCAGCCCCCAGCACGATGAGGGTCTCTATGAGCACTGCTGTCTGCACTGTCATATGGAGGCAGCCAGCGATGCGGGCACCTTTCAGGGGCTTGGATGCAGAGTACATTTCCCTCATCTTCATCAGCCCTGGCATCTCATTCTCCGCAATCTCAATGGCCTTGCGACCCCAGTCTGCAAGGCTGATGTCGGCTGCAAGAGAAGCAGGACAGGTGTCAGAGTTTGAATAGCTGAGACCTTGGTATCCGTTCACACACTTGTGAACACTTGTGGGTAGGCACTGGCTGCAACAGCTGAACTGAACACACAGCAACAGGTGGGAGACAGAGCTGCAGGACAATCAGAGCCTATTCCAGTTACTCCCTGGTTCTTTGCTATGGTTCATACGTTTTCAAACAAGTTTAGACCAAACCTAACAGCCCGTCTGAAAAAAGCAAGCCACTGCAAGAGCATATTAATCAGCTGTGATCTAGTGCCCAGACATCCTGAGGCCCATTAATTCAGTAAGCCATAGCTTTAAGCACTTATAACAGACACTGCTTGAGTGTCAGACATTTCCTATAGGGACTGACTTTCACAGTATTGACCGGCATGTGGGGAGGGGTTGGCTGTAGGGCAGTGGCTTCCCACACACAGAA
>VZRN01001734.1:0-43177 GCA_013397935.1 Dasyornis broadbenti
AAAATGACCCCGGGCAACCAAAGACCTGACACACACAGGAAATACAGACCCGTGGGTCATAATCAACTCCCAAGGTTCCCTTGACAAAACAGAGCTCACCTTGCATAAGCTGGAGATTAAACAGTTGCCCAGCGCATCCCATACAAAACTCTATCACAAGGTTAAGGGGAGTTTGGTCAGCAACACTGATCTACCTCTTTCTCTACCGTTCCAGTTTTGGAGAGATGTTATCTCCAATATTGTTGTTCAATATTGTGCCTGTTAGAGCAGTTTTTCTTACTGTTATTGTTTACTGAGTGCCTGCCCAATGACCTGATGCAGACCTCGAATAGGACAACAGAGCAGACAGAGTGTGTACCTCCATGGATCTGCATTTCAGGGACAGGGTTTGGAGAGTGTTTGCTTCGGGTGTATGTGCTGTGCACCTTCAGCTGTTGCTACTGGTCAGAGCTGCAGTGTTCCCATTGTGCTCACAGTGTCTTGGCCCTGATGTAAATCCACTCAAGTGGATGAAAGACTTTTAGCGTAGAGGTCTGAGAGGATGGTTGAGTGCTGTGAACATTTCTGTTTTACAAAGTTTATTTCATTTAGTTGTCTGATATCACTAAAGAACTGAACCAGGTGCTAGGCAGGTTTATCATTGGACAAACCACATTGTTAAGGTGGAAAGATTTTATGTACTTCAGTGTATCCTGGTATTGCAGTTTAAAAGAAAAATAATAAGAAAAATGTAATCTCCCATTCTGGAAAACTATTATTTCGTGCTAAATGCTGTTTAGTGGGTGCAGTAGAACTTTTATAAAAGCTATAAATTATGAATTTTTCTTTTCTATGTGCTCACATAACATGTCTAAATATACAAAAGAATAATATACTCAGTACTAAAGGTGAAAAAATACATGTGTTTCTAGCTCGTCCTGTCCCTTCGACTATCCATCCACTGATTTTCCTCCTAAGATTTGTGAAAACTTCCACTTAAGCATGTATTTCAGTATAGATCTCCTCTAGCTCTGAAGAGGTGATGCTGAAATGTTTTCTCTTTTTCTCCTTTTCCCTGCCTATAATGTAATCAACTTGTTCACATAGATTCTCCTTAAATTATCTCTGAGATAAGACAGAATTTAAAACCAGGCTGTAAGAATTGTGAAACTTATTGGTGTCAGTCAGCATTACGCCAAACAGCCTGAAAGGCACTTCTCGCAAATGTAGGAACAGATTGAAACAGATAAGGCTCATATGAGAGAGAGGAAAGTCAAAAGTAATTGCCAAAGGAAATTCCCACACCTTTGTATAGGCAAGTAAATCATGCAATTTAATAATTACGTTATAGGGACATATACATATGTCTGTGTACATATGTGTGAGTGTGTATGTATTTTAATGGTGGTCATCTTTCTCTTAGATTTATGCCAAGACATAACTCAGTTTTTTCCAGTGTTTAGTAGGAGTTGCACATTTCTGTGTTCTTTAAAGCTGACGTCATTTCCTACCTAGTAGGATGCATACTAACAGTGGAGATTGAAGCATATATCCTTTAAGGCTTCTGTATATTAATGATATTGCAGCTAAGTACTGACAATTTTTTTTTCCTCTAGTTGTCTGAATTTTAAAGTGAAAGGCAGCTTCACTAAAAAGTACAACTGAGCATAGCTGTATGTGGACTGAGAACCGTTTAAATCTCAAATGATTTTTTCTTCTCCCATTTTGTGTAGACTCTGTATATGAAAACTAGCTTGTGTGACGTCACATGGCATTCTGCTATGTCTTAACAGGAAAGTTTTTATGATTGCAGTGCAGGAACAGGTTGAACAGCTCCTGGGGTCTGTACTGCATGTGTAGGTGTTAGTCAGAGATATTTTGTTCTAAGCCAAATACCCACTCATTTGTGTGGATGAGCTCAGACTTGATAGGGGGCTTGCATGGCACTGCTAAGACAATGAACACTTTCACATTATTGCAGAAAAGCTACTTGCACAAATAATTCCTTTAATCAAAACTACCTCAATATGGAAGACATTCACAGTGGAATTATTAGCTGCATGGGTGCAAGAGGAGTGTGTGTGCTGTTACTCTTGCAGAGTTCATCTTCAGAGCTCAAAACTCCATCAGTTCAGTGTTTTGTTGGTGCTCAGCTCAACTGTCTCTAAATGTATCTAGTGTCATTGGTGTGAACAATTTTTTGGAGGCCATCAGCTTTTGAGAGGACATTTTTTTTCTGATCCCCTGACTGAAGGAAGCATTCCTGTTTATAGTGGTGATCACCTGTTCTGCAAATGGATTTAACGCGGGGTTTTTTTCCGTAATGGAAATATAAACATGCTATGTCACTTAGCTGAAGGACAGATGATCTTTGTAGCTTCTGGGAGAATTGATCCCAGGAAGTTATTACGTGGCTCTAAAGAAGAGATTGTGCCCACTTAAGAATTTTCTCTGAGACGCTGCTGCTTAACTACCACTATTGTACTGCTTCTGATTAAATAATGTCTTTTACAAATGAAATAATGAGCACAAGATTATCAACTAAAAAAGTGTACCCCAACTTAATTTAAAAACTGTACTGAAGATGTGCTGCAGAATGCTGACAAAGTAATCCTCTTTCTAAAATCCTCTTTCTGTCGTTGATTTGTCATCTGGTTTCTTTTTATTAGTCTCATAGCTGAAGCGAACTCTTCAAAGATTTTTTTTTAAAACACTTTTTTTTTCCCTCTTCTACTCCTAGCTTCAAACAAAGTGAGTGAAGTCATGAACATGGGACATCAGGGAAAAACTTGACCTCAGATTCCTTGTATTAATTGTTGTTACATGTCAAAGTATGATTGAGTAGATGAAAATAAAATTGCAGACAAAAATTAAATTTCATTTGATTGTTCAAATCCTTCAAGTTTACCTTATTACTTTAACAAGTTGTTGTCTTACACTACTTGAGAAAGGTTTCTCCAGCACCACAATGTCTGTCTTACAGTGTGGAATTTCTGCACTGGAAAAGGCAATAAATGTAATGGATGTGGGCTAGGACACTGCAAACGTGTTCCCCACCATCTTCTCCAGTTCTCTAACACAGCTGAACTCAGGAGCTTTATGGAATTAATAGTTTAAGTTTCAACAACAGATTAAAAAAAGAAAAAGTCCTTCTCTTTTCAGAACAAATAAACACTTTGTCAGTAAACAGATTTATATTTAGGTCTAGCATCAAAGATGCATAAAAGAATTTAAAATAATGAGGCATTAATGCACTAAGAGCATTATAGCCAAGCTTTTCTGTGCTGACGTTTCTTTCTATGTCCTTGAGAATTTGCTTTTTTAATGTATTCATTGACAAGCGTATCTCAGTCTGTAATACTGAAATCTTTCTTCTATGTTTCTTCTTAGTTTCAGCTTTCTCTGTACCTAAATTAAACAACAAATATGCCATGGACATTTTTACAACAAATCAGTGAAAGTTCCTTGTGGTGGTAGTCCAGCTGTGGATCTGATTGAATTAGAAAACAAATCTAGAAGCTTTTTATTCAGACAAATGCAAATCTTCAGTAATCAAAAGCAAGAAAAAAATGTGAAATTTTTGTAGCTGTGGAAGTTCAATGCTGGAAGTAATAGTGCTGATAGAACTATATTAACCATGCTTTTGCAAATGACTATTACCTTTTATATTTTCAACTGATTTTAATTAAAACATTAGGGAATTAAGGAATAAGAATGAAAATGCACAAAATGCAGATTTTTGTCTATCTTAAAAAATTATTTACAATTATATTTCTATAGTACAGAAGGATCTGTACTATTTAACGAAGATCCATATGCAATTTAAAACTGCAAGCTGTTTTTATAGTCTAAAAGAGATAGGTTGTACTCCATGTTCTCTACTTTATAAAGAATATATGGAGGAGGTGAGGTAAGATTTTCCAAGGATTTGGTAACTGGGAGTTGATTGGAATTTCAGCACTGAAATTTAGGTTTTATTATATTATCACTAGAACAGGCATAGAAACTAAGAGCTTAATGAAATCTGAATATAAATTGTGAGGAGTCTTGTTTCAAGGAGAGTTTCTTCCACCTACATCAATAGTAAACAAGATAAAGAGTTAGGTTTGTGTTATGGACGTTTACTTTCCTTGGTGACATTTCTCTTGGAAGAGAAGGCCACCCCTGTAGGGCAGAGTACACTTCACACTTCTAAAATACTTATTTTTGCTATCCTTGGGAAAAAGGTGCAATCACAATTTTTTTCACCTGGGGTTTTGTCAGTTTTTATTTTCTCTTTTGATGTGTTGCTTAGCGCCACACAGGGTAAGTGTTTTTTGATTTGTGTTGTGGAGCAGAGGGGCACAGGCAAGCCTTATCTTTGTAGAACACTACTTTAAAAACTTGAATTCATATCCTTGAATAAATTAAGGGAAGATCACAGAGCAGAGGACATACTGGAAAAAGAAAGGAAAAAGGGCAGCTTGAATTCTAGAGAGCAATAAAATGTGTTTGAAGCAGCTTACTGCAAGTAGTAAATCCCTCACTCTCATCCATGGTTAATCAGCCCCTTATTAAAAGGTTAATTTAAGGAGCAGTAGAAGTAGGACTATCATGAAACTTTACAGAACTCTTACAGTTGTTGTCCTTGCTTTTAGAAAAAAAGAATTAGATCTGAACCACTTTCAACAGAGACTAAATTGGACCTGGTTCCAGTTATCATACAATCACAGAATGATAGAATGCTTTGAGTTGGAAGGGGACTTTAAAGATCATCCAGTTCCAACCCCCCTGCCATGGGCTGGGACACCTTCCACTAGACCAGACTGCTCAGAGCCCCATCCAACCTGGGCTAGAACACTTCCATGGATGGAACATCCAAAGCTTCCCTGGACAACATGGTCCAATGCCTCACCACCCTTATAGCAGAAAGGTTTTTCTTAATATCTAATCTCAACCTACTGCCTTTCAGTTTGAAGCCATTCCCCCTGGTCCTGTCACTCCATGCCCTTGTAAAAAGTCTCTCTCCATGTTTAATGTAGGTTCCCTTCAGGTACTGGAGGCCACAATTAGGTCGCCCCAAAGCCTTCTCTTTTCTAGGCTGAACAATCCCAATTCTCTCAGTCTTTGCTCATAGGAGAGGTGCCCCACCCCTCTGATCGGTGTGGTGATCAGAGTCCTTTGGACTCACTCCAACAGGTTCATGTCCTTCCTGTGTTGGAACCGCAGACCTGGATGCAGCATCACAGGTGGGGTGTCACCAGAGCAGAGGGGAAGAATCCCCTCCCTCAACCTGCTGGCCATCCTTCTTTTGATGCATTGGATCTTTCTTTCGTATGTCACATATATCTAGTGAATAATTGCCCTCATGAAAAGGAAAAAAAACCAACAAAAATAAAGTCAGTCAGGTATGATTATAAGCGTCAGTATGTTAAATAAATCAAACCAGTGACACTGGAATGTAAAGAGAGGAAAGCTTTTTCTTCTGTAAAATACTAAATTCTCAGCACATGACTTTTTATGCAAAAGCAAGTCTGTGAACTGCCTCATTCAGAGCTGTGCATGCTAACTCAGGGAAGTGGCATTCAGCTTTCTTCTGCTTTTAATGCTGTTCTTGTATAGAGCAATTCATTTGCATTATCACTTTACATAACACTTTTTCACATTTATCATTTTGGAGATGGTTTCTCAGATTTGTGCCCTTCTTTGAAATGTTGTTTTGCAAATTTTGCACTTCTGGGAAAAAAAAATGGGATGCAAACTTTTCTGTAAGTGATTATAAAACACATTGCTCAAATACTTCCATTCTTCCATTTCAAATTTTTTTTATTAGAGACATATCATGACCAAAACCAATCCCTAATTTCCCAAGCAACATCCTTGAAGTCATTTTGATATTGAATCCAGCTGCCTCTCTGGTTAAGATCAGCAGCAATGGCATCTTATACTTCCCACGAGTGGACCAAAAGAAACTTTCTCACAGGAACTGAAATAATGGATAATGTAATTAAAAACTGACCTACTATAATCCAGTACAGTCAAGAAATTGGTTTTCTTCTTCCCTATCTTGATTTATTTCTGGATGACCTGCTCCTATAGCTTAAGCAAGAAGCTATTTGCCAGGTAAGCCCAGGGGAAATGAGATCAGAAGGGAAGAGATGTGGGTTTACACTGTTGTTTCTAGAGGTAGAGTACGTGGTAAAATAGGATACTTTCACAATTGTCATTGGGTCATGTGAAATTCCCCACTGGAAATGGATAGTCTCTAGTTTAGTAAGAGGAGGTTTACTTAAAAATCAACTACAAAGGCAACAAGATCTCATGAAAGTGATGTTTTAGAGTTAAAATTTAATCTATAAATAGATCATTCTTGAAGTATGTGCTCAGACACATATTACACATGTTAACTATGAGAATTAAGTCATTTGGGGTCATTTGTCTGATTAATTCCTAATTATTTTCTTTATTTCAGGGCCTTTGAGAGTGGGTACTTACATAAGAGCTCCTTCCTTTTGAGTACTGCAGGAAGGAAATAAATCACCATTATTCTTAAATTTTTGCTTCCATTAACAATAATTAATCTCATTAAACTCTGGAACAAAAAGAGATGTTGTGCAAAATAACTTAGTTTCCCTGGAGGCGTATCTGTACTTTTCACGGAATTTGACTTAATTTTCTGTTAGTGAAAACTTCCTTTAATAACTGGTGTGAACTCTTCCCCCACAATAACATCTAAGAGATTTTGATTAATTTGTTTTTGCTGAGCATTTCTCCTGTGAAGTACTTGCCATCTTTTATTCTTCCAGGGCTGCACTCAGCCTCTTATAAGACCCAACCTATTCCTCCTCACTGATGTAAATTGCTCATTTCATAGCGACTTTAGAAATCATCTCACCCAACTCTTCACATTACATTATTGACTACAGTGAAATTTCAAATGCTGCTGCACTTTTGTTTCTCAGTTTAACCTATTATTAAACAAGATATTTTTTCATAGTTTGCATTCATAATCACAATATTTAATCATTTTTGCAAGTGGGATTTTTTGTCTCTGGTCGTCTGATTTAATCATATTTTTCCACAATGATTTTTATGTCTAGATAAGACTGTATTATGCTTCAGAAGTGTGAAATTTCTTCCCATTTCAGTGACTCATACTGAAACACAATTTTAGGATTCCATAGCAAGTGATGAAAGGAACACCTCTCTCTTTTCACAAGCCGTGCCTTATAGGATGATTCCAGGAAACCCATCATCTCTCTCACTTAATTTTCCCTCCTTTACATGTCCATCAAGTTGGCAGAGTAATTTTCGCGGTTATATTCTAGTCCCTGCAGTGGTTGGACCGACTGAAAGGAATTACCAGCGCTTTTCAGGGGTACAAACCACTTTTTAGTAAGAGAAAGCCTTCTACTAGATCTTGCTTATTTTGTGTAGTGTACAGGCAATATCTAAATTTCTTGTATATATCAATATATATATATATCAGTATCTATACAAAGAGACAAACATTATTGACTTCATTATTAACTTCCAGACTCATCATTTATAAAAGTCTTTGAGTTGATTAATGCTTAATTTAATGCTGAGCAGAGAATATTTTTCTCCTCTCCAAATCTTCTGGCATGTTTTTTCCCTGAAAATTAGGAATGCTTCTTCAGCTATAAGGTAGATATTTATGAAAATTTGTATGAATTTGGTATGTCCATGGGTTGATTATCACAGATGTGATAATCTAATGAAGCACAACTCTGTAATGATCACATTTTACCTGTAATGTTTTGTTCTAAGGGTAAAATGAAGTTTGCCGTAGGTTTGCCTTTATTATAGTGCAGCTTTTGATCATACTGTGATTTTATATATTGAACTACCATTTTTCCATTGTTGCATTACAGGGCTTTAGTTTTTCTTTTTTTTTTTTTTTTTTTTCTTGTTGTTGTTGTTGGGGGGTGTCTTCTTTGTGGTTTTTTTTTTTTTGTGTATGTTTTGTTTGTTTGTTTGTTTTTATTATCATTATTATTATTGTAGAAAACATTTCAATAAAAAAGCTTTGTTTAACATTTTCTACTTTGTTGTTTATGCAGAATGGGTTTTATTTGTTGAGATAAAGGTGCCATAAACTAACTAATGGAACAATTTGGCTGGATTAGAAGTTAATAGTCTTTGTTTACCTTACTTATTTCTATGATGTCATCAGTATGGAGGTTTTTTTTGTTATTATCAGTAACCATGACATATACTGAAATCCTATCGTAGGAGGCACTCATTGCACTTTCTACATAAAAGTGAAAACACTATTGGCTACAAAATGCAATGCTGAAATCATACATCAGTTCACTTCTTCATAAATAACAATAAGTCGGGGCTAACACCAAGATTTTCTCTAAAGTATTAAATAGTGAATTTAATTTCCCTTCTGTGTTATCAGCTTTGTAAGGAGCAGACAGTAATTTGATTTACGATATTGAAATACTGGAGAATTCAAGTAACAACAGGAAAAGATTTCACGGGAGTTATTTCCAGATGTCAAATCACTCTCTGCACACAAAAAGTGCAGGTCTGACTTGAGCTCATTCTTCCATTGCCTCAGGTGCTCGGTGGTTTCCTGCTGGTTTTCTTCTGTTTCTGCATTCTGTCAGAAGTCACTAAATAGCTTCTGCCATGTAGTATCTGAGAAGATAGAAAGTGTATATATAATTAATCAAATCATCCCTGCTGAAAATGAATAAAATGGACACATCCAAGTATGCTTCAAATGCTTCCTATTCTTGTGTAAAGCCAACAATTACTGACTCTGAAGAGCTCTGTGTAGCAGTGCTGAATGATGAAATTCTTATTCTGTAAAATATTTTTTTCAGCTGGAGATCAAAGAACTCTCTCCTTCCACCTCTTTGTAGTGAGATACTGAAGAATTCCATAAATGGAATCTTTTTTCCTGTGGAGGTTCTCTTTATAGAACAGCCAAATAGAAAATACAGTGTACTCTGCAAGAATGCACTACATTTTGTAAGGCAAATGAACATTATTGATTTTCCTATAGTGCCTTTCATAAAGATAATCCAGATACAGGAGTCCATTAAATGCTGAATTGAATAGAAATGTTTAAAGCTGTTATTTAAATGGGAGTATTTCACAGAAAATACCCTGGGAAAGCAGCTCAGGATTAGTCATATCTCCTCCCAGGTACGAAGATTGATATAGATGGCTTAGAAAAGATGAGAAATGGGAAGATTCACTGCAAACAGTCAAGAGAGCTGATTGATAAGTCAGCCAGGGAAGCAATGAAGTCCCCACGGCTCTTAAAAAGATCCAGGGACATTTTATGGAGGTTCAGTGATGAAGTTCAGAGGATGAAAGAAATATTGAGAATAATATTTATTTCTTAAGCTGAGCTGTCGTTTTAATGTGTTCCGTTGCAAAGAGAAGGGAAAGATGATTGTAGGAAGCAAGAATATAGTTCTGGTGAGGAAATGTATTTTCAGTGTATCCAAACAAACTGTCACTGAGAGAAATAGCAAAGCCTACTAACCTTTGTGTGCTATTGCTACCATAATTATTCTACATTAATACTTTCTAAGATTTTGCAAGAAAATATTGCAGAGCTGAAAAGTATTTATTAATTTCATAAAGTGGATTCTATAGTGGCTATGTGTCTGAGTTGGTGTCAGGTATTGCTTTATGCTGAGTTGCAAGGGCTAAGCCATTTAAGAGATTCCCTTACATTCCCAGAAATAAATGAGATGCTTCCAAGTCTGGAATTCATTTCTCCTCAGGATTTTCCTTAAGTCACTTTTGAAATTGATACAGAAGTTACCATTCACCCTGCCTAGCTTCAATAATGGAAAAATAGTAAATATCTAATCTAATCTTGCTTCCAGGCCACTTCTGTAATGAATAAAGAGAGGCACACAGAGAGGGGCCCTTTCATCTCAATTGTTGTATGATCCAACCATGCCTGAGTTGTACCGAGATGGTGTTTTTGTACTCTAATAGGGTTATTATTTCCGTCATGTTTTATTTTGGTTGTATAATAATGCCTTATTTGTCGCCTCAACAGTGTGCTTTGGGCGGTTTGGATTTTATGGGGAGATGAAGGCTCTGAAGTCACGTAGATTTGCAAAGGATTTCAGCACCTGGTCTCTTGTGTATGCTGG
The DNA here is from genome assembly GCA_013397935.1 of Dasyornis broadbenti. Classification (NCBI taxonomy): domain Eukaryota; kingdom Metazoa; phylum Chordata; class Aves; order Passeriformes; family Dasyornithidae; genus Dasyornis; species Dasyornis broadbenti. Next base: position 10,113 of record VZRN01001734.1, read on the forward strand.
TGAAAACTACAGGCATCTTCAGCGGGTTTTTTTATCAGTAATCTGCTACATTTAGAAAATGAGAGTGAAATGCTTCCCTGCTTCCATACTTTCATTAACTTCAAGAAATGCATAAAGTTCTAGAAGGAATATAAATCAACTACTAGTTGATGGGGCTTAGCAAAGACCTTATTCTAGTGGGAGACATTTCCAATGTTCAAAATTGCCTAGCTTTTTGGCATATTCACCTAACATACTTAATTGAAGAAACCTCAGAAGAGACTTTCATCTCACCTGGTAGGTATGGCAATGCCTACACCTCCAAATTAATGTTTATAACTACCACTAAGGTTTTCATGTACTTTATATACCCCTCCTCTGGCAATCTCTGCTTAGGAGGGGGTCCAATCAATATTTCTAATCTTGTAATGAATAATCATATTTTCTTCCTTCCTTTCAGTATATAATGTTTCACAAGTTAGGAAATGTACCTAGTTTGTTAAATGCTAGTGCTCTAACTCCTATTAAAGGTTTTTAGGAGGCATTTTGTAAATTTAGTTTTTCCTTCCACGTCCTTATAATCTTACTTGTAATAGTACATGTATTACGTAGTTGTGTGGGTTCAGTCAGATTACATACTAGAAAGCAAGATGGTCTTTTTTCTTTGGTCTAAATTTCCATGTAGATTGCTTTCTAACTGCAAACAATTCCTGGAAGAATGTATATACCATACTATCACTTCTTCATATGGCTTAAGAAAGCTCCATTTAAGTAATACTAAGACTTACATAGACAATATTGATAGGTTACTGAGAAAAAAATGGCTCACCAAATCTCAGAACTGTACCTCTCATATGAACTGCTCTTCCACATTATTAGATGGTTTGTCAGCCTGGAAAATGTAAAAGGTCAATTGGCTTGTTTCCTTAGAGGTGGTAAAAGGGATCAGTATATATGTTTTGTTTTGCTTTAATTTTAAGAGGATGTTCTGGTTCATTCTTTTATATTAAGTTTTTTGTGGGAAAAATTAATGTAATTGATAAAATTTTATCTATTCCTATTTTATATTAAAAAGATTAATTTAAAAAATCACCTTTTTAAGCAGAAGTTACTTGAAAGAATTTCTATTTTGAATATTAATATATTTTTGATAAAATTTGGTGTTGCATGGTCTGATTTTTTATTTATTAAGCTTGTTCCGTGAAGAAAAGGGGAATACTTAGGTGGCAACTAATATTACCTTCCATTAATCATATTGGCCACATTTTGCTAAGCAAAGCACATTCTCCATAATTTCATTTAACTGTTTTCCGTTTGGTTTTTTTTTCAGACACAGTGCAGTTATAAAGGGAAAGGTTTAGCAAAAATATTATTCTTTCCTTCCACTTATCCGTGAGGATCTGGACCAAAAGTCTGATGAGGAATGACTGGGGGAGATGGGGATGTTCAGCTTGGAGAAAAGGAGGCCCAGGGCAGGGACTGCTCCAGGAGATTGTAGTGAAGTGGGTATCAGTCTCTTTTCCCAAGTAACAAGGAATAGGATGAGCAGAAATGGCCTCAAGTTGTGCCAGGGGAGATTTTGAATGGATTGTAGAAAAGTGTAGTCAGGCATTGGAACAGGCTGCCCAGGGAGGTGGTGGAGTCACCGTCCTGTAAGCGTTCAAAAATTGTGCAGATGTGGCACTTGGAGGCACGGTTTAGTGATGGACTGTGCAGTGCTGGGTTAATTCCATGATCTTAGAGGTCTTCCCCAAGCTTAATAATTCTGTGATTTATAACAGTTGATTCCTTTCACTTTCAGCCATCATTGAAAGTAATCAACACTTACAGTAAGGCAATTTCAATAGGATCAGAGCTCCACTGTATCACCAGGGCTCTGCTTTGGTGCTGCACTTCCTTGAAACAAGGGCACAGTTGGCATTAGCAATAAATCCTATGCTTATTCTTTCACTGAGTAAAAAGGAGACTTTTCCTTTCCTGGGTAAAAAGCACACGTGTTTCTTCATGTTGTTAGTCTACAATTGCTCAGTCACCATGATGGCAGCTGTATTATGTGGCCTGGGCTGATAATGACCAGAAGATACTACGAGTTTGCAGGTCATAATGGCACTTGGAGGAAAATGAGCTTTCTGCCTATGCTGATACTATTATTGTCTCTGCAGCAAACTTGTACCTAAGCTAAAATATATATAGGTTGTGCTACTGCAATTTTATTTCAGCAGGGTCTCACTGAACCCATTGTACATGACAGGAATTTAACTACACATTCTTGTTAGCTTTATGAACTACCACAGATGATGTCAGAGACACGATCTGCGTGATGGCATGACAAAATGTCTGGGAACTGCTGTGTCTGCTCAGAGACCTCAGCAGGGAAGGGTAGCCTGTAGGCACACTCCTTTCAAAACTGCCTTCTGTCTATAAATAAAGGGTTTTCTCCTACCTATTTCACTTTTTGCAAGTGTTGTGAACAAGAACCTCTCATAACTTCCCATCAGAAATACAGAATTTATACAGAGGTTGAGTATTTTTTTTTAAATATCAAGGGTTTTAGTGGTTCTAAAAGGCATTAGTCTTGTTCATTGGAAACAACAACAGTTCCCCTGAATTTTACATCTTAGACAACAGAACTAATTCTGGGGGCAAGGTTTAGGTTGAGCCATTTGGAATTTTTTTAGCTTTTTTTTCCCTGTGGGTTATACAAGTTAGGGATCAGTCCTGTAAAGACACAAAATATTTTTGTTTCTACAATATTGACTTGATTTTGATTCTAGAGCAACACAGAAAATACTAGAAAGACATATAAAACATACTTCTAGTCTTCTACATAATGGGAAAATCAAATATTCATTAATGGAATAAAGAAAACTTTGTAAAGAGAACATTTTATATAAATTGTTGCTCTCAAGCACTTCAGTTCTTCCAAAATGTGTAACATTTTCTTCTTTTAAATGCAGCCTATATAGTAAGGTAAATCAAATTAATCGAATTTATCTATGGCTGTAGAATGTATAACATATTTTTCTTTTGCATAGACTTTTGGCTGACTATCTTCTTCACCTTTCAAATATTTAATTAAATTGAGAATACAACTTTACAAGGTAATTGACAATTTGACAACTTCAAAAAGGTATAGAAGAAAGAAAAGCATGTTAGTAATGTATTTTCAGTTTATTCATTGTTTAAAATACATTTAAGTATTTTGCACTGGTATCCTATTTCTAGAGATGAAAGACTCCTCTTTTCTTAAGGAAGAAGTTTAAAAACTGACCACTTTTTGTGGACAGAAACTCATGCCATTTAAATTAGGGGCAGTTTGAGCCATCTATGCAGTTTTAATGAGAATCCACCAGAGGGCAGAGGAAAAGGAATGTCATTAATAGAGCTTTCTGAACGGTGGTATTTTTGTCTTGTTGGCTTATGGAGTCAAAACCTCTTGTTCCGAGGCAAAAAAAAACCCCAACAAAAACAACAACAACAACAACAAAAAGAAAAAAAACAACAAAAAACCAAACCAAACCAAAAGAAAAAAAAAAAAAAAAACCCAACAAAAACAAACAAAAAAAACTTCCTTGTGATATTAAGAAGTTTAAAAATCACTTAAAGCTCTTCTCCATTCCTGGCTGATTCTGAGATGCAGATTGGGAAGGGGTTGAGGCAGGTGGCATGGTGATGAAAAAAGTAGTGTCCCGAATTCATGTCTCTTGCTTTCTCCTTTGTCAGGCTGTCTTGCAATAATCATTTCGAGGAATTTTTCGTCACCAATGTAATCCTGACCAAACACAGCATTTAAGTATGTTCCTAACTTATAGCACTGAGTACCTCCAGTGGGAAGGGTATGGTTAAGAGCACTGTTGAACTATGGACCTAAGTGATAAATTCTGTAGACATGGAGGCCTGCAAATATTCTCTTAGGCTTAAATCATAGGTGTTCAGAAATGTCTATGGCATGCTCTGCACACTCATTAACATTTGGGATGATTATATTAACATCAAGACAGATGTAGAGTGTTAATATTGAACTGGCATCCTTCCAATGTAACTGTGAAAAAGGCTTAACAAAATTATCTCTAGAAATGCACCTATTCATCTTTCATCGCCCTATCCAGTAAGTTCAGGAAGGGGTGCAAGTGAAAAAAATTCCTACCCTTTTTTTTCTTCTCTTTTAATAACCACTTTAACAAAGTTGTTGGAGTGGGAGTTTTTTGTTGGAGCTGAGAAAGGCTTATGACATTGAATTGCAATGAGCTGAATAAGTACAGTAGCCTGAGGAAGTTATTAATTTTTAATATTAATTATGAACCCTCCCATAGTAGTCAAATTTAACTGCTTCCAAGTTGACAGCTCATTTTTATTGAAGCAAAAGTCAAGATCTAATTGGAACACTTCAGGTTCATCTGTAATTAACCTGGACTACTATACTTATGACCACATCTTGGAGTCATTACTCAAAGCTTCATCTTTCTAACCCCTCTCTGTCGTTTTTTCTCAAGGCTTCATAGGCTCAACTGTCTCAGCATATCTCCAGATTCTCCAATCCCTTAACCATCTTCATAGCCCTCCACTGGAGCTACCCCAGGAGCTCCTTGTCTTTCTTGAACTGAAATGCATCATGTTGAAAGTTGACATGGCAAGAAAATCTTCAGTATCACTTCCTAGGAAACAAAAACAATGAAAGAGCAACGGGCAGTGGCACCAAGAGCAGTCTGTGGTTGAGCTGTCTCTCTCACAGAAGTTCTTGAAGCATCAAATGCACGTCTTCCACATTATATGACTGACTAACAGCCAGCTCCTACAAAGCAGCTTTATATTCTAGGACAAATCTTTATTTATTTTACTTGCTCCAACTAAAAAATACAAGAACTTCCCTTTTTACATATCTCTACCTACTCTATCTACATTTAGGGAAAACTTTTTTTTTCTACTGGGGCTGTTTCTTTTCTGAGGCAGCAGAGTAATTCATGCTTGGATTTGGCTCATAATTATGATAAGACACATGCTAAAATTTTATTCAAAGTCATGATATAAATAATTGGAATAGATTTTGTTTTCTTCCAGTGTTGCAAAAAAACCCATTTCTGACACTTATTCTTAGGGAAAAAAATGTTCCTAGTTTTGAGATGTCATTTAACGAAGATCATTGCCCAAATTCTGCCTTCCTTTTAAGATGTCATTTTTTATAATTTTGGTAAAATCAGAATACTTCCTATCTTAATTTTAAAACCTAATTTTAAAATGCAGTTATAAGAAAACAAGACAAATTATTTCAAAATTTAATATTCCTCATATAAAAAAAAGGTTGCACTTAATTTTTTTACTTAATCAGTTTAGCATTTACATCAAACGCTTCATAGTACATACCTGTGTTATTTTAAAGAAATATTTTCAGGACCTGGAGTCACTACTCCAATTAGTTATGAACTATGATCTGTGAAAAACTATGATTATCTCTTTTCTTACATAAACATATTTCTTCAGTCTTTCACTTCATGCCTTATTGGAGAGTAATTTTTGTAGCGCATTTCAACATTTTCCCTAAGCTTATGCTGAAAAAATGGTGAACTCCTGTATCCATACAATCACAACAGTTTTGTACAAGTTTCAGTATAATAAAGACAATTCAAGGAGAGTTAAGAAAATAAATGTCTTTTCCCTTATATGCATTGATTTTTATTCTGTAAGTTCTTTTAAATTTTTTTTGGAATATTGTTCTAAAGAATATTTCATCTGTTATATTATTTCCTCTGGCATCAGCCCTTTGCTGTCTGACAGAGCATTTGAAAATCACATTTGTAATTTTCTAATTCTGTGCATTTCTCTTTTTGTTTCTCAGTTATTTATGACGAGTAGTTTTTGTCATGCAGCCACGAAAGCGTTCAAGAAGAAACTAGAGGTATCAGTGCCTTTGGAGCACATCTAAGAGACCCTTAGCACCAGAGCATGGTGATACCTGCATTGCTAACACTGACAATAATCTCAGTTTGCACGCAGACGTTCTACAGTGTATTGTGCATGGCTGGTTACTTTGTGCTACACCACATTACCAACAGCGCATTTTCATAATGTGTTATAAGCTGATTGAAACACTCCTTTTCCTGAAGTCTACAGTAAAGCTCCCACTGACGTCATAAGACTACTTTTCCGCTCTGGACTGCAAAGCTTAGTGCAAAGTCTGTAGGATTAGGGCACAGAAGATGAGAATTGTACTTTTGTAATACTCTCCTCGCAGCGGTAGAGATGTGACCTGCATCCCTGCAATGCTGGGATGGTTGGATCTTTTCCACTCTGGTGAAATGACATGACTCAGTTCATGTCAAAAGTAGCAACAAGAATTATTGTCTGCACTTAGGAAAACTGCTTTACTGCTAAATAGTTCTGTGGCCACCTTTGTCGCCGATATCTGTTAGTAACAGCTTAATCTTAATCTACGCTGTATCATTTAATGAGATAATACCAGGTAATTTTCTAATGATCCAGTGATTTAATTTTTATGGTAAAAAACATTTCCTGTCATAAACGCAGAGGATTTTCTATCAGACTTAGACAAAGAACACAAATTTTGGTAGAATGCAAAACTGCAAGGTACTAGTTAGTCTACTCATCACTCTGAGTGTGTAGACAATTTAATTGCTCTAAATGAATACCTCTGACAGTTTGTTTCTAGCTTCCAAAGATGATACATTAGGCTAAAACAGAAAACCATTGTTGTATTTAAAGAGGTATTTTGTTTGTCATGTTAAGTAAAATAAAATTTAAATGTTAAAATTAAAAATGTAAGTATCTTATGTATAACCAGATCCGATATCTAATGAGAACAAGCACTTCCCTGTGACAAAGCCATCTGCTATAGGAGCTCATTAAACATATGTATTAATGGGTAAAAACATGCATTCCCCACATTGAAGCACCCGGCCTGTTTCTCTGACAAATATTCTCATTAAGGAAATCTGTAGACGATATCTTCTGCATCAGTTGATTTTTGGCACAGTCTTCTGTGGTCTGAAATCATTAATTTTGCGTTGTTTGAGTGATGCAAAGCAGGAAGAGAGAACAATACATCCTTCCTTCAACACAAAAATAGATGACAACTGTTGAATTAATTATTCTCTTTCCTATTACTTGGACACCTGGATTTGCTCTGACAACTTGGAAGCTAATCACCCATAATAAAACACAATGTTCATTATCTATTTACCTCATGCTTAATGAAGTAATAGAAATATAATTCCTGCCAAAATCAATAGAGTTTGTGTCATTGGACCTCAGCATGAGCTGGATTGTGTGCATAGTTGTTTTTGTAGTAAGAGTTACTACTTGATTATGAAAACCACAATTTGTTCCTAAAAGAAAAGAAAAAAAATGCTGCAGTTCAAGGCAACTGAATGCGAGAGAACCTCTTCTTGAATGAGAAGCACATAAGCTTTGGCTGGATACAAAATTGCCCTCTGCTCTTTCATGCTGCAAAGTACATGAATGTTGTTATCAGTTTCACTGTGAAATTACTGCACAGCCCAGGAGAGCATGTAAGAAGTCTCAAGTTCTTTTGTTATTTTAGCCTATTATTTATTTCAAGGAAAGAAGGACAGGAAAATAAAGGGAGGATGAATATAAATAGTTATTATGAGTAGAAAATATGAAGTGCAGTATCATGAGGAGCAGGCATTCTAAAACAATTACTCTAAATTTTGATGTCACAGTCAATTTTCAATTTTCAAGGTCAATAAGATAAGATCATACATTATCAAATCCTTGCTTATTTTAAGATGGTTATTATATATTATATAGACTAGATATCTGTTCTGGAACTTTCACAATAATTAATGATTTGGGTTTGGCAATCACAGTTGTTTTAAAGTCCATACAGTTTTTGTAAATTGCTTATTTTTGAGACAGTATCAAAAATGACTCCCAGAAATCTGATGTTATGTTATTAAACTATTATTTGAGGGGTCTATTCTCCATCTCACTATCTATAAAAACAAAACAAAACCCTCACAAAAACAAACAAACAAACCCCAAATGAATCTATGCATGGTCCCTCCAGTCTGGTACTAAGTGTCCAGAAGTGGAAACAGCAGATTGTGCCTGGACAGAAGCGATTTAGTGTGCAAACTGAGTCTTTTTAAGTTTTCACAACATTCACGATTTTTACATTAGGTGCATTCACTCAAACATCTCAACCCAGATTTTTTTAACATCCTCTTTTGGAACGTGTTTCCCAAGAAGTTGTTTAATTCCTTTTTCAGTTCCCTGACATTGTGTCTGCATCCTCCTGTGGCAGCAATATCCAGACATGCACTATTCTGGTACTGCTGCTAAAATACACTTGCTTTTGTCTATCTTAAACCAAAATCAGAGCTCAGGAAGTGTTTGGATGATACTCTCAGGCCTGGGTGTGACTCTTGGGGACGGTGCTGTGCAGGGCCATGAGTTGGACTTGATAACCCTTGTTGATCCCTTCAGCTTAGCATATTTTGTGATTCTGTGATTCTGTGATTCTGTGATTCTGTCATATGTCATCGTTCTCCCCACCTACAGCAATGAATTTAGGACTAGAGCTGCTCCTTTCAGCCACAAATGTGTCCGAATTCCCAGCGATGGTGCAGTTTCACATTATCTGTGCTGCAAATCCTGCAGACTTGGCATGAATTGATAATAATATGCTAAGTGGTCTTGAGGAGCCTCTTTTACACCATTAATTTTTCCTCCATTTACTTTCACATTAGGGAAATCAGCCTGGCTTTCTTCAACCCTTGGGAACAGTAATAAAATTTCCCCACCTCTCACTTTATGTCTTTAAATTCTTAAATGTAGGACTTTAAATTCTTCTCAAGTCCTTACATTTTTAGAATGTTAGCCTTTGGCTTTAGAGAAAGCCATGGCACTGGGAGCTGACCTTACAACATACTCATTCTGTCTGGTTTAGTTATTGTGGCACTAGAAGCAGTGCTGAATCAGAAATCATGTTACAGAAACTCTGCAGAGGTGGTATTTAAACTCAGGATGGTGTCATTGTACTTTTGGTTGCGGGGGGGGAGAAAGAAAAAACAGCAGCATTGATTTAAGTTATTCTATAATAAAATAGTCATTTAATTTTTATATTATCAAGTATAAATTAATGAAACTGCATTTTTATTAGCAAATATGTATAATATATATTTGCTAATAAAATATTAATAAAATATTCAGCTTCTGTAGAATCAAATCTAGGGGCTTCTGAAATTAAAGGTATTTTTCTCTTGTTTCTAATAAGAAGTGCATATACCTCAAAACATGTTTGTTTCATGAGATAACTAAAATAGTGAAATTTGTATATTGTAAAACATCTCTGTTTCTTACAGAAATGTGTTCTCCTGACAAATTTTCGTCCATGTTCTTACACAGATGTACAGAAGACAAATTTCTGCTGCAGCAACAATGAATTTCGTGCAAAGAAAGTAAAGATTTTGACCTGAGAGAAAATCCTCATTGAGGAAATGCTAGTTAATCTCTATTAAATATCAAAGACTTTCCTTGTTTTCTTCTAGGCCAAGACATAATTGGAATAGTTCAGCTGGGTTAAGGTGGGTCTGTAGGCTTTTACCTGAATACATATTATAATTTGTTTTTACACAGAATATAGTTTGGCAGTCGACCTGAATTTACCTATAGCTATGCACTGTGGGAATGTTATCGTAGGTTAAGTTATTTCTTAATCTGTAAACAAACCATGGGTTTCGCTGCTCTTGTGGGATACAGTACCTTGTCCCACACAGCACAGCAGCAGTGCTAACTGCAGTTTCTCCCATTTACAGACGTCTGAAAGCCTTGTGGGGACAAGGATGTGAAGCTTGATCCCTCTGGGAGCAGAGGAGTTCAGCTCTGGGTAATGCAGGACGGTGAAGTATGTCATTAGTTTATTTCACTTCAGTAGGTCTGAGTAAGCTACTGTAAGTCTTCATGTGTTTAAAGATAAACACGTGTTAAGTACTTGGCTGCATCAGGATTAAAGTGCTAATTGAGCCCCTAATCCTTCTGCAATCCCAATGCTGAAAACTCTGTGTGTGTTTGAAAGGGTTTGCCTAGACCTGGAGATTTGAGTTATACACCAAAGTCAGTCAGCAGATCATCTATCCTTGCAGTCAGGTAAATTTTGCTCCTGGTCTCAGTGTAACAGTAAATCAAACTATCCTCTGAGGAAAGAGGGATGTGCCCTCTAGAACCTGACAATGAAGTAATGGGTTCAAAGTAGTTCAAAATCATCCAACCATGTAAGTACATTAAATCTTTAATACATTTGTGTGTAGATAAGGAACAGTACTGAATGGAATAAAATACTTGTGACGAGGATAATACCATACACTCTTATCCTGACTTTCTACTTTCGTATGCACCACTCCATATTAAGCAGGTTAAATTAAGCTGCTGTTTAAATATGAAGAGTTTTTTCATTTGTTTATAGCAAAAGTAATGAGTGTTTGAAGTATGTAGAGAAGCATCATTTATAAATAGCATATGCTTTCCCATATGCAGCTGTCTACAGAGTCAAAAACATCAGCAAGACCTGAACAGTAACTGGGTTTTGAACTATGACAAAATAGCTGGCATATAAGTAATTTTTTCAGATTTGAACATCTATAATACTTGGGTGAGAACTGAATGGCTAAAAGAAAGTAATTCTAGTTGAGAATATAGACCTGTATGCTGTACTGTCACAAAATATTGGAATTTCTTCTGTTTGTCCATTATTTAATGTTGTTTTGATATTACAGTATCTAGCACAAAGGAAAAAACCCAAACTGCACACATGAATAAGCATATTTAATTTATACAAACTATCACAGGTTTAAAATTTTACTTTTGAACCAAAAAGCACATTTTAAACTTCATTACACTTTTGCTTAAATGAATAGGATTGTTTTTATAAAAGTGTAATTGCAGAATTCTTCAAGCAAAGGATGGTGTGCTTTGCCAGTGCACTCCAAATATTATTACTGTCTTTAAGATCTGCAGGTCACATTTTGAGAGCCATGATAGTTTCTGTCCAGGGTTTTGTCACTCTCCACATTATCTCAGTTGTTCTATCTGTAAGCAGAGTGTAGCACAGAATACTAAATTTTGCTGCAGTAGAAGAAAAAGTAATACCAAAAAAAAAAAAAAAATTGTGTGTGATCTTTTTCTAAGTGAGCTACACAAACAACATATGCTCTGGAACTTCCTTGCATTACAATAATTGCTAAGTGTCTATGTGGTATTTGCACCTAAATTTCCAAGTTCTAAATAATTGAGAAGAAAATGTCTTGGTGCTGTGCTAACAACCAAAGAAATAATAACAACAAACAAATCCTTTTGTCTACTACTCCTACACACAAAAAATACAGGCTTTGAAAGCAAACAACCGTGTAAAGAAGTCCTTGCTGAATAGGCTACTGCCTCTCTCAAAGATATCCTACAGAGAAATCTGCTTGTACACTATGCCCTAAGAAAAGCTTAATTGCTTCAGTTAAGAGTTCGCTCCTGGTTTAGATGCAAAACACCTGATGTGCCTCCCTGACACACCCCACTTGGTGTGGATTGCTAATTAGCTGGATGGGTGTTTGGCAAGGGAAGAAGTGTTTTGCCCCTTGTACTAACCTGGGGTCACCTGTTCTGATGTCTGTTAATTCCTTTTCTACTTTAATTTTAGGGACAGATTTTTCTGTTAACATAGAGTGACTGCAGGCTTCTTGCATCTTTGTCTGTGTTTTAAATAAGTTTTTTGCCCCATCATTTCAGATTTGTCAGCAATATTGGAAAGCTTGAGCAGAAAAAGAGCAGAAGCTGGAGCAAGAAAGGATGAAAGAATTTTTGCTTAGGTTAAAGGACAACAGAACATCTCCTGAGGTATTTTTGCCTCCCAATGGGGAAAGAAATACTTTAAACATGGTTTTCTTTTAAAGCTATGACATAAGGTGCTTCGTATCTGTAACTGTGGTAACCTAAAGCAATGTGTGGGAGGCAGGTTTCAGTGGGTTATGTGAATGTTTTAGCCCTCTGTGGTTTTCTAGAGTGATTTTTTAAAGAGCACAGGTTACAGAATGTGGCAAGCATGAAACAGCCCCAGGAATTTTTTCAACTGGTGACTCAAGTCTGAATGTGTGACTATTATCCAACAGTGGCCTGAAGTACGGGACACTGCAGTGATATGAGTTAGTGGTCATAAGCCAGGCAGTTTCAAAGTGAAGCTGTGTCACAAAATGTGTCTGGGAAGACCGTCCTGAATGCTTAAATCTAGTGCTTGTCAGTAAGAGTGACCTCTGAAAGGAGTTGCTGTGTGCAATAGTACCATGGTAGGTGGCTGTAAGCAATCAGTGAAGCCTTTTGAGGAGGAGCTGAGGTCACTGGTCTGTTCAGCCTGGAGAAGGCGAGACTGAGGTCAGACCTCATCACAGTCTACAACTTCCTCGAGAAGAGAAGAGGAGGGGCAGGCACTGATCTCTTCTCTCTGGTGACAGTGACAGAACTCAATGAAACGGCATGAAGCTGAGTTGAGAGGGTTTAGATTGGATGTCAGGAAAAAGGTTTTCACCCAGAGGGTGATTGGGCACTGGAACAGGCTCCCTAGGGAAGTGGTCACTGCACCAAGACTGTCAGATTTTAAGAAGGGTTTGGACAATGCTCTGACACACAGTGTGACTCTTGGGGTGTCCTGTACAGGGTCAGGAGTTGGACTCAATGATCCCAATGGGTCCCTTCCAACTCAGCGTATTCTGTGATTCTGCATCTGAGAGAGAGTACATCAAAGCATTTCTTGCAGCTTTCAAGGTCTTTGTGGAACAGATGTGAATTTTCAGACAGTCTGTTCAGTTTAATAATCCCAGCACATCTTTCACTTAATCATTCTGGCTCTTAGCTCTGCTCAGCTAATTTAAACTGCTACAGTTTAAGGGCACAGGCTTGTAGTCTCCATTAAATAAGAAGGTTTCTAGCTGAGGATCAGGACCTAGCAGATATGTTATCCTAATTAAGAAGTGAGAGAATTTATAGAATCTATTCAATTCCACTGCATCCACTATTGTGGATGATCAACTCACTGAAAACAAATAACGTTTTAGGAAATTACTGTAGGCAGAAAAGTTATCAGTATGTGTGGGGGAGTGTGTATATACATCGTATTTGGCGGGGGGGAGGGTTGTGAACTGTATGTGTGCTGATTCCACTTACTCTGTGACTAGCTAGTTGATACTTGTATTATACCCTGTAGAATTTATTGGGCTTTTTTTAAAGCTGAGACTTGAAACTATCTCAGTATAACTTCATTAGTTTATAGGGAAATGTGCATATGAACCACAGTAATGCCTGTAAATTGCATTGTATACTGGAATCCAAGTGGACTGCTTTACAGACCTGGGTCACTCATTCTGCTGCTTCTTTCTGAATGTTCCATTTTTAAAAAGCTTCTTGTATGTTTTGTTTTGTTTTGACAAATAAAAACCCTTCCTGAGAGTAGTTGAGTGTGAAGTCTAACAGTGTTCTTAAACTGTTCTGGATTTTCTAGGAATATCTTAATTACACTACTCTGTAGTGTATTAGTGTGTGGTTAACAAGAAGGAAAAGCTTTGATATCTAATCAGACTTCATTTAAAATTTACCATTACTTGCTCAAACCAAAAAGTATTCAAAGTCATCAACAGTGGCAAAAATTGTTGCTATCAGCATAGGGTAGGAACTGGAATGAGAAGTAGAAAAAGCACCTAAATGCTGTAACAGAGCGGGAGACTGTGCAGTTTAACCTACATATATTTAACAGAGGGTGTTGTGATATGCTTAAATTCTAAGCGTTTCCCTTTTTTTTTTATTTTGAAATGTACATATTTCCACCTACCTAACTATGGTAGGTGGAGATATATACATTGCAATAAAGCATGTTCATAAAATGCTAATTTTACATAAGTGATTGGGGAGGATTGTGATATATTAAATGATCTTTTGTATAGACTGGCCTCACAGTGGCGTATACATGCTGATATTGAGACCAAATTAGGGAGAAAACTTTCTCCAGTGTTTTCTCAGTTTTGTTAAATTACACTGCTTTGTGATGGCTTCTAATTACCTATCATTCAAATCTTAGAGTTAAATAAAATAATGTATTTTTCTGTGAGGTTTAGTCCAAGTCCTTTTCCCACGGGAGCACTTCCATGTGTTCCGCTTTCTGGCTGTTGAAGCCTAAGTGGCTCCATACAGGCATCCACGAAGGCAAAGAGAGTGCGACATATAAAGAATTTGCATTAGACAATGCACCCTTGCAACACAGAAGGCTAAAGAGTATTCTGGGCCGCAGGAGGAGCAGCATTGCCAAGAGGCTGAAAGAAGGGATCATTTCCCTCTACTCTGACTACAAAGTGCTGCTCCAGGGACTGGAGCATCTCTCGTATGAGGAAAGGCAGAGAGCTGTGATTGCTTTGCTTAAAGAAGAGAAGGCTTGAGGGGATCTCATCAATGTGCAGATATATTTGAAGGGAGTATGTAAAAAAAGATGGAGCCAGGCTAGTTCTGCTAAAACAAATGGATAAAATCAGTAATTTCAGCTGAAAACATAACTCTGGTTGAAATTCAGCAGTACCTTGAAAATTAGCCCTCTTTGGAAAAAATGATAGGATCACTAATTAAAGTGGCCAATTTTTTTTATATGAAAAATATCTTTACTAATAGCACAATAGCCATCCTCTAAATGGCTAATGAGTCTCAAAGGGAAGCAGAGTGAGACTTCCAGGAAGCAAAAAATGCAGTGTAAACTTTGAGATCTTCAAGACAAGTCTTAGTTTGAGAGATGTAGCAGCATTATACTGTTCCTGTATAATTGCAGCTGATTTCAATGCAATTTTTTCTGTCCAAAATGTCTGGGAAGCTCTCCTAACACATGCAATGTCTTTTTCCCATCCCACAAGAACAGTTGTAAACAGAACAAATGAAAGGATATTTTTTAACGTATATAAAAAGAAAGATTAAAACCCAGTATTATTTTAGTTCTTCTGTGAAATTTCATTTTGTAGAACAACAAACAGGAACAAACATATGGTTTCATAAGAGAACTGACTTCTGTGTTAGAACATCATATATAGAATAGCACCAGAATTTATTTGAACTAGTCCCCCAGTGTGTGAATAAGGTTAGTAATATCTTGGTCATGGTGCTCATTCAGTGGCAAGTGTAGGGCACTGATGTTTGGTTCCTGAAGACACAAGATTTTTTTTTTTATTTTGAGCAAGCTAAAATGAAACAGGTTGAAAGTGAGTCTTGCACCGCAAAAAAAGGAAAAAAATTAGATACTCTAGTAACCAAGTGTACCTTAATGCAAAGGAAAACATTCTTCCTTTTTCCATAACAAATGTTTAGATCAAAAGTTTTCTGATTAAAATATAATTTAAAAGTTGTTAAATTATATGTACCTGATGCAGAAGCCTTGTTAAAAACTCTGGTTTTACAAGTGGCTCTTTCACTTTAGAACAGGAGAGTCTAAAGTAGAGTTGGCCTTTGAGCCACCTAGCCTCTCAGCTGTGGTAATGTAATTTTTCACTGGTTGAGTATATAACCTCATCTTGAATCTATATTCTATATTAATGTTTCTTGTGTAAGACTTCTTCAAAGAATTAACCCATTCTTTTTACACATAAATTATTAAGAAATCAGAATAAGGAAAGTGACTTCTGAACATCTTTTCAAAAACTCTGCAATACTGATTTTTTTAACAAATAAGATATTATATATATATAAAAATCAATCAATCATTGAGGGCCATGGTGAATGGACACTGCCTTAGTATTTAAATGCTCTATTTCAATACCTGGGATAATTTTTGCAAGATGTCACTGAGCTGTAGATCTGAGTGGGTAATTCAGTTTCATAGCTAGCAAAAATATCCAAAAGGAAGATTTTCTTATTGCTTTGTAGCCTTCCTTCAGAGAATTTTTACATTCATGTGTTAGTTGCTGTTCATATCTGCTGCTCAGTGCTCAAAATTTAATTCTGGATCTTGAGTCTGAAACAGGTCAAATGACCTGTCATGATTGTTTAAATGAGTAATGACTGCCCCTTGTAGTTATTGTTGCCGTTGTTTTGGTTGTTGTTATTGTTATTATTATTGTAAGTCTCAGATTAGGCTTAATGTAACAGCATCAAATAATGAAGTGAGCATATTTTAGAAACTCTGTTGCTGAACCATGAAAAAAATGCTCTGAGCTGTATGGTTAAATCCTGTATCTAAATCAATTTATGCCAGCTAAAGGTCTTGATCATTAACATAGTATTTATGGGAAGGTAATTGTAAGTGTTATTTCCTTTGTCTTATGCTTATGCCAATACACTTAGGAAATAATGATGAATTTTTGCTTCCATACGTTGTTTGTATTCATTAACCAGTAAATCCACAGTTCTGTGATCATTGCTTTCACTGAGCCTTGGCAAAATAATTGAGTTTGGATAGTTCCACTGTATGACTGCTTTCTGTATCATCCAGGCTAGTTTTAGTGTGAACATGAAAGCACATGAGCTCTATTTTTTTTTTTTTCTCTATCAGAAAGACTGATGTTCGCTTACCACTCAAACTATAAAGGGACAAAATCTTAGTCAGTGTTATTTAACTGTTAAAATTTTATCAAAGGCTTGAGAAATGTGTGCTCTTTGGGGAGAGAAAAAGACCTGAGGCTGCTGTTGAAGAATTGGTTTGCGTCAAGTCTTTTGAAGCGGATGGTCTCGCTGAAGGACTAAAGTTCCTGTGCCAAAGCTGGGGCTGTTGTGGTAGTAAGCCCCCTCTTTCTCAGCTCCTCTGACTCCAGAGCAGGTGGTGCCTGGGAGGAAACCCCCTGACAGGGCAGGATTGGGGCTCCACAGGTGCACTGGTGAGCTCTGTCTCTACTGCTCCTTGTGGCAGCATATCTGAAAAAAACCCTAATGGCCAAGTTGAGGAAGGCAGCAAGCCTTTCAAAATTGTTATTTCCCAAGATAAAAAGACAAATGATGCTCTGTTTAGGGATTAAAAACAAGACATATGATATTAGAGCACAGAGTTTTAAAGAGTAAAAGACTATCTCTAAGAGATGGACTTTGTATATGCTACTTTTTTGTATTTTACTATTACTTTGAGTAGGGGAGTGTATAATTTTTCCTAGAGACTCTTATGCAATTAGTAACCTGTTAGGGTTCCTGTAGGTAGTAATGCTACTTTGCAGCCAGGTGTGCTGTGCATTTTAGGATTAGTTCCTGCTTAAATGCAGAAGGATTGAATGGTTGTGTGCTCAGTGTGTTTGCCTCACTGTACTCAAATCTGAGTTACTTTGTAGATACATACAGTTATATATCTGACACGAAGTGTGTGCCCTGTGGTACTTTATTTATTTAGATCTTTTGAGTAAAATCATGTGCTTCACTGAAACGTATTCAAAATGTTTTCTTCTTTAAGTGAAGAAAGCGACTGTTGACTCTCCTATGTGGAAAGGCTGAGGCTTGGCACCTCAGTCTGGAAAAGGGAAGGCTCCAGGGAGACCTTCTAGCACCTTCCAGTGCCTAAAGGGGCTACAAGAGAGCTGGAGAGGGACATTTTACAAGCCCTATGGTGATAGGACAAAAGGGAATATCTTTAAAGTGAGAGAAGGCAGATTTAAGATATAAATTAGGAAGAAATTCTTTACTGTGAGGGCAGTGAGGCCCTGGCACAGGTTGCACAGAGAAGCTGTGGCTGCCCCATCCCTGGAAGTGTCCAAGGCCAGGTCGGATGGGGCCCTGAGCAACCTGATCTGGTGGAAGGTGTATCTACCCATATCCCTTTAAAGTCCGTTCAAACCCATACCATTCCATGATCATATAAAATATTGAGCTAAACAATTTTGCTTAAAGGCAAACTGAAACTACTACTTATAATGCAGCACCTGCCTACTCCAGCTTGGCAAGAATACAGTAGATATCCTTTTCTTTCTATCAATTCTGTTATAAATCAAAGGTGAAGTGGTTTTTGTGAAATTTATTTGGTTTTTTTTTGCTGACTTCAAAAGGTGTATTGTTAAACGTTAGAATACCAGCCTGTATCACCAAAACAGGTAGGAAAATAATCTTTGTACTTCCTATTATAGGGTTAGGAAATGAGAAAATTGCTATTTATGGAACATAAATATCAAAATAAACCTTTTCTGAGCTTCAATAAGGAAAAAAAAAATTGAAGACCATCATACTCACAATATGTTTCCCTGAAAACCTTACGAGAAGAAAAAAACAAAAGCAAAAAGTTCCATCAGCGTCCTGTTTCTCGTTGTATGTAAATCTTGTGGATGTTTTTGGGGTTAGGAAGTTATGCTGTTTCATGCCACCATAAACAGCAGCTCGAGATGCCATCAAAATACCATTGTGTTCCATTTTGGCACCTAATTGAAATTTGCTGGATATAGTGTGCTTATCTATACTTAAGCATATTCTATAATTTACAGCTTCTGCAGATAGCTGCAGGTTTTATATCAGTAGAATAAAGTGATATAATGAGAAGGCTAAAGGTCACAGTCTAGCTTATGATTTAAGCTGTGGAGTAGAAGTCTCTGCTTGTGTTGTTGACTTCTCAAATTTTAATAGTTCTTGGCACTAAACAAAGTTCCAGGATCATTTCTCATTCCATAGAGATAGTGAAATTCTGAAGGAAAAAAAATAAAAATAGGGTAATCAGAAATGAGTTTTACAACCTTAATTTTAAGTGGGTTTTGTGTATCTGTTGGCAGGAGGCAGCTTAGGTTACTACAGAAAGTAAGATCTTTGGTCTGGAAGGAATTCCAGTGTGGGAAAAGGGCACATCAGTAAATAAGCTCATATCACCCACAAAGTTTATGTTGTAATTTACATGACCACAAATCCATGTTAGATGGATGGTGATGACAACTAGAACTGTTCATATCAAGAAATAACTGAGCACACACAGAGAGCTCAGGAAGAAAAGTGGAGAAAATGAAAGAAAGAGGTGGAGAAAAAATCTACTGCAGCCAGAGAATGTGGACTAAGAAACATCCCAGCAAGCTGAAAAGATTAGACAATTTTTTCCTGTAGGTTGAATATGTATCACTTGAGCTATGATCTTATTAGAGTTTGTAAACAAAGCACAGCTCAGTGTGTGATTTTTCTTTAATAGGAGGTGGAGAAGGCATATATAAAACTGGCTTTGAAGAAAATAGAAATAATACTTTTCCAGATGGTGCTCCTTCATCTTGCTTTTTGTTATAGGAAAGCCCCAACAGGGAACTGGTGAGTTAAATGGGAAAAGCGTATGACTATCCTTCATCAGAGACAAGATTTTTTTCCTCTCCTGTTTTACAGTGTCTGAATTATGCACAAATATGTGACCTGTAATTCACATATAAGAAGGGGGAGTTCCTTACGGGCAAAAATGGTTGCTTAGGTTTGAACAGCAGGGAGCTGAATCAAAATCAAAACATGCTAATTGGACAAGCTGTAAATCCCTGAGATTTGCAAGCGGATCATTAGAAAATGTGTGGGGTGATAATGAAGGCAAATTGCCAATTTGGACACCAGGTGTTCTGATTTTGATCAACAGAGGAGAGAAGACATATCTTTCTGTTCAGATAAAAGTAGTTGGAAGTGCTAGATTACAAAAGTCTAACGCAAGTGAAATTTAGTTGCGATCTGTCCTAAATTAATGAAGAAAACTTTCTCACTGGGCAAAATTAGTACCTCACATTTATATTTCCACAACAGTTCTAAAAGATTCTCTTGTTAAAGCTTTGTCATAGCAGTATCCATAAGTACTGTATTATTAACCATATAAACTGCTTTTGGTTTTAGACTCTCTGCTGAAGAAATGCAAATCAACGGGCTTTTTATCCTCACTGTTTACATGGCTGGATGCAAGGGTTGGGACAAAAGAACCTACTGAACTGAAGGTTTTATTCACAAGGTTTATTTTTCATTCTTAAAATCATGGCAGAACAATAGAGCAAATAATTAAACAATGTAGTCTCAAGGCTCTTGGGCTCTTAACTTCTGGAAGGTCTGTTGCTTTTTTCAATTGTCTTTTGTACATCCTTTTTCCAGAATATGTATAGCTCTTTTGCATTTTTTTTCTTTTTTTTTTTTTTTTTAGTTTAAAGGAAGCAAAATGCCCCCCTTGCTCCGCAGCGTGACTCAGGGGTTATAAANTTTTTTTTTTTTTTTTTTTTTTTTTTTTTTTTTTTTTTTTTGCATAAAGGGTAGTATTTTCATGAAGAACAAGGGAAAGGGATAGGATAGGTCACAGACTATGATTTACTTGTTTGTGGATTTTGATTGTGTATGAGATGCTTCAGTGTAGTTAGTTGTGCTTTAGTTCTAGACAATGTCAAGCAATGTCTCCTTTCACGTAGCTGAAATGTTCCATCTCTTTCTGATCAAGTCCATGAATCCTAGACTTCTACACTCTTTTTCTGTCTGTATAACTTTGAACACCTCTTGGCATGCTTGTGAGGAATATAATAGGAGTTTGAATAATATAAATATTTTGGATTTATTTGTGCCTTTATTTCCCTTCCACATAGATCGCAATTAAATTAGTGATATTCACAAGTGTAATGAACATAATTTGGGGACTTTTGCTTAAATGTTGATGGGAGAAACTAAGCGACATGCTGTTGATTTTAAACTGTTTCATAACCAGCCAGATGATTCCTGCAACACTGCTTTATGTGCACCAGTTTTGGGTAAGGGCAAAGCATAACTCTTCTAAAGTGCATTTAATCCCAAAAATGTGTCTGGACTGTGTTCTATAATGTCGATGCATTCCATTATCAGGTTTCACAACATGACTGTGTGAATCATACACAGTTTGATTTCTTTTATAACATCTCAACATTTTTCTCAGATTATTTTTTAAGTGGGCACACAGGTCAAGAAATGCATGTTAAAATAGAATTGGCATTGCCACGGAATATTCTTTCAAACAAATGCTTCTGCAGAACTGGATCTGTTTCTAAGCCATTTTTGGAGCAAATTGTAAAACTAGTTCACAAGCAGGAGCCTAACTCTATGTGATCAGCATAGGGATTGCTTATTTCCCTTTCCACTCTGAATTTTATTATAAATTTATAACTTTGTACATACATGTGAGAATACACAATGCCAGTCAACTGACAAGCCTTGAAATGATTTGGAAGTTAAGACGAATAGCTGAGTTACTGGAGGTTTCTTTCTTTTATCTCTCTCCTTGATTTTAAATTCAATGTTCTTTGGATAGATGTTTTACTGTTTCTAGTTACTTAGCACTGGGGACCTGGGCTTATATCGCCCCTCTCTTCTTCATGTGTAGTAGAAACATTTCCTGAGTTCTTCCAGTTTGCATTTTGGACCTGAAGGCCTTGTGACTAAATCACTCAGCTTCTAGCTTGGTTAGGAGTGACTGAAAAAATGGTATGAACTAGGCGTATTATTTCACTGCTTAGAAGGAATTGCAGACTACAAACAGTACTCTGCAGATTAATCCAATAGATTTGCTGTACAGAATAACCTAATCTCTTCCGAGTTGTACCTTTAATAATAATTT
Source organism: Dasyornis broadbenti (assembly GCA_013397935.1). Classification (NCBI taxonomy): domain Eukaryota; kingdom Metazoa; phylum Chordata; class Aves; order Passeriformes; family Dasyornithidae; genus Dasyornis; species Dasyornis broadbenti. The sequence goes on from VZRN01001734.1 coordinate 31,612, forward strand.
TAATTTAAAAAATTAAACTCCAAGCTACTAAGTTCTCCTTCATAGGCTTCTATCTATTATTAATGAAATGCAGTTTATATTACCACAGGTAGTAAATAATAATTGGAGGGAAAATAAAGTTGATCTTTTAACAACAACATTTCAAAACTAAATGAAGGGAAATTAATTTTCTTTGAGTGAGAAGATCAACATGAATTCTAACTGATTTTTTCAGGAGCAAGTGTTCGTATCTTTTGGTTTTCTAATATATTACAACGACGTTGTCTACCTCTTTTGCACTGGTTTTGCCCAAGATGATACAATTTTGCTACAATTCTGTCATGAAATAGTAAAGAGATGCTGTGAGATGGCAGAGCTTGGAGGTAATTATTTCTGAGGCTCAGCACTGAGTACTCGTTGGCTTTATGTTTGTAGCATGCTGAAAACTTGCTCTGCTGAAATAGGTAAATTCCTTCTAGTTTCTGCTTTCCAGCAGGTATTTGCCTTGAGATGCAAAGGAGGGATACAAATAGGAGAGACGAAAAGGGTGAGTGAAAGAGGTGGCACAGTGTGGATCATATTTTTCACCTGCTCTGAAAACTTGACAATGGGAGAGGAAGAAAATACTAAAATAACTTACAGAGAGAACAATCTAACCCAGCTCTTTAGACTGCCAACATTTGATTGTAAACTGAAATAAAGACAGTCTGACCTGTTCTTCAGCTCTTAATTTAGCCCATTGTTACTGAAGTACCTAAGGGTTGTCCAAGAGAACTTGTTGAAATTCAAGGATCACATCCTTTAGACTCAAGAATGCTGCATCCTGATGAAAAAGAAATGAAATTAAGGGGGGAAAAGACCTGCATGGATCAGCAAGGAATTCTTGCCATTACTCCCGTGTAAGCAGGAAATACACAGGAGATGGAAGCAGGGTCAAGCCACTTGGAATTAATATAGAGAGGTTATCAGAGTAAGTAGAAATGAGACAAGGAACACCAAGGCCCATCTGGAATTAAATCTGGGCAAGGATGCCAAGGACAACGAAAAAGGCTTATCAAATACGTCAGTAGCAAAAGGAAAACTATGGATAATGTGGGCCATTACGAAATGGAGGGAGGACCCTTGTAAGAGAGGACACAGAGAAACCAGAGTTACCGAATGCTCTCTTTGCATTGGTCTTCCCTGACAAAACAGCCCTAAGGAACTGCTGACCCAGGAGTTCCTGGATAAAGGAATGTCAGAAGGAAGACTTTCCATTGCTCAAGGAGAATTGGGTAACTTGGCATCCACATGTCCATGGGCCCTGACAAGATGCATTCATGAGCGCTGAGAGAGCTGGTAGACACCACAGCTGGGTGGTCATGGTCATCTTTGAAAGGTCATGGCGATCAGGAGAGGTGGACTGGAGGGCTGCGCATCCCTTCAGAAGGAACTTGACATAAACATTCAAGCTTAGTAATTGTGTTCGGCAGTAAAAGACTGAGCTGGTTATAAAAGAATGCAAAAACATAAAAATTTTAATTATAATGGTCTTGATTCCACCTTGTCCTTTAATGGTGAATTCTTGCTCTTCTAGTCTGTGTTTTGTCTTCTCAGCTATGGAATTACGACTTTGTGAGCTTGGCCATATTAGTCAAAATTATCTAGAAGTAGTAGATCTCTGAAGCAGTTCAGCAGAACTGCCATAACTACTTTCATGAATTGCCCTATAGCCATAATCTGCAGATCAAGGCAAGAAAAGGATGTTCACTAGCATTGGTATCAAAAAAATGATGTCATGTGTCTGCTGTAGTCTGTATCTCTTAGTAATTTACAAACTGTCTTTACATCATCATTAAACTTGGGAATGAATCTGTATCCAGGGCCAGTTCCAAATCAAATTGGATAAATGTGACAGTTCTTATTGTCGAGAGATTGCACTCATTTCATACAAATGGATTCCCTTTTGTTATTACACAAAAGGAAATATTTTTGTACCTAGATGACAACTGGGTTAACAGATGCAATTTAAATGTCATTTGCAGCCACTAATAAGATCAACTAAATTGCACTTGTGTATATAAATTGCTGCTGTGTCTGTGGGGAAAGTGTAGAAATCACAGGCAAAGTTGACTAAAAGACAATTTTTTTCCCCTTAGGAAACCTTAATGTTTTAGTATCTCTTCACAGATCAGATATGAAGTTACCATTTTATAGCTAAAGGGTGCGCAATTTAAAATATCACAGAAAAAACCCCGAACAACTATTTGCAGGAGAAAGAGGAAGATTTGGAAGTGTCAAACTGTTTTGAAAAATGCTGTAGTTGCAGAACAGCCTTGCCTAAGAGATAAGGAACAGCTATAGAGTGAAGTGTGCCAGGGTGGAATGGAGTCACAAAATGCCAGAAATAAACTTCCACACTTTTCCCCTACCTCGGTTGCAAAAGCTGGTATATTTTTAAAAATGTCTTTTGCATGGTGTTTTGGTTATTTGAATGGATGGTGGGGAGAGGAGGGGAAAGGGAGGGTGGTGGTATTTGTTCGGGTGTTTTTTTTAATTTGTTGTGAAAGCCGTTAAAGACCATTTCTATTGAGCATACATTTGGACTGGAGAATACATGAGCTATGTAAGAGGTGTTAGATCAGGTTTGATGTCAAATATCAAAACAATGAACACTTTGCCTTTTTACACACTTAGTATGAGGGAAATTTTTATTTTTTTTAATGAAATTGAATACCTGCATTCTCTCTTCTGAGAGAGGAAATGCACATCAAGGTTTGCTGCTGCTAATGCTGATGAGACAAGGGCTTAAAATACCTTTTTTTTTTTTTTTTGCTGTGTTCACCTTCTCAGAGTTGGTCTGTGAAACAGCCCTTTCTGTTCTGCAGAGAAGCAGAAGTATTTCAACTCCTTTCCCCAATCTCCAGCACTTCTATTGCTGGAGTGGAAGTTATTCCAGACGCAATAAGTTGTCAATCTGTAAATCATGCTTAAGTAATGGGGGAGGGAGAGAGAATTATGTTTTTTACAAGAATAGGGAACATTAAAAGAAATTTTTTAATATTCAGATTTATAGCATTTCATTATATCACAAATCTACCAAAAAAGTGTTCTGGCTGATTAGGAAGGAAGGGGTAGCAGACAAGACTTCACTGATTACTCTCTTTTTTTTTTTTCTTCAGGTTCTGTTTTCAGTTAAAAACTAAAATATACACCTCTCAGTGATGCAAAATTTTGTGTGCTCGCTCTGGAAATCCAGTTTCTGGTAAAGGCCACTCTAAGCCAGATTTAGGCCTCTGAGTCTGAGTGCTGCGTATCCTGACAGTTCTGCCTTTTGATGTCTTAATGCCGCTTTAGCACTATTTGGAACCAGCTTCTTGAGAACCTGACATGCGTAGAGGTTGCTGTGTATTTCTTCAGCTTCTGGGAGTTTAGCTGACACGGAAGGATGTGTAAATACATGTTGAAGTACTCTTGCAGTGTCATTGATTAGTTTGCAAAATGTTTCATGATCTTCTGGTTAAAAGTTTATCTCTTGGCTGCCAGTTCAGTAGGAAATTACTTTAGTGACTGAACAGGAATGCAGATGGTCGATGAGCTAATTAAGTTGGCTACTTCCATATTGACCCACTTTTCAAATATAGTGTAAAAAAAGAATGATGGTGCAAGATGCACTCAAAAATCCATAAATTTGGTAGGAGTTGTTGAAGTGATCCATCTTCTCTATCAAAAAAACTGCAAGTGCCTGTTGTGATTGTGCTTTTATACAGCATCACTTCATTTGCATCAGAAAAGTGCTTGATTTCTGACTTTCCTCAGCACTCTGCACCTCTCTGCTGGCAACAAAGCTGCAACAGAGAGAAACAGACTATGATGTGGGAGCTCTGACCTCTGAACATGGGAGATATTTTTTTCACTTTCCATGTTAAAAAAAAAAAATTAGTGGGGCAATAAAAAGTCATAATAATTAAGCGGTATGACTAGTACCTGTTCCTCCCAATCAGTTGTATAGTTAGTTCCCATTTTCCACTTTATGTCTGGCAAGAAGTTTTCAAGAGAGATGTCTGAGCATGCAACTTGCTGTTAAGTGAATATTTATCTATCTCATGTCTGAGATTTAGAGAAGTTTGATGCAGAGCCTGGACTGAAGAAACAAAAAAAAAAATGGGAAAGAAAACAAACAGCAACAACAACAAAAACACAAACAAAATTTTAAACACCAAACAAAAAACCCCAGTATGACAGGATATTTTGAGTTGATTTCATTCTAATGGATTCTTGGATTTTGAGTGAATTGGGATGATAAAGGTAGCAAGGGGTATGCAGTGAAATCCTTTAGATAAGGGAGTCTTTTCTTCAGTGTAGCAGGCTAGCATGCTCTCAAAACTTCACAGACCTGGAGACAGTGAGATGTATTTGAGCTTTGACCCTCAGCTTTACCTTGGTGAGGGGATTTTTCTGAGGACAGCAAGGGTATCTAGAGCTCTGTGATGGAGAGAGCAAAACCAGGTGAGAAGCGAGTAGCTGGTGTCTCTCAGACATTGTAATTATGGAGAGGTATCTGGATCAAGATCACAGAACCACAGAATGTGCTAAGTTGGAAGGCAAAGGATCATCAAGTCCAAGCTCAGCCCTGCACAGCACCATCCCCAAGAGTCACACCACGTGCCTGAGGGCATTTTCCAAACACTTCTTGAGCTCTGTCACGCTTGGTGCTCTGCCCACTTCCCCAGGGAGCCTGTTCCAGTGCCCAGCCACCCTCTGGATGAAGAACATTTTCCTGATAGCCAACTTAAACCTTCCCTGACACAACTTCAGGCCATTCCCTCACGTTTTGTCACTGGTCATCAGAGAGAAAAGATCAGTGCTGCCCCTCCTGTCTCCTTGTCTTGGTTTAAGACAATTTAAAGGAGAACACTCTGGGATGAGTTGCCTCCCTTTAGAGATTCAACCAATCCCTTTCATCTCCCTGAGAAGAGAGAAAATCAAAGCAAAAGAGAACTCAAAAAAGGAAAAGCCTCAATACCTCCCAGAATAATCTTCTCCATAACTTTACCTGGCACTGAAGGGAGACTAACAGGTCTGTAGGTTCCATGGTCCTCTTTCTTGCCCTTCTTGAAAACTGGGACAATGTTCATCAGCTTCCAGTCAGCTGGGATCTCTCCAGATTCCCAAAACCACTCAAAAATCATCTTGGATTAATCCTATCAGGCTCCATAGGTTTGTAGGCATCCAGCTGCAGCAGCAGATCCTGCACAATTTCAGGGTTGACTGAGAGCTGATCATTTTCACAGTCATGGTCCTCCAGCTCAGGGCACTCTCTGGCCACGCTGAAGACAGAGGCAAAGAATGCGTTAAACGCCTCTGCCACTTTTTGAGGTGACCATCCTCCTCCAGTAATGGGAGGATATTATTTTTACTCTGCTTATTGCTATTAATACATTTGGAAAACACTTATACTCTCTGTGTAATCATACTGAGAGTTTTCTAATTTGACAGAACTTAATGAATTGCCAAGAGTGGATAGCATCAGGGAAGAGGGCATTTGGATTAGTACATGTGTAACAAAAACTATGGAAGACAAAGAAATGAGTGGTTTTGACTGGAAGAAAAAAATGTATTTATTCTTTTACGGAGCCTTCCTGAGAAATTAGGAATCCATTTGGGGAATTCAATGACCCTAGAGGTCTTTTCCAATCTTAATGATTCTGTGATTCTAATTATAAGTGAGATTTAACTGCTGATAGGACTTATTATTTAAAGAGAAGCTGGAAATGAGCATGACCTCAGTGCTTCCTCTGGTAAATTCTTGGACTGATTTTTTTAAACTCATTTCATTTTTGCATCTGTAAGTAAATTGCGCTATTAGTTTGTACATTTATGAATAATATTTTTAGCTTTCTGTGCTTCTCAGTCCCAGCAGTGCCCCATATGTAGTCAAAGAGTACATTTTATTGAATGTATTTAAGTATACATTTCAGGTGTTGGAGTAAACTCAGCAAGGAGGTAATTATCATAGCATACAGTGACAAATTCTGTAACACGTCAAGATGCATTTATGGTTAACCAGATAAACATACAGCAGATGTGTAACTACTGCTCGAAATAGTTTCCTCATTAAAAAGCAACGTTCGTCATTAAAAAGTATCATTCCGGAATTCAAAGAAATGGACAATATCAAGTCGCACAAGTTCAGTGGCATTCATTGAACTTGTTTTATTATAGAGAAATATGAGCATGTGTCTCCTGGCTCTGAATTCTGAGCCTTGACCACTGTATCTGCAGCAGGCGAGTAAAATCTGATCCTTAATTGCTCTGCAGGCTTTGTGAACCAAGATCATATTTGCTATTTTCTTCCCAATTCCACGTCCTTTCTAGTAATAATCTTTTTTCTTTAGTTAGTGAGAAGAATCCAGTTAACTGAAATGTGGTTACGAAAGCAAAACAAAATGCAGGAATCTTTTAGCCTGGATCCAAATTCCTCTTGATTTTTTTATCATGTCTTAATCGTAGCATTAAATATTCCACAGAAGGTATTTTTATAGCTATGTGTTTTGCTACATTATGCTTACCCCATTATCATAATATTTGAAAAAAAATCAAATAATATGCATAAACAGTATATATTATCCACAAGTATATATTGCATTATACAAAGGAAGAAAATAAAAACTCCCAATCAAATATTTTTGCAGTCATTCAAATAGTCATTATCTCTTTAGTAACTGAAGATATGTTTCTGGAACAGATGATTCTTGTCAGGGTGGCTGTGGGAGAGACAAAGGAAAAGAAATGCATTTTTATCTTTTGGGGGGAGTAGCGGGACAGCTATTTTATTTCAACTTAAAATTCATTTTGCTGCCATCATGCTAATACAAAGGCCAATGCTAAATTACAGCTTTTTAAAGTTTCCCTGAAATATCATTGGTGTTACTTAAGTCCTTAATAAATATAAACAAACAAGGTCAGGGAAAATACCAGTCCTGACTCTTAAGGTCTCGACGTAGGCTATTGTGTGTATTTATGTCAGGTGTAAAAATGAATTATCCTGCTTGTGCCAGTTGTCTGAGACTCTATTCAATTCAGTTGCTGCCTCTCATGAGTACTGAACTCAAAGCAGACTAGCAAGAGAGCAAAAGGTGGAAATTCTAGTAGAAAGCTTTTGTTATGTCCTATAGCAGGTAGCTCTTATTCAGGTGGATTGTATAAAGGTGTATCTACTTTGCTATTTTCTTCCCAATTCCATGTCCTTTCTCTTAGCAGTCTTTTTTCTTTAGCTAGTGAGAAATTTATTGAATTAAAACATAAATTTTGTCATTTAATACAGTTACTCCCACCTGGCTGTGTGGTTGTTTAGGTCTTTTATCTTTTTTTGTGAAAATACAAAGGACACTAAGCTTCTAAACAAGCATAAAACTAATGATCTTGCCCCATGGGCAAGTTCTTTTTTTTTGGCTAACCAGTACTTTTCTCTTTATGACAGTAACTATGAAAGCTTTGGTGTCAGTCACTGCTCTCACATTGGATCCTCTACATATGGAATTTATGATCTGTTATTATCTTTTGCTATTGTTTTTAAAACACAGGCAAGGGTGCTGATGAAAACCCCTTTAGAAAAAGGAGTGGTAGCTGGGAAGTCTGATCCTATGTATCCTCATGGGCCCTGCATTCTGTTGGATTGCAGTTGAAACTTGAGGTTCTGTAACAATTTTCAGGCCCTTTCTGTCTTCTGACAGTTGATATTGGAAGAATTCTTAGAATCTATTTTGTGTATAGCTATTCAGTGATTTGTATGCAAGGCAGGTTCTGAATATAACAAGGCCTAAAGTGAAAAGTAATAAGAAACCCAGCAGTGGAACTAACATGTGCAATCAGCACTGAGGGAAGTGTGTGTCAATAAAATGGGACTGAGAACAGATTTATTTCTGAATTGCATTGTGGAGAAGATCTAATAGGACATAAAGAAACATTAGTATGGAAAGAAGGAGTAACCATCAAAGAAATTAGTGTTGCAGATCATGTTTTTTATGACAGACATGCATTCCAATAACACAAGACAAACATTTACCAGAGAATGAGAGAAAACTATACATTATAAGGGTAGCTCACTGTTGCTATAGATCTGTACAGCTCAGAATCAGTCTGGCAGTGGTAACCGTATAATTTTATTTGTGTTTTGCGTAATACCATAGATACAATTCTCAGTTTGTCATTGAATTTCAACTTACCTATAAAACTGGAATGTTTCTACTTTTTAACCACAGTTCAAGGCACTGAACTGTGGTTAAAAAGCCTACAGTGTGCTGTATTGGAATACAAGAGAATTATTGAATGAAAAACCTCCTTGACCAGAATCAAATTTAAGTTATGATTAAAACATATTTTGCCCTTTACTCTTGATCAGTATATGACCATGCTCTGGGGTTTCTAGCTGAGCTGAGCAAGTAATAAATTATATATCTGTGTGCACAACAAAAAAATAAAAAACCCCAAGTGTATGACAAAAAAAAACAAGTAAAGAGGATTTAATAATATTGTAGATTCAGAAGGTTTGAAGGGAGAATAAAAATGCAGAAAACAAAGGTGAAAGATGAAAAGAAGATTTCCGAAAAGGCTATGGTGAAAATAAGAAACTTATAAGCAGCAAAGGTCAGTACTGTAGACATCTGTTCAATAGCAGTACTAATTTACTAACAAAAGAAATTGGAGTGCTAAGAAATAAAGTGAATTTTGTTTCAATGCTTGTAAAGGACAAGAGTGAATGCCAGAACCAGTCATAAATTCCCCCAGAGTGAAGAACAGTATTGAATAAAACACAGGGTGTGCCAAAAGAAGTGCTCTAGAAATTAGAGTCTCTGACCCTGTGAGCTAGCTAGATTGCAGAGCTAAAGCTTGTGTGCCTGGTTCAGAGCTGTGCAGAGCACAGCTAAGGGAACCTTTGTCCTTTCCGTGATCGTTTTTATTTTTCTCTTCCCTGGAGGGAGTGTCACTCTGGTAACAGAGGAGGTTCTGCAGGGTCCCCTCTGTCTCTAAGCAGGAAGGAATACTTTTATCCTCACTTTCATACTTTATAGAAAGGTTGTTAGGAGTTTTTTTTTTTCTTTTCTAATACTATAGTTGTGCTAAATATGTTATTGCTGTAGCTATTCCACACTTGGTGGGTGTTTTGTTTGGGCAGTTAGAGAGCAGAGTAATCTCCCCAGGGAAGTAAAGGAAATGTGGCGTGCTTTGTCAGAGAGAGAAATAGGGCGGTTGAAGATGAATAATCAAGTGGGAGTGAGTGCGTGTTGAATACAGAACAGGAAAGCTTGAATAAAAATGAAGTAGAAATTCAGAGAGGTAGAAAATGTATTGACAATTTAGGGAAGAGTAAAACTGTTCTACAAGATAAATGGCTTCCTTAAGAGAGAGGAAATAGTAGGAACAGAGGAAATGTGGAACATGTTACAGGCTTCCTGCTGAAGCTCAGAGACAGGCTATTCACTTCCGTTGGTTTTCACCTTCCTTGTTCTTTAAGAACTGAATTAGCACTGCTCTGGCCTGGGAGAGATCCTGGTGGTCAGAAGCTGTTCATTAGCAGCCTTCCAAGCCTTTTGCTTTTCATGACAGGCTGTGGAGAAGTGCAATAAAACTTGAAGCATTAGCTTTAAAAGCGGTGCACTACCAACTCTGGTGGAGAGGACTTATCAAAGGATTTAAATGCACTCACCAGCAGTAGTTTTATGATTGAAGGCATCTAATTCATCTTATATTCTTTTCTGTAAAGAAGATTTTGTAAGCTGTCTGTGAAAGAAAATGTAAAATACTTTAGGTTTAAATTGTTTCCCACAAGTGAAAATATATAAATATAGTAATAAAACTTGTGATCAAACATAATAACTTTAAAAAAATCTTCATAGTTTTGTCTCTGGAGAAGATGCAGCTTCATCTAAATAAGTTTATCCATGCTTTAATAAGACAGTTAAGGGAGAAAATATCCAATTATTTGCCTACACTCAGGAGCTTCCAAAACTTCTCTTCTGAAATTTCAGTTTACAATCTGTATATGGAATTAGGAATCTCCATCTTTCAGACAGTCTGGAATTACTGGATGGATCCTGACATCTGATAACTCTATTTTGTTAGGGTAATCACCATGGAAACATATTTGGCTTTTTGGGTGTGTGAGTGTGTGGGTGGGAGGGGAAAGGAGGTGTCACTTTCTGGTTTTTAGCAAGGGACCTCTGAATTCATTGCAACATTGGAAATGTAAGCTATGGCCAGACAAAGCCTTTACCCACAGAACATTAATTAAAACATATTAAAATGTGTGGTCCTTCATTATAAGTTTTTTGATAGTGGAAACAGACAAAGCAGTCTCATGGCATTGTTAAGCACTTCAGACTGTATCACTAGGCAATCTTGTGTAGTATGCATCATTAACATGTTCATCATTGTAATCAGCAAATCAAGCAACCTGTCTGTTTCCACCCCTGTTAGGATCCCAAGGTGTGAATATTTTATATACATATATATATTAATGAAATATGCGTACATATCTACATTAAAACTTATTTTTACCAACAGGAACAGCATCAAGCTTTGATTAAACACCCTGGGCAGTGTTGGCTCTTACTGAATATTATTTTGTGAAGAAATACAAACACTACTCTTCAGTGAGTGAAATCTGACCTGGTGTTGGAAAATCGAACATGGTGGGAACACAGAGTTCTGTTTTGCAGGTGCTGATCCGCTTTTTAAAAAACTGTTGAAATTTAAACTTTTGACTCCTGGAATGCAGAGAGCTCTGTGCAAGTCATCAAGAGTTGATTGTACTTGACAAGGGACTTGGGACTCTAGAAAACAAAAGATCTTGTCTTGAGTCAGTCTGTCCGGTGTGTGTGAAATGAGTTATCCTCTATAGATGCTTAATTGTCTGCAGCAATTACAGGGAGGGTTTACACTCTCCTTTAGGTGTTTATAGTATAGTCTCTGTTGAGTCTCTCTCTTGCCTCTGCTGAGCCAAGATCAATCTCAAAATTAGCTTTGGAATAAGAGAAACAAAGCAGACCTTGCCAGTACAACTGAGGCTTTCCTAATGCTACCTTTCTTCATACTCGTAGTCTTTGATGATTACTAAATAGATTTGGAGAACTACACCAGATGAAGATCAGTAAACAGTTTTGGGATTTTTTTATTATTATCAGTTGAACTAAAAATTAATTTTTCCTCTCATTCTGAAAAAAAAAAAAATTCTGCCTTCGCTGTTTTCTCTTTCTTTCTTTGATTTTTTTTTTTTTTTCCCCATCTGTCTTGGTTTCCTTCCCTCATGGTTCTTTTCTGGCTCTATCCTTCCTTTTGCTTCCTGTCTGGAACATCCAAATGGGTGTTTTAATCAGTGACAAACTGCAACATAAAGCATGGGCTTTCATCTGCAGAATCACAGATGTGTATGAGCTGTGAAGGAGATTGCTAAGAAACCTTTGGATACTGTGTCAGGTGCTGTTTAAAAAATGTTATTATGTGTTCAACAAAAATACAAAAAACCAAATTTTTGTGTGTCCTGGACATAAAGAGGAGAAGGAGTTCATTGTGCAGTATTTCTTTTCCTAAGAATAGCTGAAAGATC
>VZRN01001734.1:43212-69389 GCA_013397935.1 Dasyornis broadbenti
TTCAATTTTCTGAGCAGAGATACATAAAAACTCTTCTATTGGTGTTATGTTATTCTGGATATTATTTTCTATGTAATTATTTTAAGGCCTGATTAATACGATAAATGGAATTTTGCTGATTCAGATGTTGATCATATTAGAGACTAACTTCCGTAGTCCTTAGAATTCGTAAAGACTATCTCACCTTTCTTCTCAGTAAAGTCATTGCGGAAGTGTTAAAAATACTATTGCATGATAATAAAATCATTGTAAAAAGTTACACCTATATTTGAAGTCTTCTTCAGTCACGTTATTTTCTTCTTTGTTATAAGGGACTTCAAGTCCTTTGATCTCTAAAATCTGTGTGTTGATGATAGATGGGTAGGGAAGGAGTATTAAGGAAAAGTCCAGCTTGGGGAATATATTCAATAAAAGAGTCTTTTAAAGCTGGTGATAGCTACTTCTTTTTATCAATGATGACAACAAGAAAAAAACCCAAGAGGATAAGAAAATTGAGATATTGATTTGGCAAGGTTCTTTTGAGGGATGAACTGTACTGGAACTTCATATGCATCCCAGCTGTTTTTTGCATCTGGTTAAAGAACAAGCCTTGATTACTGAACATTTTAAAAAAATAATTAATTTAATTAATGGTCCTTACCCTCTACCCTCTACCCTTAGTCTTAGTTATCCTTTGGAATGGGAGCTGATTGTGTTGAGTGAGTACAGAAGAAAACTTTGGAGAAACTGTATACCAAAACTGTCTACTGTTTCTAGATAGTCCTTAGGGGGACGTTTTTCACCTAAATTACTTGCAGTAACAAAAAGGGGTATTTTTTGTTTCCTACAATTTATTTTCCTCCTGTAAATAAATAAGTTAACATTTCAAAACACACAGGGCCAAGCCTGCTGGTATGAATTGGCTGTGTACATCTTTCAAAGGATTTGAAGTATAATATCTCTGTTTTGTTGATGCTTTGGATAAAATAGGTCTAAAAATAGTATTTATGCTGCCAGACTATGGCTGGAAGGACATGACTTTTTTTAAAAAAAGAAAAGAAAAAGCTCCCAAGGGTGTCACTGTATTGTGATAAAAGTGAGAAGAATTGGAGAAGACACATGGCTCCATCAGGCTTAGCTAAACCTAGAGGGCAGAGGTGAGGGGAGGCCTCCTGCCTGCCCCAATATAACAACTTCCCACATGTGCAGTTTATCTCTAGGCTGTGCTTTTATGATCTCTCTCTGTCCCAGCAGGAGGCTCAAGCATGTCTGTGAGAGCGTGTGTTTTCTCTACACAGGAATTCTACTCAAAACAGACGGAGCGTGAACCTACATCCCATGCCACTCAGGATTTTCCACCACTGGGACAGATCTCAGGGCAACCTCCCCGGAAATGTCAGACCTAATTCTGGATGTGTTGTGACTGTACAGAGGAGACGTGGCAAAATTATCAATGAAAACATGATGTCTTTAACATTCAGAGGAAAATGAACATTTCCAAAAGGTGATGTGTCAGACCTGAAGGCGAAAAGGAGGTGAATGGCTGGGAAAGATCATTCCCTACTGTTCCCCCAACAGACTGAGTGGGATTATTACTAAACGCCTGGAAGCAGGAGCCAAGATCAGGACGGGCAAACAGCAACAAATACACATCCCGAATAATCTTCATTGCCTCTGATGTTATCTTTATACAAGCTGATATCACACAGTATATCAACAAAGCAATCTGGTTTGTGTCCCTGACCTGAAAATTATTCATCTCTTGGGCAAACTGCCTGACATATATGTACAAATACACGAGATTAGGTTCCACATCCCCGTGATCAGACTGAGCAGCACAGTGACCAGTGTGATCTGTACACAAATGTTTTGGACAAAATTGTTATTTTTTCACTTTCTCTTTCATGCCCCTTTAGTTGGGTGATAAATTTTTCTTGGTTTAAGACAATTTTAAGAGGTGGACGCTCTAAAATGGGTTATGTCCCCATGTAGCTTTAACCAATTCCTTTCCACCTATAAGGAGAAATGAATATAAGTAGATATAAGTGAAAAAATAACAGCTGACTAGAAATGTTCTTATTTCCTTAAGCTAAATTAGTGGTAAAGATGGTGGAGAGCTTTTGGAAACAAAAGAAAACCCAAAAAGGGACCCTCCATCCGTGCTGCCTCAGCTCCATACTGAAAACCAAGAAGGAAGAAGCAAAAAAGGCAAGGTGCGAGAGGAGAGCCATGAGGCAACCCAAGAGAAAGAGAGATGACCCTGAGTGCTCCAAATTAAAAAAGCCCAGGGCACCCCCACCCCCTGCCCCTCTGCTCTGATTCCCAGCCACAGGCACTTAAAGAGGCAGGAACAATTTTGGGCACAGATAGATATGGAATACAATAAGATTTTGGGTTACCCAGGACAACACTAAATATGGAATTCTGATGATTGTTGAGTGAACTGCCAGACTAGCTGATATGCAGATTTAGATGGTCTAATTTTAATTTGCACCTTGTTGTTTGCATTTATTTCTAACTAATTTGATCCCTATCTATTAGAGAACTGCATCTAATAATAGGAATTAGATCTACTGATTTTTTTGTAAACAGGTTTTGTACTACTCCAAACAGCTCTGAGTACATCAGTTAAATTAGAGAGCTTTTTTCAACTAGAATCTGTATTCATAATATTCAAAATGAAACTTTGTCAATATACATGTGGGTTTTTTGAGTGGCTTGCTTAGTTTTATGTCTTGAGTTCTTCCACAGTCAGTAAATTCTACGAACTATGCAATAAAGAAGGATTGCATTGTTGTTCATCCCACATAGTAAAATAATAGTATCTAAGAGCTGTGTGCTGCCTCACAGCATCTTTGTGATTTACAGTCTTTTCTCAGCAGGCTTATCCCTAGGGGCCTAGAACTAGGAATGCAGAATGTTTAGGAGGCATTGTTTGATTAATGAACACCTACTCTGAGCTATGCATTAAATTTCCTGCCTTTGAGACTGTGTTAATTAGCTAAATGCAAAGCCTCTCCTATCAGTACACAGACAAAATGTGATGTTGTGAAAACAAAAATATGACAAAAATAATGTTAATCATGTTCAAATTACTAGTAAAAGTGTGGCAGATTGTTCAGGGTGCTATTCTTTGGGGACTTTTTGTTCCACAAAGCTCTGCTGTTTTGCATAGCTGATGTATAAGAGGAATTAGATGTGGCATAATGTTTGATGTAGTTGAAGCATATCCTATAAGGCTGGTAGAAATACTTGGGTGTACTTGAAACTCATGCAAGGTTCCCAAAGGAGGGACCAAATCTAAAGTCCTAACCCAAGGACAGGCAAGTGACCGTGACAGTGAGTATGTAGCATTGTATTGGCAATTCTCAACATTGTCAGTAGGGTGCAGGATATCAAAATCCATTCTCACTGATGAAAACTTTATGTAAAAGATCAGGGCTGCTTTGGCATGAGTCAATTTCATTTACTAACTTAGTCCATTAATCTAGTCTCCAGACTAGATTCCTTACAAGGAATCGTTAGGGCAGAATAAAGTGACTAATTTTCTGTTAACCTCTCTGTGCACTTTCATTTTCAGGGCAGAAGTTAGTTAATTCTCTTTCCAGACACAGAGGGAAAATCTGTAGGAGATTTGAAGTGTCCCAGCATTTCTGCAGTCATCCTATGCAATTCTGGTGGCAAAACAAAAGTATATGAACAGCAATTCAAACCAAACTGTTTTCCAGGTGTTCACAAGGATGTGTACATCACGTGAGCCTTTATCTGCTACAACTTGTCACCTTGACTCTAGAGTTTTTACTTGGTTCTGATATACATACCTATAAGGAAACGTCCTTGTATTGAAGAATCTTTAGCTTACTGCAGCTCATGCATTGCTCACTATTCCCTCTCTCTTATTTCATTTTTAAAATATATCACATTTGACCTCCATCAATCAAAGTGGCAAATTTCAAACACACCTAGTATTGGTAGTTGTTAAAATTGGTACAAAATATGAATATTCCTCTTTACTCACATTAGTTTTCTGTTGTGAATACAAGTATGCCAAAAACCGAAATAATGCTTCTGGTAGCTTACGATTTATAACTGCAGTCAATTACTTCTCTGAAATGAACGGCTTTGAAATCATTATCATCAGAATTCCGAGGGAAGCATTTGCTGCTTTCCTCTTCATTAGACTGAAGAAGCTAATCTGATTTTAATGACTCATCTCCTTGGTTTGATCTCTGAAGCTGGAAGAAAGCTAAGCTGATTTTTGAGGTGTTAGCCACCATGCAACATTACTATGTTGCAAAAATAGGTTGGTTCTTGGCCTACTAAATATTGCTAGAAGAATATCAGCTAACTTCCATTTCAGCTTTGTTTTATGTACTACCTGTATTGAAGTGCTGGACATACATGTTCTAGAAATATTCCAACAATTTCTAGAACAGTCGAGAAATATAGGAGTGAAAGACAAGCAGTGAGGCATTAAAAACCAGTGTTCTGCTCCCCATTATGAATATAAAAAAAAAAGCCTAGTGAAACCAGCTGTAATCTGGAGTGGCAAAATACTGCAGCTCACAGAAATGTGTTCCTAGCTGTAAACAGGGCCTGATAAGGTCTTGCATCTTCAGTATTGGTTTCTTTGTGTTTTGTTGTTGTTTGTTTTGTTTTCTTGTCTTTTTACTTGGCTCCAGTGTATTCTTAATGAAAAGAATAAAATTGCTTATAGTCTGAGAAGTTTCTGATTCAGTATTTCCAGTTTTATAGAGGAAGTATTTTGATTCTCAGCCTGAGGAACATCTCTATTCAAAGTCTGTCCAAACCTGCCTTCCTCAACTGCTTCTTACTCATAAACGTGTGCTTGCTTTTTGCATGTTTTTAGGTTAAGTGCTGAGCCCCTGTGTCAGCATATACTCTGCACCTGAATATGTTGAGTCTAAGCTCCAGAAGAATCAAGAAACTCATGCCAAGTCTTCAGGAAAAGTTTCTCTGCCTTGTCCTGTACTGAGCAGGAAGACTCCAATAATATTCGGCGTCCTTTAAACCTGGAAGTGCTGAGTTGTAGAAAATAGGCTTTTGAGGTGAGGAAGGATTTGAACAGTGCCTGGTCAGGGGCTCTGTCCCGTAACCTGCTTCAGGGGGTTTGTAAGAGAAGCAACAACACCGTACTGTTTGGAATTCTATAAGAAAAATTTAACCCTCTTTGGCTCATTTCCATAGCCAAATTGTGAAATTTCTTGAGTGGACAGTGGTGCATGCATGAAGGCTGAGGAACTAGGAAACATTTTATACTTTTCCGCTATTTAAATTGCGTGTAAGGAATGTAAACATTTTTAGTAACCCCAGTAGACTTTTGCGGAAATTTTGAATCCTTGTCACTATGATAATGCCAATTATGTGGTTCTGATAGCTGCCCTTGGTGACCACAATAGCTGTCAGGCAGTCTGGGTGAGATGGTTTCTGTTTCCCAGGTCACTCCTTGTGTGAGAAATATGACATGATTAATGAACTGAATTGCACCTTTCCTGTCTTGTTCCATAGCACGGGTCTTGATCTGCTGTAGTTAAGAGTGTAAGGAGTCTGTGACGTCTTAACTTCTAAATTCAGGAATACCCAAGGCGAGCAACAGTACAGCTCTCTGAGGCTATTTTTGTAAAGAGTGCTTTTAAAAGAGAAAACATATGCAAAACCCTGTACAACTTTTGTCATTCTTATGACACATGAGGAGAAAAAAAATAATTTGGGTGCAATGTTGAATTAATTTCCTATTAAACTCTTGATCCTGAATACTTCGTCCTGTCCTGGCAGTTTGAGAAGTGGAAGAAAATCTTCCATTTGTCAGATTCATGCTGTATTTGCCTCTTGGTTAATAATTTCTCACTGTTCCTAACACATGGGTAACCATGACAGTTGCTCACTGGTCTTTATACATTTTACATTCTAATGAGTCTGTTACACTCAAGTATTAATCTGCATTCAGAAACCTGGCTACGTTTTATTTCCATTTTCCTTCGATGCAGTACATTGATAATGAAAATCAGATCATTAGTTGGATTTATGGACCAAATCTATCTCTATCTAACCAGCTCTATCTCTTAGGGCTAGAAAATTAATCTTTTCACTTACTCTGTTACAACTGGTTCTCTTTGAGGAATCTGAGCACGCTCAACTAACACAAGTGATGGAAATGACTGACTGTGAAGTTTCTGGTTTAAGTTTGGAGGTTGTTACTGAAGTAATTAAAGCAGACCGATATCTCAGAAAACATTTCAATATTCTGAGTTTTGAATTTCCTGAATTTTTTGAAATTTCTGAAAATTGAATCTCAATATTCTGAATTCTTAAATTCAAAACAAAATTTCAGAATTCTAAGTAACTGCTAATACAGCAGATATTTAAGTAAAATTTCATGGTGGTAAGTTTTTAAAAATGAATGCTTCCTGCACCTATGTTTATTTTAAATGAATTTAAAGTGTTATTCAAAGCACAAAAAAGCCCAAAACCCTGAAGTAAGTTGTCAACATATCATGACCAAGATTTTTAAAGGTTACTTGAGGAGTAAAGACCCAAGTATTTAGGAGGACAGTTCCTTATGGCTTAAATTGTCATGGGTATGCTAAATTCTCAGCTGGATTTTTAAACCCTGCCTGTGCAATAGGATGATGATAAATGCTTTTGAAATACTGTCTTTGCTACTAATAATGTGTATTATTAAAGTCAAGTTTTCCACACACAAGAATAGGTTTGTGTGATAACTTAGCAAAAAAAAAAAAAAAAAAAAAAAGAAGAAAGAAATGTTAGATACTGACAGACTGAAAAAGCTCCTGTATCCTTACACATAATATTTCTTAGGGGAATCGCCATTTAATAGGCATTCAGGTGACCGGGGTTGTGTATCTGCATTTTGTTTACCAATGCTTTTACAGAGCTAACTGCAAGATAAAGGTAATGGGTGATTTGGCAACAATATTCATATAAACACCTGATGGATCAGAACATAGAGTATTACAGACCCCATATTCAACACCTGATCTGGTAAGCAAATCACTGTCTCTTTTGAACACTCTTCTGATTGAACATGACTATTATTGTAAATAAGATGAGGGCAGAATTATTATCACCACCAATTTTAAAGACGCATCATGAATTATCACATAAAATGATGTTTCATTTTATTTTATCACATAAAATGATGTTTCATTTTATTTCTACATTCTCAGAATTACAGAAACTGAAAATCTTAATTTGTAAAAGAATTCAGATAAAGTGGAAATATACCATAACAATCTAAGGTGTGTTAATGGACTGATATCATCCTATTTCTGCAAGGTAGGCAAATATGCAACATGATATCAGACAGAATAAAATATTAGTGATGGAACTGCTCCATATTAATACTCTACTTTGTCCAGAAAGAATTTGTACCTGAATAAGGCAAATGATCCATGCTGACATCATGAGAAAACTATGCCTAATTAAACATAAAACAATTCAAGACCTGAATATTTTTGCATGTAGAAGAGGATGTCTTTGATAAAAGGATCTTTACAAGATCCAAGAGAAATTATTAAATTTCAGCCTGGATGTTACAAAGGTTTGTTCTCTAGGTATTAGCAGTTATAATATTGCTCAAGGAAAGTAGTCCTACACGTTATTCTATTACTCAAGACTTCGTGTAACACACCAGCAAGTATTCTGGTGCTTCTTCAAAAGGATTCATGCAGAATTTGTAAAAATCCATGCAAAAATGGGAAATTCAGCCCATTGGGTAAATTTAATATATGTAGGATAGATGTGTAGGACCTCTTTTTTTAAGGAATAAAGTGCTGTAAAATACTTTTTATATCAAATAATTTTTATGCTGAAACAGCTTTAAATAAGGAGCAAAGAAAGGACAGTCCAAACAGTTTTAAGGAATTTGTGAGAACCACTGTTTAATAGTACATCTTTAACATATGAATGGTATGAACCACGTTAGTGATGTGGTCAGTAACAACAAATGACAGAAATCTGCTTAAAGCAGAAAGTGAAGTAATGCTCCAAGCAATATCAAGGGTCTCTTGAGTTCTTCAAAAACACTTTTATTGGTTCAACCCTTCATTAAATTTTCTCTCCTCTGCCCAGCTGTAGCAGGGGAGGGTGAGTGAGCAGCTTTCTGTGGGTGCCTGGCTTTTGGCCAGTGTCAAACCATAAGAAAAATTCACCAAGTTCAGATCTTGATACCATTAGTAAATCAGAAATTACTCTATAGCAAAGAAAATTTGGCTTTCTTAATGACAGAAAAAAACTGTCTCTGAATTTCAGAAAAAATCATTAATGTATTTGTCCACTAAAGAATAATCTTAAAGCACAAATATGATCAACTAAAAGAGTACAGCAGATGAGTAGATAATTATTACAGTGACTGATTTTTTTTTGGTTGGAGGGGGTTTTAATTTTTTTCTTTCCATGTTATTGAATATAAAAGTTTCTCTTCTACTCTGTAGGGTTTTTGTCTAAATCTAATTTTATAAGCCTTGAATAAAAGATAAAGTATTCAAACTTTTTGAAAAATTGTCAGAGGAAATGTATAACTTGTTTCTGGTTTAGTTGAATATTTTTGTCATGGGCCAAAAAAAGCAAAGGAAAGATATTTAAAATCTTACTATCATATTAGGGATGGGAAATTGCTTTTCAAGCCAGCTGTACTGAAGTACACTATAATAGTATTTCTCAGAAGTATGAATAAAAGAGGCTGATTGAAGTGGCAAAATTACAGCAATTTTAATGCATAGATCTCAGTGTTCTCTAAAGAAATCTGATTTGAAAGAAAATAAATGTCAAGTATGGCTTGTTCAACGATGTACAGGAAGGAAATTCTCAATCTCAAGAAATCCCCTCTACAGAGTCTGTTGAATTAACTCTCTGGATGACTTGATTCTGATAGACTCTAACCGCAGCAAGGCACCGCTCAGTAATTTGAATGAGGTCTGATTGCTGTTCCGTGTGAGTTAGACACATCTGATGAGTCACCTGCACCACATGGAGTGATGCATCCCATGTCTTAGTCCTGCCGCTTGAGTTCTCCGTTTTCGTAAATGCCTCCAACTGCAAAATTTTTGAGCTCCAAATAAGCATCCTGATGATGATTCATGCTGTTAATGTTTATAATCTCGTATAGAACTTAACTTCTAGTGTCTAGCTGACTAATATATTTATCACTTGAAACGCAGGCGGGGGAGCGGGGATAAATTTGCAACACCTTCTTTTATATCAAGTATCTAAACATCAAGAGCAGTCCTTTTCCTGAAAGCTTGACACATACAAGGGGAAAGTTAAGATGTTTTATAGCAACATCAGTTCAAGCTCATTCTCGTTTTATTTGTGGATTAGTCAGCAGGGATTTTTATTCAAGATCTGCCATCTACTTACATGAAATAAGAAATACAAAGTGCTGTATCTGAAGAAAATATGTTCCACTTTTCCCTTCCTTCCCTGCAGAAATAGTAAAGGAATTAAAGCGATGAGGTAAAGAGGACACACTGAAACCAGATTTTTTTTTTTAACTATTTTGTTCCTTGTGAAAAAAACTGAGTGTTTTACCTTTAAATTGCAGTTCACAGAGTTCTAAGTTGTAGAAAAATGGGACTTGGAAGGGAATTTAGCATTGACGCCTATGGTTTTCACTTGTAAATTAAACAGTCTGCTAAAAGTTTGTAGTCATCGTTAATTTGGTCTTAATTCCCCTGACAGGTGAAGTGCATGAGCAGAGCTTCCAAGCATTTTTGTCGGCACTACTTCAGTCTGATCCTGAATGATAGGTAGCAAAAAAAAAGATATTGAAACAAACAAACAAACAAACAGAAAAAAAACCCAAAACAAACAAACAAAACCAAACAAAAAAACCCAACAAACCCAAACAAACCAACCAAACTAAAATCTAAGGAAATATAAATTTTTAGCTGGTGTTCCCTTAGCAAGGAGGCTCTCTTGATCAATTTCCCATGGCCCGCACCCTTTCTTAGAAAGAGAGAGATGAATTTAAAATTCATTTTGTAACTTTCTATTATTTCCTACCTTTTGGAATATGACTATTCTGAATAACACCTGCTTCTGCAAGTCTCTAGCTATTGGCATTTCCGTTGTGTCCAGGGTTTTCTGTATTATTATTATTAATATTTACATTTTTTTTTAAACTTATGACTGGGGTTGCTCCCCAGAAGAGGGATGCATAGATGGAGAAAGAGGAAGAGCTCACTCAGAACATGGAAATGTCTCTTTTGGTTTAGAATACATGATAATTGAACCAGCAATGTGTATATATTTGCAGGATAGTAATTCAGGTGTAATTGATCCTTCAAATATCCATCCTAAATATTGGAGGACAATTAAAAGTTGGCAGTTCTTTCTGGTAGCTTAATCAGCTTTTGTGTTAGCTGTTTGCAAGAGACTGACAACTTGCTGGAGCAGTTGAGAGCCTGTTCCTTAATTGCTTTGTTCTGCACAATAGAAAAATTTATCAATATTTTGAACAATTGTTTTCGGAAAAGAAGCTGCTCATCATGTCTCACTGTGCAACAGCACAGGAGCGCTAAGTAATCAATAGTGAAATACACTGGTAAGTAAAGCAAATTAGAACCTGTTACAACATAATTTTACAAGGAAAATCCTATTAGTTTCTTTCTTAATTGGAGGTTTCTTTCTTTACTGGTGCATTATTATTCAGAAAGAACAGAAATGTGTGAACATTGTTTTAAAGCTTTTGCATGCACATGCAAAGTATTTGCCTGAATAGAATAGAGACATAGAGTCTTGCACATTAATCTACTAAATGTTTCTATTATACAGCTATACAACAGTATCAGATAAATTAACCTGGAGTTAGGTGGGCTTTCAAGGTCTTGCTTGATTTCTGCAAAGTATTCGGGTTTTATGACTTGTAGAGAAATTACATGTTGCGTGGAGTTTCAGGTCACCAGGGGATGGTGGTTATGTTTTAAAGGGGCATAGGAATACTGCAGGTGGTTTGGTGAAAAACAAGGAATCTATCACAGAGAAACACAGAGTGAGATATGTTTCTACAGCAAGCTAGATTTTGGAACCAGAGCTTGTTTGTATTTTGATCTGAATGGATACTGAATATTGAGGAAATGTGAAGTTTCAGGGAGATTGGGGAACACATCAATCGATACACTTGTATATGTTCTAGAAGACAAACTTCCCTCAGGTATTTGAAAAATCTGTTTTGAGAGCGTAGTGTCCCTGCTGTGAACTGAACTGAAATGGTCCTCTCTATCCATGCCTCAACAATACATCACTTGGAATCTTTCAATTGCAGACAGCCTGTGATAGTCTTCTATTCACTCTTCTTCATGAGGAAGTAGGTAATGACATAAATTTATCACAATGAATATTCTAGTAATTTCAGCGACTGACTGAATGTTTTAACCAATGAGTATTGCTTCAAGTTAACTGTAGTGCATGCACCATCCTTCGGGGGATAAAATGGATCAAGTGGTTTTGAGCAGCTATGGCTTCGTTCTGGCCCGTTGCTGAATAAATTGTACATTTAGAGTTGGAAAATAATATCCCCTTTTCTCTAAATATTAGTGCTTCTATAAGGCAGATACAAATACCCTCTGTAAAGAATAAAAATCTTTAATTAATAACTTATGTAGCCTCACAATGAGAGTAAGTCATTACTTTGTTATTTACTTTTTGGTTGCTGTCATTTTGTCTGATCTGTGGTTAAAGGGAAGTGTAACACTTCCCTGTTTTGACAGGTAGACCTGAACTTTCCTCCTCAAATGGCAAAAGATGAGAAACGGGAATGTGCTTTTGCTTTTGTGTGTGGAGAACAAATAGAGGTAACACAAAATGCAGTGCACTGGGTTCTTGCCTCTGTAAAACACGAAAAAACAGTAATCTCTGAAATAAAACCTGGACCTATAACGTATAATAGAATTTTGTAGACTAACACTGGAAATTCAAAATCACAAGACAAGATTGCTTATTATAATGGGATACTTGTTCTCTTTTTACAGTGAGAAGAAGCCTTACACTAAGTTTGTGTTGCATTTGCCTTAGTTATTTTGTCCGTTTACTTTTAGCAAGAGTTTAACTTTAGCAAGAATTTAATTTTGATTTAATTTTAGCCAGATATCTGCCAATTCTGCCTTCAGAACTTCCCATCAACTTTACAGTGTGTAACTGCAAGTGCTTAGTCAACCTTGTGATAGCCCTTCTAAGCACAACAAATTAATTTATTTGATGAAATCTATTGAAAACAAAACTCTTTTTCTTCTCCTTGAAGGAGCGCTGGTTAGACTTGGTCACGGTGACAATATAAGCAAACACAAAATTTATAAAAAGGTCTCTGTTTTTCAAAAGAAAGAGCTGACAAGAAGAAAAACTCAGCATGTCCATTAAGGGAGAATGAGCAGCAAATGGAGAGGGAGGACAGGGTGGCTAGAGAGAATTATAGATATTTAAAAATTGTTATGCTTTTAAAAATAGAGCCAAAATACTTTTGTTAGAATGGAGTCAAGCTATTTGTAAAATTGAGCTCCTACCTTGGACTAGAAATATTAAATTTGAGGGTCTTTGAAGATGAGGGTTGAATTGTTTTGTAAAAATAACTCAAGGAGTAAATACACTTCACATACATCTCTCCTAATCAGAAAATGAGCGTCCAGCTGTGCTTGATTACAGGCAGACTGTCAGGTCCTTCTTTTTCTTTACAATCCACAAACCATCAACAATAGCTGCTCTGTCTCTTTTCTATGTAGTCATTACTATCTAAAGATAAAAATATAGAGACATTAAGTAAAAATGTGGGCATATCACCTAACTATCCATTCAAAAGGAAATCCATTTTCTTAGGGTTAATAGGCATATACGCCAACCTTTCAAGTAAAATACAAGTTAGAAAATGGTTTCATATACCCATAACAGATCAGCAAGTTTTTGGATTCAAGTATACTTGCAGCAGAAAGCACTTTAAAAACCAGAACAACTGTTAGTATTGATCAGTCTCATAATTGCAATTTTATAAAAGTATTCATTAAGGATTTTATGAATCTTTATGAATTTAGGAGACCAGGTAGATTGCTGGTCTTGGTTAAGTAAAGAGTTTGGAAAAAAATTAGCTTCTTTTCTTTTTTTTTTTTTTTTTTTTTTTAATAAGATGTTGCCAATCAATAAAGTAAAAAGGAAAAAAATATATCCTAGGTGTCATGGAACTGAAAATTAATGGTGATGAAACAAAAAATACAAAAATGATAATGTACTGAACATGAACCATGACAACAAACCCATGGAGGTTCATGTAGCCATGAAAGAAATACACAGGCTGTCAGAATCCACATTCACTTTAAAAAGGCAATGTGGTATGAAATTGATAAGGCACTAAAAAGCGAGGAAATTTACAATGGCTTTCCATATACCTGTTTGAAATATACTCAATTTCCATGTAGGCATTTTAAGGGAAAATATGTGAGAAAACTAAGTTTCAGAGATTCTTTGCTTAACTGACATTTTAGTTACTTCCTCTGTAGAATGGATGTTGGGCTCTTTATTTTTTTTTAGCTGTGTGAGTATTACAGACTAAGTCAAGGCTAATATTTACATTTATTATGAATCTTTCTCACAGTAGCTTTTCTCCATGGGGTATCAGAGAAAGCCAATGCAGTGCACCCACAGGGCCTGTCAACCCCAGAAGAAAATCCAAATCAAGGATGAAGTAAATTGGTGGAGTAGTATTGATTAATTTATTCTGATGTTCTCGATGCTTGACCTGATCAATAGGTAGCAGAAATTATTTGTGAGAGTAAGGCCAAATATTTGAAAACTAGAGATCAATTTTCTATGGAGACATTTCTGCTTTCACAAGTCCTATTTGAGTTTTGAGCACAAATTCTCCATAGATTTCAGTAAGCTTGATTTCTTAGGGCTGCCTTCTTTCTTCAGTTCCTCTTTAGTAACTTTCTGGCTAAAAAATAGAAAACTCATTGGTTACCATTGTGCTCAAACATAATCTCACTTGAGATCTTAGCACTAACTTATATTTAAAAATAAGACTTCTCTGAAAATTTTATTTAGAAAAACTTACAAACTATTTTAATTTGTAACTAAAGCTAATGAAATTTTACGATGAAGAATTTATTCCTTTCTCAGGCAATTTGCTGTTGTTCCAAGCTACTAAATGAAAGTTACTGTAAAAGTGTCCTTTAACAGCAGTCACTGACTGACACTGAAACTGTCAGTTTCAGGCGTCTTAAAAAAATAAGCAGACTGACCATAAGCTGAGGCAGTAAATTTGGTTGGGTTTATTTCCCCTATCCTACTTTCTGGCAAAATCATGAGAAAAATTCCTTAGCACTCATCTTTGCAGCATAATGGTAACAGATATACAGAAGACACATCAAACGGTGACAAAAGTTGTATTTCGAATACCTTCAATACCATTCTCTGCATTTTGCCAGTCTGTGCTTGAAAAACACATCTAATTATTAAATCTGCTAAAATATGTAATGCTTATATTTGTGTTGTGGGACAAGGACCAAACTACCCTGTGAATGTAGGAGTCTGTTAGAAATAATACCCAAATGCCCCAAAAAATAACCAGTTAAATTCTTTACAACATCTTGTAGATGACACGTTAACTTTTTGACACACGTCACTTCTTGGGGGCTTTTTTGTGGCTCAAGGACCCGGATCCTTAGGTTCCAGTATGAAGAATGATCACCCCCAGAACAAGCTCATAGAAGACAAGAAAAGAAATTAACTGTTAACGGAAATTAACCTGCCTGGTGCTTCCTGAATGTTCTTCTGAAATAACCCAAGTAAGCAACTATCCAAAGATTATTCTATACCAGTCGTGCCTAAATGATGTTTTTATGTTTTTGTATTATGAACTGTTATCTTTTAGCTACTGGCTTTGAGAATAAGTAAGAAAGGCAAAGCCCTGAAGGGAATTGCCACCAAGACTAGTCTGTATTTGAGGCCAAATGATTCTAAATATATGCTACAGTGATATACATGTTTTTAAACTCTAGAACGATGGATTATGCTCTACTACAGTTTCAACCTTGCAAAATTTGTATATGGAAGTCTCATTATTACTTTCTTTAAAAAGAAAATTAACAATTACTGTCTGTAGGTCTCCTAAAATTATCAAGAAAATGAGTGCCTTGCAAAAATCTTTCAGGAAATTATTTATGTGATGGGAAAGGGATGAGGAGTGGAACTGCATACACATGGACAAAATGAATGTAAAAGGAGGAGGAGAGAATTGACAGGCAATTACACTGGTATTTGATGGAGATATATTTGTCTCAGTACAGAGTAAGAGAGCTAAATTGGAACGTGGTGGGGGATAAAACCTGCATGCTACCCTGATAGTCTAGTTACACTAAAACATCTGTTGCTTGCTTAGATGATATTTGCGATGAGATTTCTGTGCAGATGACTAGGACAGATCTATGCCTCTTCCAAGGAAATGCAGCAGGGTTAGTCACCACCACCAGCTGCTTTGTGAGCAGCAAGAGAGAGCTGGTACATGGCTGAGGAGAAGAAATGTCCAAAATAGAGAATGACTAAAGAAGGGGGGGAAAGCCCCATAAATCACATACACACAGAATTACCTTCTGTCATCGTTATCATGTCAGTTGGATTTGGGAGATATGATATGAGGCTGTATGGAAAATACAAGCAGCATCACCTTGTTCAAAATCAAGTTATGCTAACTTCTGCAATCTGGATTTCTAGAAAGAGAATAAAATTTTTAATAAATTAAGGCAAAAAGTGCCTAGTTTTTAATACATAATTTAACAATGGTTACATATAGAGATTACTGGGCTGCTCCATGGGTTGATTAGTCCTTTTTGCTGTTTTTTAAGACCTTACTTCAAAGTTTATCCCTTTCTTCAGGTCTTCCTTCATGCCCTTGCCTGCTCCCCACAGCCCCCCTTACTCAGCTTCTGATCTTTGCAAAAGCTGACACATTCCAGTTACGTGAGAGGGATTGTGAATATTGTTTAAGAGGCTGGTACATGACATAATCCCACTGATGGTTTTGTTTGGGATTGGTGAGTTCATCAGATACTGTGTGGTGCTGTTTTCCCAAGTGAAGAACATGGTAAGCGGTATCTAAGGCTGTGTTAGATTTTGGACATTGCTCAGCCCTGTCTGCTTCGAGCAAGAGCTGCAGAACAAAATTTGGTGTGAGTACCTGAAGTCCAACAAGTTACCGTTCCTCATATGAAGAAAAGCAAGGTTTAAAACAAAACTCAATTTGTAGAAACTCGAGCAAAGCAGATGGGTGATCTCACAAAGGACCTTCAATCTGGATAAAAGTATGCAGGAGTATCAAACCTAAATTACAAACATGGCTATTTTAACAATGTTCATCTGCCTATGACCTCCTTTGAAAAAGTGCCAAATCGCTTGTCACTGTAAATAGGCTTCAAATTTACAAATGGTCAAGCCACTTGGGAGATCGAAGAGCTATCCAATGGAGCTTAGCTTATTGCATTTTACATTCATAAGAAAAATAGCGAGTTTAATGCACAAAAAACCATTTTTTATTGTAGAGGATTTAAATATTCTTCTGAAGTTGAGTAGCATAATAGCAGAGTTGGGCTATTTTGTTGCTAAGACATAATTATCCTTAAATAGATAAAATGGGCAAATGGAGTGAGTACACCAGTTCTGTCTCCTGTTATATATAAAAGCCATCTAAGCTATCTAATATTTACCTGCCTCGGAGCGTTTCTGCGATCGGGCTCAGCGAAGCCTATTGAAATTATGGTTCTGAAGGTTTGCCCAAGGCTGGGGAGAAATAATAACATAGTGTTATTGTGTACTGAAGATAATCTGTAGCTTTAAAAATACGAAGACTTTGGTGTTCGGTATTATTAGCGGTTCTAAAGAAAACTCAGTAGTTCCTTGTGTGGAACAGTCCAAACAGGGAGAAGTTCATGATGGCTTTGAAGAGTTAAAAGGTCAGGACACCGGTATTTGGAAGACTTTGGTGAAGGAACACAGTTTCCTCTGAGGACAGCAAATAAAACAAAAGCTAACTACCCTAGATGCTGTGTATTATGGCTCTCAATCATGTAGATGTTATAAAATTAACTTTTTGGTGGGCTTCACCTTGTCACTTACAGTGCTGTACCAGATTGTGCAATTAAAATTTCTGTGTGACAGGCAGTTACAAGACAGCTGGGAGTGGTAGGGAAAAGCAGATAATTATAAACCTGGTTTGTGACCCCCAAAGCCTGTTCTTTCTGTTAAAAAGCTGTGACAGAATCAAGCCCAAATTAGGGAACTACAATAAGAAAGTCTTGGACCATTGAACATTAAAGGTCACTTAGGACAAAAGTGTAAAGGCCAAAGAAAATATAGGAAAGTTGGTTGGAGAGGATTTAACTGCTTAAAGTGGACTGTAAATTGTGATGTTTCTTAAGGGAATGAAGTAAACTAAAGAACACTAAGTATGAATTTGCACTTTGTACATACATGTTGATTTTTAAAGTTACTCATAACATTTATGGAACTCTCCACAGTTAAATATATATTTTTTAAAAATCAGCACTTTTATATGCTAACTTTCCCTAGCTAATGAAAAGCTGAAGGATTATATAAAAAAATCCTCATGAATACATGCCGATAATTCTTTTATACTTCAGAAATGGTAAATAAGCCCTTTCATCACTTCCTATCCCTTGGATCACATTGGGTGATAGTAAATACTAATAAATTGTTGTGTAGTTTGATTTGCATGACCTTCATAACAGACTTACCCTTTGGAGAATCACAAAATAGGAATTAATATTGATGACAATTTAGCTATAAGCTTGATAATCGAAAAGGAATACAAAAATTACATTGTTTGGTTTTGAAGCTAAAGTAACATGGACATTTCAGCCTTACTCTCTAAGAATCCAAGCCATCCCTTTTCATAACTGCTGCTTTATCAAAAAAAAAACCAAACAACTCCAGTCCATTACGCCTTCAACACGGATGGAATATAAGACTAGATGAGCAAAAATGAGTCAGAGTAGATTTGCAGACAATGCAACGATCTCAGTAATTATCTTTTAAAATAAGCTATTTTTTAAAATTATGTTATCAGGGTTTTTTCTCTTTCCCTTAAGGAAATGCAGCAGTTAATCTGGCCATAAGGTAACTTAGAAGAGGCTGACTTCTACCTTGTGCCCTGCCAGGCTGTCCCTTCTGTTGTTGGCTGTTGCTATAGCCGAGCTTTCCAGTCCTTAGTACTGGTACATCTTCATTTTACTTCAGTTAGTGAAAACCTAGATCTGATAGGAGAGATGGGAATGGACAAAAGACCTACAGAGATGTGTTCTGTGTTATTGCTCAGCAATTCACATGCAAGTCTTTGGGTAGGTATTTCTCCTAAAATCTGAAAGGACAGCCCAGGAATGAATGAAAATCAATATTTATTGATTAAAGTAATAAAGCAGAATGTTCCTGTAGAAAAAAAAAAGTATTTATCTAGAAGAAAAAAAGAGCTATATATCTAGTTGCTTATCATAGGAGGTATGCTGCATCCACTTCAGCATCCATTTAAACACAGGAATTCCAACTTGGTTTTTGGAAAATGTCTCAGCTCTAACTTTTTGATATCAAATTTACTTCTGTAAGGTCTTGAAAAATGAGCGTGCATGGGGTGGTGCCTTTCACACTTCTGGGTGTCTTTTCCTTCAGTCCTGCAGCCACCTCCATGAAGCAAGAGAGGGCTCTTCTCTTTACCTTTTTCACTTTGTTTATCCACATTAGTCCTTCAGGTTTTTCAGCTGCCTTAAAAGCAGGATTACTAAATCTTTTAAAATTATTTTTTTTTTCTTTTTCCATTTGTAACATCTTTTATACTTACACGAGCATAATTTTACATTCTGCTTTATCTAAAGAAAAGAAATGGGGAAATGTCTTGGTTTAAGATGAGTTAAGAGGGTGAACAATCCAAAGTGAGTTACTTCCCTTTTAGTTTTAACCAGTTCGTTTCTACCAATAAGAAGAGAAATTTGAGTGGATACTAGACCTCATAGGTGACATATGACACACCCTATACTTGAGCAGATTCCTGATAGTGATGATAAAATGGTTCATTCTATGAAATCTTATGTCATTGCTTGGAAATTCTGGTTGAATTCTTTTGGTATAAGTTGGAGAAGAAAATCTTGTAACCTAAATAGCACATTAGGACTACTTTAACTTTTTTTATTTTGCTATTTTTTGGTAGGTGAGAAATGCTGGAGCAAATGTGAAGATCTTGTGGTTATTCAATGCCATTGTAGAACTAGGGGTTTTTTGGGTTTTTTTTTTTTTTTTTTTTTCTTTTCCCAGCCCTTGAAATGGTACAGGGAGACAAAATCAACGAGTTGATATCTGCAGTTTTCAGGTAAGCAGAACCAAAGTGTCCTGCTCACACTTGTCTGCTCCTGCACTAAATCAATATGAAGAATAAATGTAGTGACATGGTAGTCTGACTTGGGTGCTTGAGAGTGTTTTTAAACTCTGCAGAACTGCAATTATTCCATTATAATGTAGAGATCAGCAAAATTTTTTAACTGTGCGGCTATAATACAATATTAGTGTGACAATCTCACTGTTGTAATGTAGCAATTTTCCCTGAGCTCCCATTAACTCTGCATTTTGATATGATCTTGATAGTACAATCTTAATGCATGTAATATCTAATAAATTTTGAACTGCACATCTAGTTTCCCAAAATCATGTTTTTAATAGGGTATAACAGAAAATAGGTCAAAATATTAGGAAATTTTTATTATTTCATCAAAGAAATTCAATCATCACTAAAAGTATTTCATTCCTTACATAAAAGTTATGCAGGATTCTTTACACAGAGGGGAAGACACATCTATGTATCACGCACCAAGAGCACACAGCATGCTCTATTTGTAGTTTTTAAAGAAGCTATGAAACATTCTCCTTTACTCACAGTCTCTTACGGTAACCTCTGTTGGGCCATAAAAATAATATGACAGCTTGTATATTATGAAGCAATACAGTAAAGCAAATAAATAGAGAATGAAGAAGAAAATAGCTAGAGCAGTTTCAGAACGACACAATATAGTTATGGTGTATGTGTGCATCTTCTATGCCACTAGTCATTATATTTCATGTTCCCTGACTCTCCATTTGTACTTTTGAGAGACAGCTTTTGATGTTATTTAACATCAATTCACAAATGCTTATTACAATGCACGATTCCTTATGAGGTGCTTGTTGACTGCACCTTCTCTGTGTGACTTCCACACACTCCTAACTACACCCCAAGTGTCTCAAATAATTTCACACCACAGGTTCCCAACACGTGAATGATGATGAAATTATTTATGGATTGATAAAAAATGCATAGGAAGTTCTTGTGATCAAGCCAGAGTACTAGAGGTAGTAGCTCTGATGTTGAGGTCGTTTGGATTGTGACACTGGCAAAGTTCAAGCCTGAAATAACCTAATGACTTTGTTGTAATGATTCCCTCTTGGATCACATTTAATCTCATTATAGGTATAGAAGATCCAATGCTTGAAAACTGATTTAGCTGGATTTAATTTCTTTCTACACATGGCTCTTATTTTGTTTATTTTTCTTTTTGTTAGTTGTTTTGTTTTTAAAACTGGCAGTCGGTTAGAATCCAAATGTATGGAGAGAGATCATCTGCCTTACATCTAGGCATAGGAAACAACCTAAATATACCCTTTTAAATTAAGGGGAGGGGAAGGGAAGCAGAGAGCAAAGGTTTTAAAATATTATACATTTTTTTTTTAAAAAATTGTTGAGATTTTCTAGTGTCCCAATTTCTAAGTGAAAATTTTTAGTCATTTTGTTAAATTGGTACTAAAATAATTGATGCTAAATAAGCTCTATTCTGACTAAGAGGAGACAATGCTTTAGGTTGTATGTAGTGGTTGGATCAAGTCTTGTCACCAGAATTGCTGCAGCTTTAATATTACATAAAATGTAGAAATTCAGTATGGAATTAAGGCAGTCCAGATATATTAAATATATATTAAATATTAATTACATAATCACACTGTTTTGGACATTGGAAAAGAGAGGTGTTTTGTAGAATGAAATAAAAGAGGGGGCTTTTTTCTGTACTTGGTTCTGAATTGTCTGGTTCTTAGATTTAAAAGGGATTACCTTGAAAAATCTCTTCCAAAGTTTAAGTGACCTTCAAAGGGATCTTTCTAGAAACTTAATGATATTCATACTTTAGTTCCAGCATTGTGGTAGCTGAGATTTTTTTCCTTCTTTCTTGATATGACCTTAGCTTGGCACTGGCCTTCAGCAATTGCATCACTTTTTCAGCTGAATACAAATGAAGATGATATATCAATGTGTTGTATTCTAACATTTTTTATGTGATATGCTATTTAAATTTACTGCTAGAAATTTATTTTTTAAATACTTCATAAACTGAGAGAATGTCATTTCAGACTTCCTCTGAGATTCTGTGAAAGTTGGATCAGCCAACTATGTGATGCTGAATATTTCTATGTGCATACTTGTACGAGGTAACAATAAATAACTTGTCTCACCTGAAATAAATACTTGTAAATGAATGTGAAATATATACTCCTGAAGAAGAGATTGCTACAAACTCTTCAATGCTTTTTACACACATCTCTCACTCATGTACCTTCCTTTGCCATGCAAGCAAATATCCAGGGTTTCATCATTCAGAGCAAGTGGATTCCTGCAGTGTTTATAAATGCACGCATGTTGAAGGCCGAGTGGGGAATCAGTCACCCCAAAGGTATTATCTCATGAAGTGGTTCTGTTCATGTGACAGGTTTCAATCCAAGGCAGTAATAAGACACACAGATTAATTCTATGTATGTGTTTGTGTTGATTTTGTTTGTGTATGTGAATATGCAAAGTTAGGCCCGCTCTATTGAAATGCTTCACCATGGGACTTATGCTTTGCCTTCCTGTTTTGGTAAGAACGTTTTGCCCTTCGTCCTTTAGTAGCTTAACAGATTTGTTAAGAATTGAGTTAAATCAAGAAGCATTTCCAAAGGCAGAGAAACTCTCAGTTTGGGGGGAAGGAAGGAGAAGGTGGAGAGGGAAATTCCAGAGAAAAACTGGGAAAAGGGATGTCAAATCTATCTTCAAAGTTAAAGTGAAATCTTAGTTTGAGGGGAGAGGTATGAGGTGTCTTGTGAGTCACTTGTCCCTTCCGCTCCTGCTCAACGAGTAGTGTTGACTCAGAACTCTCCTTGAATCACTGAGGTCTGAGATGTTACCTGGTCCTCAGCAATTATCCTTGAGAAGAGAGTGCTGATGTGTGTGGGTTTGTGCTTCTCCTATTATTTAAGATGCTTTTTATCACCCTGTATCTCAGGGATTGTGTTATTACTTGGGAACTCAAGAGTCTCTGGCTAGTCTTTTTACGACACAGAAATGAGTATGTTGTGTAGAGTGTAACATCATAATGTACTCTGCTTCACAGAGCCCTGGACATAAAATTGGAACACGTGAATCATGCCCGTAGCTTTGCCTTAGGTGTAGGGTTTTTTTCCCAAATAAAAATTTAAGAATTGCATTTTTAAATTACCCTAAAATAAAATACATTCTATTTTTTCCAACAATTTTGCCCTCATTCTTCAAAACTCTGCACAAGAGCAACATCCTGGCCAGAACAAAACAATGCCTTAATTCTCTAGAACTAAAAAAATTTGTTGGAGAGTTTTTTTCCCCAGAGCTTCAGTGGCATTTCTGCTCTGGCAAGCATAAGCTTGTGTTGTATTTTGCCAAGGGAGACAGGTTATTTTCCTCTCTAAAGCAGGCAATAATATACCCACACTATTGATGTATTTCACTAAACTTGAGAGAACCTGTGTGACAATGAGTGTTTGAAACGCCTTGGAATTTTGCAGTAATACTTCCCTTGTTTTCTTATTTACATTTTCTGTGTATGGGTTGTTTTTTTTTTTTAAATGGTACATAAAATCAACTTTTGCTTGCTAAGCTAGGATTAATTATTTATTTAGTAAGACTGTCAATTAATTTGAACCAAAAAATGGAGAGCCTTTAATTACAAGAGTAAAAATATGATATTTCTAAAGAGTCCTGCATGTCTAAAGCATTTACATGGAATATTTCCGTAACATCTTTGAAGTTGCTACACATTAATATTTGATCTCTAAGTGTGGCATTTATTAAGGCTCACAACATTTAATAAATTGACTCATCTCTGTCTAAGAGAAATCTGCAAGCGATTCTCTCTCATGTTTTTTTGTAGATATATTATTGGTAAGATGCACATTACTCCTCTAAAATAAACAACTGACCAACCAAAACCCAAAAACCCCTCCAAGCTGTCAAGATCAAGGTCATTTATCTCAATGGGAGGGAGGCAAAGGATGCTTTTTTGGGTCTTTGGGCAAGCAGCCGGAGTACAATCACATCTGACAAGAGGAGCATTGAAGATTAAGTGCCCAGCCCTTAATTACAGAAATTTGTCTCTAGAAAGGCAGGTTTTCCTCTTGTCCTACATGCATTTACTGCTAAGCATTTCTCTTCACAGTAATGTAATAACACTTGTATGTATTTCAGTATTTAGGGGTGCAATTGCTGCAGTCTCTGCTTAGCCTGGGTGTGTTTGTTGTGCCCAAGAGGGTCGAGGGTTCCCATGGGCTGCCCTGAGTTGGGAAAGCTTGTTACACATCCCCGAGCTCTTGAGGTGTCTGCAGGCTCAAACTGAGCTGTGACAGTCTTTACAGGATATTCACATCAGAGCAGGGCTAAAGCAGCAGTGCTGGCAAGCATGAAAGCTTCCCGATCGTCCAATCAATTCTGAACAAGATGGAGAAATTATGCTAAGAATGACAATGTTATGTCTGGGTGATGGAGCACTGTCACAGCTGCAGACTGTACTGGAGTCACTCAACCACTTGCGGAGATGTTCTCCCATGCAAGCCTGGTAAAACCCCTTGAGATGAAACCAAGAAGCAGCAGTAGGCTTCCCTATTCCAACCCCCCACTACCCAAAGAAAGAGGCAGAGCAGTAATAGAATTAATAATTAATCCCTCAAGTTGCAAAATTTCACAAGGTTACTTAAGATCGCTCAGCATGTTTTACTGCCTTGATGCACCAGTACCTTCCCCTCTGTTCCACCCTGTATGAATGCACATAAAAGGAAGATGAAAGAAGTGTTAGGTGGTGATACTTGACTATGAAATGCCTGGTAGCCTGGGAAGGTTGGCTTTTTCTAGAAGAGAAAATGACAAGCTAACTGTTCTTTTTATGACCTTTTTACTATGCTATCGTAAGTATCCATGGTAACATGAACTGTTCAGTCAAGCTGGTATGTAGCATCAAAATAACAATAAATACTGATTTAAATTAATGTGATTGAATAGAACATGCTGCCAGGTGTGCTGAAAAAGATACTACAGTTGGGACACAGGAAGTAATAAATAAATAATTTTGTTCCTTTTTGGCTGTGTAGATCACCTTTGTTTTTTTTTTCTTTTACCTCCCATCACTCTCAGTTTGCTATTGAAGGATGTAACAAATAATGTAATTTATTAATTTTTCGTGGATGCCATGTGAATATGTTATTAAAGGACAATACTTATTTTAAAAAGTCTCCATTTCAAACAGTGAATCTCTGTTTTCTTTGATGGTATACAAAATTAATCCTCAATAAACAGCTGAATGCAATGACTAGCCAGTTTAAACTATGGAAATTTTTATTTTATGCTTGTGATGTGTAGTTTCTGGATGCCTTTCATGAGGGCAGAGCAGCACATAGGTGACCAAATCTCTTTCTTGCAGTGACCACACTTCATTCACTTGCAGACAAGTTTGTTTGTTTGGAGTTCTGGCATATTGCCTAGAAAGATTACTTCTGTTTAATGTTATACTTTCACATGGTTTGCCATCAGATGAACTTGTGTTAAGGCAGGCAATTATCTACACATTGAACACATCTGTAACCAGTGCTGATTTATTTAATTTGTGATTAAGATTAGGAGAATACAAACACAGGAAACAGGAAAGGGGTATTTATTTCTTTAAAGGTCTTGTCTATTGCTTTAGGTGATGAACGGCTTTTGGAGATGACATTGTTCTAAATCCTATTCTGGAAGCTGTTTCTGCTCCTGCCTTCAACTTGATACAGGGTGAATGAACACCTGATTGGAACAGTAGCTTGTGTGTTCCTGCTTTGCACAGATGACACCTGGCTATGTGTAGTGGCAGCCGCTCTGGGGCTTGACACCAACAGCTCCTGCCTCTGTATCACCTGTCCTGTTTATATTCCCATCACATAAAGACACTAACTGCAAAATACCGCTGGTGTTTTTACTTCAGGTTTCTCTCAACTTCTTTTTTCTTCTTCCAGGAGGGATTTCTCGGCCGTGCCCCGCTGTCCCCTCGGGATGAGGCTCCGGGCATCACGCCCTAATCCCTCCTCGGCCGGCCCTAGGGGCGCGTCCTGGCGCAGCCTGCGGGGCGCGCTGGAGCAGCCGCCGGCGGCTCCTGATATCGCTCTGCCTCCTGATATCGCTCCAGGAGCTCAAACACCACTCTCCGTTCCCTTCCTCAGCCGTCTGTCTGTCTGTCTGTCTGTCTGTCTGTCTGTGCTGGAACCCTTCCGCAGCGGGCGGGCTGCTCCCTCGGCGAGGCGAGGTGCGGCTGGAGGAGACGGGGACGGAGTCGGTGTGGAGAGCAGTGCGAGGTTCGCAGCGAACAGAGCAGGGCCAGCATGAAATTCATCGCTGCTTATTACGTGCTGCCTCTCCTTCCTGCGCTGGTCTTTGGCGCTAGGTGAGTACCGAGTGCTGTTTTCCTCAGAGTGCTCCTGCTTTGTTTCCTTTTTCAGACACAGTTGCTGTGAAGAGAAATAATGCAGATTTCGGGTTTTACTGGGGTATTAAGTTTAGAGCAAAGATTGTCTTTGATTCTTATGTGTCTCACTCACGCTCTGATCGTCTCGAGATTGAATGTACTCTTGGTGTTTTAGGCTTTTTTAGTTTTTTTATTGCTGTGAAAGAGATGCTACTGTATAACTTGACCCACAGCCTGTGGGATGTAACAAGACAGTGACAAATGGAAGCTTTATGTGTAGAGCAGATAGACTCTATTTCATTGTAAAGAAAGGCAAACAGCTGAAACTGAGAATGTGCTAATGTTTTCCTTTATAGAATGCAAAAAAAAAAAAAAAAAAAA
>VZRN01001734.1:69415-110168 GCA_013397935.1 Dasyornis broadbenti
AAAAGAAAAAAAAAAAAAAAAAAAAAAAAAAATAGAAACACTTAACAATCTCGTCTCAGTTGGGATTCTATATCTGAATATAGACCCAGAGCTTACTTTTTTTTTTTTACTGTGAGATTTTGTAGTGTTTTCTCTATGCCAGTAAATGTGTAAAAAGTTGCAACAATCTAAAAGAAATCCTTTCTGTGAAAGTATAAGTATGAGAAAATATGAACAAAACCTATTGCAGTTTAAAATTAAAACCTGATCGGACCATGCAGTGTTCTGATAAGATAATGTGTTCTGCTCAATTGCTCAGAGATAGTATATTGTCCACGCTGTTGGTATAATATTTTCAGCAAAGAAAAGATAAAGCTGAGACACCTTATGCCATTGTCCTGATGTACACAGATGAGAAATTAATGTTGGGTACAGAGCAGATCTATTATGACAGTGTTCTCTGTTTAGACTGCTCAACTTCCTCATCAGTAAATCAAGTCCAAATTTTGACTATGGTATTACTCTGCTTAAGAGAGTAATAACACAGAAATAAGTGTGTAATAAATAGTAATGAGACTATAAAGCATGTTCTTGGAGGATGTATGCTCGTATATTTTTAAGGGAAATGTAATTTTTTCCTTTATGCTTGGTCTCTTCCTGTAAAATGGACATCAAAGCAGCTTTTTGCAAAGGCTTTTAAGGCTGAATTGTTCACTGAGATGTAAAAATAAAAATAAAAAAAGTGTGCCTGCTACATAGTCAAAGTAAGGGACAGCAGAAGCTACATAGACATGTAAATAATAACTGAAAATCTCTGAATGGAAAATGTCTGAATACAGGGAGAAATTAGGAAATTGCTTGTTATTCAGTAACTTCTTTACTTTAGAATGGGTTGTTATTGGCACAATGGGGGTACTTTTTTTGGTTACACTTCTGATTAGGGGTTCCAGAGGGCTGGTCCGTGTGAATCATGCTGATGTTCTTCAGAATACAGCACTTGGACGAGTATATTGTAGTTCAATTCTTCTGGTTTAATAAAAGGCTCAAGGAAACTTTCACTAGCAGTCATGTGAATTAATGCAGATTAATATTTTTATGTTCATTAAAGAGCAATGCATCCTTGGAAGAAGAGTTATAAATGGAGAGGAAGCATCAAACCAGCTTTTGCAGAAGCAAGTTTGTATCTTGCATGAGCTCATACAGATTAAACTGTATTGAAAAGAGATGTGCAAAGCTTAGAAACTGCTTGAACATTCATGGGAGTTAGGGTATCTGGTATAGAGCCCTAAAATTGAGTCCTTATCTTTTTCAGCGTTACTGATATGAGAAATGAAATGTAGTTAATGCCTGATAATTGGGGAAAAAAAAAAAAAAGAAATTCAAGTCCTTCCTCACCTTTCAAAAATATTTGGAAAGAATATTAAGAAGTTTAAATTGGCTAATTATGAAAATTATTATTCCTATGAGTGGGTATATTTTCATAAGAGTACAATTTTGTGGCATGTAGTGATTTATGTTCATCTATAATTGAGGGAGGAAAATTATCAATGTGAGAGAAATTCCAGTTAAAATTCCACTCAAGTATAGTAAGTGTTGCAAAGTGGACTTTTGGGTTTGGTACCAGATTGGTTATCCTGTTGCAAAAGGAGACTGAAGCTCTGTTGTAGAGTTGGAGATTTATAGAAGTCCTGTGCTACTCTCTTCAGCAGTCACTTGATTTTTAACTGGCTGTGTAGAAGATAGAGTAATTTTTCAATAGCACATACTGGAAGTTTAAAAAATGCAATGCTATCAACATGCCATCTACTGGAAAGAGATTATGCTTTAATCTCCTTCAGCAGAAGGCAGCTCTGGCTGTGGCAGCTAATACTTGCTGTAAACATATGGCTAAATCATCAGCTGGACCCAACAGAGTAGGTTTGCAGGACCAGTTGTGCTTGCAAAAAGCAGGGTCCAATACCCTGCTGTGAGAAATTGCATAGCTAAGGCCCAACAGTGACCTTGCATGGCAGAGTTTTCCATTGTGAGGATTTATTTCTGTAGAAGTTTGTGCTCTGTTTCATACGTTGGTGCTGAAATGAGTGAGCACAGTACTTGCTGCAGAGGTGGACACCTCATGGATTTTTGTTCCTTGTCACGGGGTGATGGCATCTTCTTTGAGTCATGTCATGGTCATCGTTTTGAAAGGTCTCAGCATGCCTTCAAGCCTAATTGCAAACATATATGAATTGATGAGTTAAGCTATGTTAAGGCAATGTGCCATCTTTTCTTATTTGATAACATTGTTAAAAAGAGAAAAATACACGGCTGTCACCATTATTTAATAACTCTATATAACTTCTAAACTTGGTCTAAAATCATATACATGAATCAAATGCTCATAAAATTACAGAAAGTTCATGGTTTGGAATGAATGATCTTTTCACATTATCTAAGCTGGATTTTGGTATGGCTTTGAGACACAATGATAAGTCTCAATCATATTGCCAGTTGACTGTAGTGCCAAAGAGGTCATAAGATTGAATTGAATTTGTCTATCCAGTTAAACACCTATGTTTTGATGGCATAAATACAAATTACTGCTCCAAAATCAGTCTCTCAAAGTGTAAAGGGGAGCATTTTTGAAAGTGACTTTAGCTTGGTAAAAATGATGAAGTTTGTGTTTTCCTGTCCACTTTTATATTTCCTTTGACAATTCAATTTTGGCAGATTTAATGTAATAGTTTTTGTATGTTAATTTTTTTCATATGATGCTGAAGAAAATGCAGATTTTCCATATGACAGCAGAAATGAGTCTCACTGCCCTGAGAGTTCAGGGAGTAGGCAGAGTGTACAGTAAGCTCAGGGTCTTATTCTGTGGCCACTTGTGTGCTTTTGTGGCCCCAGAGACCTGAACAGTCTGACTGGAATGCTGTTTGTAAAAGAGAATCTTACATGAAGGCAGTCATTGGGGTCAGTAACTAAGATCTGTGGCCCAGATTATCTTGTCTAGTGAGACCTCCCTACTTTCATCTAAAATTTCAGTTTTCTGAATATTATTTGAATGTTACTGTTGAAACACTGTATACCAAATTTTTTTGTCTAAACGACAAAAGCACAACACCTTAGAAAAAGCATGATGTGAAACAAAGCTTTCCTTTTATTTATTTATTTATTTTTTTTTTTTTTGTGGCAGTGCATTCCTTTCTGTCCCCATGTGAAATATGACAAAGATACAAGACACTGAATAATTTGATTGAAGTAGAATGCTCAATAGCAGACAAAAGGACCATAAACTCAACAAGATGCACTTCAATAACGAGAGCTGTATTTCTACTACAGTAACTCATTAAATGCACGTACAAATAACAGGGCTGTAAAAGGCAGAACTTTTTTTAGTGGTAGAGAAGTAGCTGGTGGTAATTTCTTTTCTAAAAGTACGGTTCATTGTCAGTCTTACTACACTGATGCTACGAAGCAATCTGTAACACAATGGCTTCAGAAGAATGCATCCTCTGTTTGTAGCAGGATAAAGTAGTGTGCTCATTTCAAGTTGCTTAACGAATGTACAGGTGTTGATATGTTTATTGTTGGAAGTGACCCAAATGTAATGAATTTCGCTTCTGAGCTTGAGAACCTGACATAAATGGTTTGAGTTTTCCTTGGTTGCATTTTCAAGGTCAGCTATTTTCTTTACATTTGTTGGGTTTGGTAATTCTTTTTTAAGGGATATGAAAATAATATATTTTTTTTTTCCCCCTCCTTTCAGGTAAAAGTGTGTAAATTACACAACCTGTGACTTGAGGAAAAGATAAAGAGGAACATATCTGATATTATTGTACTGGCATGGAGCAGGAGAATGTTGAAAATCATTATTTCTAAGTTTTAAGATCTTTTTGGTCTTAAAAACACTGGGCTATAATCAGATGTTGAAAGTAACTGCTTTTCATTTAGACTGATATGAGACTAGATGGAACCCTTCTTCTTTATATATTTTGGAGTGAAGTATGAGGCTGTAGCCACTCCACTGTAACATTCTCTCTGGCAGGTAGCCAGAACCGCTTCTCACTTGTGAGATCTCAGACTAAGGTCCAACAGTGCCTCTCCTCTTCCCCACAACTGAAGATTAATTCTGCAAAGTGGTTGTAGGCTGCTTCTTTACGAGAAAATATGATGATTTTTTTTTTGCTTTAGGTTCTTAATACACTTTCTGAATTCTTTCAGAAATGTAGGGATAATAACTATAATTTTTCTCTAGCTTAGAATTCACACTTTCGTGTTGTCTGAATTTTCTGGGCCCTGAAAGCTTTCTGGTTTCTATTAATGTGGATAATGATGCTTGTTTGGTTAATGGCTTGTAAGGACCTATATTTGAGGAACAGAAGTAGCATTTAGGATATGATTTGTGGTCATACCATACTGAAAAACTATGTGCTTTTGTTGGGGACTGTGTTTAAGCATAAGTTTCAAATTTTATGGGATTTTCTTCTAGTTGGTTATGAATGATGCCCTCAGAAGTGTGATACTTGCTATGTTATCTTACTAGCTGGGCTAATACATTTAAAAGTGCTCTATATAGCTAAGGTCACAAACCTAAACTAAAAATTCAGGAAGAAAGTCTCAGTTTGGCCAGAAAAACTAAAAATAAATCCTTTTGTGATGACAGAACTCAGCTTGTTATGCTCTGTATAATGCATTTCTGCCCAGGAGAATTGCCATGGAGTTACTTTTGACATTTTAATGTATTCGTTGTGTTTAGAAAAATTAGAATGCTGACACTTTCCTGTGTCTCATTTATTTACAGTAAGGACAGAAGATGAGGGTCTCTTAACCTAAAATTGTAATCCCTTTTTCAGTGAGATTGTGAGTTCAATACTGTTTTCTATATTTAATAGAGAACTGTTCACAGAGAGTATTGCTCATGATGTACCACTCTGCAGACAAGGAAATCTCATTTATGCCACTTGTCAGAGCGGTGCTTCATCCCATTGTCTAGTTTTGGACAATGGGTGCGCCAGCTGTCTTGTAAGGGTCAGATTGTAAATATTCTCTGTATAGAAGTCAAGTAATGTGATTGTCAAAAAGCACAAAGATTTTTCATGCTATCTGTCAGTCTTAATATTGTGCAAAGCTTTAAGATGTGTATTGTTTTATTTGCTATTTTGAACACGTTGGAGGGCAAGTACCTGTTAGAAATACTGAAGAAAAGTATGACACTTCATCAAATAGCAATTTTTGTGTGCTGCTATTTACTCCCTTTCCTTGCTTACTCACTTTACCCTTTACATCATTCCTGTATTTAAAGTTTACTTTTACTGTGTTTTATCTTAGCAATTTTTTTTTTTTTTAGTGTTTCCTCTTAGGTCTCTCCTGTATTTGTAGATACAAGCAATACTTCAGTCAATCATTAGAGAAATCAATACATGAATCATACAAGCTGAAGAAATAGGTGTGTGCAGAATTTCTTGATATATAACTTGTAGCTTTGATTAATAGCTTCTATGGAAAAAAAGCAGAGAAGTGTCAAAAAATTCTGGTGTGTTTTGTGTTCATGTGCTATCTTGGAAAGATTTGTTTGCTGCCAGCTAATGTATGTTATCCAAAGTGTTAGTTTTTCCAGCCATTTACATATTCTTGTTGTTATTTATGAATGGTCATATTTGGTCAGTTTGTGGCCAGTTTCCTTGCACAAAATAGGTAAGTTTTCTTTTCATTTGCCAGCTGTGAAAGTGGAAGCTGGTTGAAAAACAAAGTAAACATATTTTGGACAAATTGAAGCACTTAGAAAATGGACAATGTATTTGCTGAATCACATCTAATTACAGAACTAGCACCTTCCCCTTTTAGTTGGAGATGGAGCAGAGTATTTTTCTAATGTCTCCATACAAAAGTCTTCTGGGCCACCACACTTCTACCCATGGCATTGCTGCCGTGCTCTTGCTTCAACAGCATCAAAACACCTTCCGTGCAACAACAGGAAACAGGGATTTATGGTGGGGCCCAGTCTCTGTAATCTCACCACAGTGAAATGACACTTAAACACATCTTCAGTAGTTTTTATGGCTGTTTATAAAACTTGTTTTGGTAGTGGGAGGGGAGACAAATTGCCTGGTGTAAGTGATAAACAAAATAGTTTGCTCATGCTTTATTTTGTTGAATTCTCTATAGTTGATACAGTTTTTCAGGTGATTCTGTGTTTTTGTTGACATGAATGACTACAGAAGTAAGAGCTCTGACTTTGTACCTCAGAATTGTTTGGTGAACCAAGAATAGCAACAAGCCCGGCAATTATGCTGTGCCTACCTTATGTGTGTCATCCTCATCAGCTTTGAATGATTTTGCAGCCATGTGTTTGTCTCAGAATAATCTGTGGCAGTAAACATGGGGGGAAAAAACGGAGAGTTTGCTGAAATGTTGGAGAGAAAAGAAAAAAAATATGTGGAAAAATTGAGCTGACAAGACTGAAAAACAGCAGCTGTGCTCTGGGTAGCATTAGATTGTTAAGGAAGTTTCCTCCTCCTGAGGCAGTGTAATGAAATGTGTGCTCGATGGGCAAAGAGAAACTGTCTCTCTTGAAAATGGAGCAATAAAATCAATTTTAATACTACTACTTCACTTTAGCATTTTTTTTGTTAAGAAATGTTTTTCAGGATGAGGCGAAACCCGGCAAGGGTGCAAATCAAGGAACTGTGTTTA
The DNA here is from genome assembly GCA_013397935.1 of Dasyornis broadbenti. Lineage (NCBI taxonomy): Eukaryota > Metazoa > Chordata > Aves > Passeriformes > Dasyornithidae > Dasyornis > Dasyornis broadbenti. The sequence continues at coordinate 76,070 of VZRN01001734.1, forward strand.
GGTGTTTAGTCACTGAACCTTTGAGATGCCATGCTGAAAATAATCAGTTGATAATTAATTGTTATTTTCAGTGCCAAAATGCCCAAAATAGCCATTGTATTCTTACTGCTTATCAATGGCTGGCCTAGTCCATCAGTCCTGCTGTACTTCTACCCCTCTGTTCTATGGAGAGTACAGAAAGTCCTGGCATTTCCTCCTCTTAAAATAGGTGCTGTTGAGTTTTTGTTGGTTTTGATTTGTTTTCTTCCCCCCTTCTGTGAAGGTAGCCAGCATTTGCCAAGGGACCAGATATTTTTGAGAGGCTTAATACCTATAATCTGCAGTGGATAGTCTTTTAAGTGAGCTGACAGAGCCTAATCTGATGCCTTTTGAATTTCAAAAGGGGACAGCTGGTTGACTGCGCTAACCTTTTGAAAATCTGAATGTAAACATGAGCTATATTCTTTGAAACTTAGACTATACTTAAAGTGCTGGTGAGTGTGGGGGTTACCAAATAGTTGTGATGGTTTGGAATCCATCCTGACCTCTTTTAGAAAGTTTAGCCTTGCAACTTTTTTTGTTTTACCTTCAGATATGGACTAAGATTATTAAGATTATTTGGCTTAATGCAAAGGGTAAGGCTTGGGTAATTAATCTGTAACCATGGTGTCTCAATGACAGTGAAGTGAGGACGGGTCAGGACCCTTTACAGCATTGCTGCTTTCCCTCTGTTTCTGTCATTAAGAATATTTAATGTTGCATTCAGTGCAGCCTGTGCAATTTAATTTGGTGAAAAATCAGTCTCAAATACTGCTTTCTGTGAGATCTCTGCATTCATATATGAATATATATGCATTCTATATGAAAAAACCCTGTCTTCAAGTGCATAGATAGTGAATAGAGACTCATCCTCTTTTTAGCTTACTTGTAAAATAACTGTCTGCTCTTCAGAACACAGATGTGCTGTATTTGGCTCAGGAAAATTTATGAAAGCAGACTTTTAATTTAATTTAATGTGTTTCTTTAACGGTATTCCTAGTTCTTTCTCTAATTTCTTCTCAGCTGGAGCTCCTTTGGCACAAGGGCAGATTGTTATCTGTTCCTGGGCACAGAATGTGAATGCTGTGAAAACTAAATAGTAAGGTCATTTTAAAAGAAATAATAGGCAATTCTTCAAATAGACTCAGAAAAAAACTTGAATTCCTCTCTGTTTTAATGTCATAGTATTTTCAGTTTCATATGTACCTAAACTGACAAAATCTAAATAGCTTCTGAAATAGCTAGGAAGAAATACAGGACATGTGTACCAGAACTAAGGGTTTAAGGAATATCTGTTTCCTTTAAAAAAAAAAAAATGAATCCTGCATCACTGGCTTATAAAATGTAATTGTAAAGGTTTAAGCCATTCCCATCAAAGAGGTGATGTACAGAAGTTGATACTGCACTCAGGTTTAAATATTTTAGTGTTCACTCACATCAAATGTTTCTTTGCTGCTTAATCTTGCTGTTAATGTCACATGTTAAAATGGTACTTTTACATGTAATGGAAAACTGTTCCCAATAATATTCAGTAATTACAGGAACAAAGAAGTTTTTATCACACTAGATTAAACCTGACAATACCTTGGAAGCAGTATGGAATAATTCAATCTGCCTTAAGTCTTTCCATGTTCTAGGGAATTAATTGATCCTTGAGGTAGCTTGTGCCATTCCTGTTGAAGAATATTCAGTATCTATAACAAAGAATAAGAACCTGACACTCAGTTTAGCGACACCAGAACCAAGAAAACACTCAGATTTTTTTTGAGAGAATTCTTCTCTTCTTTATATACAAGAGGGTTACAATTTTTTTTTTTTTTTTAAATTCAGCCTTTGATATTTAGCTCTAATTTTTCTAAAATAGAAAATCTCAGAGTTAAGGCTTCTTGTGTGAAAGTTAGTTGTCTTTTTAGTTTTTATTGTTTTCAAGTTGTTTTAAATTTGTTTCATGATTTAGATCCTTGAAGTACTTACACAAACACTGAGTGATTCTAGTTTTTCTTTCTTTCTTTACAGACTTTATATTTTGTTAATGCACACCTGATTTACTACTCACTTTTAAGTCCATGGAACAGCAGTAATGGCGGAATGCGTAATATACAGATCTGTGGGTTTTTTGGTCAACAGATTTCTGGTTTTACAACCTGCTAGCATATTTACTCTGGTGTTCTTGGTTCAGGACTTACAGAAAAAGTTCACTCATCTTGTTTCCTTAATTTTGTGGCAATGAGGAGAAAAGAGAGATTCTTGATACAAGATTTTGTCACTTGTATTATGGAAGTGGTCTTTCAGGCTTTTCCCTCTTCCCAATTTACTTTTAATGTTTGGTATGCTGAAGGATACTGTTCTTCAGCAATTTTATAACTTTTTACTTGTATAAGGAGTACAGGTATTAACTGTCCCAACTTTATGGCATTCTGCTCTCAAACACACAAGACTTCTCAGGTATACAAAGCTTTCTGACCTTGCTTCCTTTTATATTTCTCTGAGAGCTATCTTTTTCTGGGAAGTAAAAAGTGTTATTCTTCCAAGTTTGTGGAGTTTCTTTTTATTTTCTGAATGATATTTGTGAAAAATTTTCCCTTAATGGGTGCCTTAATTTTGCTCTTGATTCAGTACCTTAATGGGTACTGTATGGGTGTTACAGTAGTTGTGAGATACCTAATGTCCCAGGGACACCTTTAACAACTCTAGTTTATTTATTACTTGAATGTTTTAAGCCTTTGTTTTAAAAGTTGTCTTCCTTTTGTTTTTCTTAATGTTTTCTACTCAGAGCTGTTCACAGGATATTGCCAGCCCTCTGCATAATGTGAGTAGGGGAAATACCAGCATTCATCATATTAGTACTGAGCTTAATAATTTGCCTTTTAATATGCAAAATGAAGAATGCAGCCATGGCAAGGCTGCATTTCCATTTCTCTTAGAATTCAATAGGCCAGTCAAAGAAATTGTATGTAAGTAACTGGGCGTTGCATGTCAACAGAGAGTTACTCATCCTAGCTGAAGGATGTTTCTGTCGAAAATTGAATCTGGATATTTAATATTTAGATTGTGGCAGGATCTGTGCCAGTGAGAAAAGAAGAACACAATACTCCCCATATAAGAGCCTGTCTGAGGTCAGTGACTAGACTGCAATGTAAGAGCCATGGTAGTCCCTTGCCATGAATAAGAAAGAAATGTAGTACGGCATTCCAGAATGGAACTGGCTCCAAACATCAGCTGGCACTGCAACTTTATTCCAGCTATGGATCTGGCCATTAACCAAGTGAAGACATCTTTTAATTGTGAGCATTGTATCTTTGCCAGTTCAATCAGCATTTTCAACACTTCAGATCCAGATTAGTATTTAAGACTTGATTCTAGGGCTGAGCTGCATAAGAACTGCTCGTGTTTAATGTCAAACACGAAAAATAATGTTAGGTTACTTCTTATTTTCAAAACTAAACCAGTCCCTTTGAGGTAACAGCAGCATAAACAATGGAGCTCCCTCCAGACTTCTTGTGCAAGAATATGTTCTGGTCTGTGTGCAGTTTTCCACCCTTCCAGACTGTATTCGTGTGGTGTGATATTGATCAGTTTAGTACCTGCCTGACACCTTTCTTACTCAGCTGCATAGATAATTCAAAAAGGTTACATATTTCTTCTGCTGCCAGCAGATAACAAGGAGGTGGATAAGAGAAAATCAGGTGTTTATAAGGAATATAATGGTATCTAATATCTCTCTTTCTAATCTCTCGCTGTCACTACTAAAGACTATTTGTGCTAAGAGTGTGCTCTTTGTTTAAATAAACTGTACTAGCTGAGTCTTTTTTTGCAGATGATGCTTTTTACCTTTATCTTAAGTATTTGCAAAGTCTAGAAACATTATTGCACTGCCAGTATTTTTCCCTTAAGCTAAATCAGTGGTAGAGATGGTAAATGCTGCCAGAGAAATCTAAGCAGTTTTATTAGAGCTGTGCTTTGAAGAATAATGAGCAAAACTTGTAGAGAGCAAGGCATCAGAAGTCATGTTATTTAAAAGCAGATAAAAAGAGAATTATGCCTGCCTTCTGAAAAAAAAAACAAACCTTGGGAAGATACTATCCGCAGAAATTACCTGAGGAGCAGAGAGATGCTGCATTTAAAGTGGATCTTGGATCAAACCTGTCTACACAAAACCTCATTTTGAGGTAGTTGTTACTCCATGATATTTTCAACACTTAATTGACAGCAATGTCCAAGAATTCCTGCCTGGGTGATGCCCCTTGCCCACCAAAAATTCAGCTCTGTAAGAAAGCCACTGTGACAGTGGTAAAGAAGCAGGTACACTTCAATTAATTTGTCGAGAAAGCTTGTGCTATAGTTGAAGGACATAGCTTTACTGTGGATGCAGTCCTTCTCAGAAAGCCTTTGCCCTCCTGAGTCAGAATTTTTGGGGAGTGTTACAGAGGAAATGATATGGTTGAAATTGTGCCTTTCCAGGTATTGATGTACCTTTGTAGGAAATCTTTTCAAGAAAACCTATTTTTCTCCATCTTTGTCTGCGCTCAACTCTGTACGCTTTCCCTGTCTATACTCAGCTAAAACATTGTTGACATTGATGAAAGTACAATCAGATACCTCGTGCTTTTCATGGGCCTTCCTCTTGATGCGCTGAGTATATTAAAATTAATATTTCTATCAAGAAACTAAAAAATTGAAGACACTGAAAACAAACCGTGGCGTTCAGCCACTAAATATTTTAATACTGAGCAGTTAAAATTTATTCTACTGGGGGAAAAATTAATATTACTAACTTAGAAGTTTTTATTAAAATTAAGAATCTTCTGTTTTGTGAGTATAAAATGTAGTATGAATATATTAATTAGCTATTCCTTAAAACAGCATTCCTCAAGGGATGTTTTTGCAGGAGTTAGGAAGAAGAATTGTAGGAAAGAACTGAAATACAGTTTGAACTGCACTTGTTTTTCCTGAAGGTCATTAGTAGACTTCAAATTGACAGTATGTGCAACTTTCTGAAATATGTACTGCTTACCTCATCCTTTTCTCTTTATGTCATTTTGTATATGTACAAGGTAGATTAGTATTTGTAGCTTTGGATCATAATATATGTTTCAGAATTTTGGTGTTTAACTTTGGGTAACTGGGGCATTTTTAAATGGAAAATCAACATGTAGCTTTTCCAAGTTTTGATAATTTGATTCCACTGAAGTAGGCAACAGTGAAATAACAGTAATTTGCATTTCAAACCAAAAGGCTTATTTTCACTGTCAGGCCTAAGGTTTTTTTTCTCTTGAGGTATTTCTTTTGGGAGAGTCAACAGGAAGCTGAGTCATAATGACATACACTGACTGGCAGCCTGGTGTAAAACCCAGAAAGGACGGACACCCAACTCTTCTAATCAATCCCAAACATTTGACTGTTCACTAGCTCATGCTGCAGCCACAGGTTTAAATCAATGGATTGACATAGTTTAATGATAAGAATAATAAGTGCTTTTATAAAACACTAATGCACAATGTTTTACTGAGATGCAGTTTTTGATGAAGTTCAGTGGTAGTAAGTTGCTGTTCAAAAGTTTAGTAAATCTTTCTTACAAATAACAATTTTGCATAAATTCATGTGTGGTGACATCATCCAACTCATCAGATGGAGTTTAGAGACATTTTAGATTAAGCGTATAATTTCAGGACAAATACTGTGTTAAAACGAATCCTGTTGAGACTAAAAATTACTTAAATATTTTTACTTAGCTGGTGTATCTGTAGAGATTGGTAACTTATTATGTGCCGGTTTTAAAACATTATTTTAAAATTATCCCTGGACTTTTGTCATTCAAAAATCATATTCCTTATAAGCTGTTACGAGCCTACTGCAAAATTTTTAAAAATCACCCTTTTTGTCTAATTACCATACTCGTTTGCTAGAAATTTCATTGAACAAGAGATGGTCCCAAATCACTGTGTACGGAAAACTGGAAATATAAAATAAATGTAGTTAAGAAAGCCTAGGAAAAGATAGGACCTAATCTTGTATCGAACATGGCTTTGCTCCTCTTAGTTTGTACTTTTTAAGCAAGGTGTTGCCGTTGCAGTACATCTTTGAAATTTTTCATTATAGGTGCTACGGTGAAGCATTTCTGTTGTTACTAAAGAAGCAGAAGGTCAAGAACTATTAAGCTATCATATTGGTCCAACTTTAGTTATTTCTTTTCTGTTGCTTGATTACTTGACTTAGGAATAATATTGAGTTACTGGGAAAAAAAGAATCAAAAACACCTAAAAACCCAAACAACCCAAAAACTTTGGGAGAGCAGAAACAACTGATGTTTTTGCATCTGGAAGATTAACAGTTTTTAGAGAGACTCTTGAGTCTCTGCAATAATTCCCCATATATGTGTTAGTAACAAGAACAAAAAAAAAGAAACTGCACTATTACAGTAATACTTGGGGTTTATGTTTTGTGGACTAAATGCTGGTCTTTCTCGGAATCAGAAAGAAACCATGACATTTACTTGAAACCAGAACTTGTTCTTGCTATCAAGAAGGGCATGTAAACATTTATTGGATGAATGCTTCCTAACAGCGCTTGAAAGCAATAGTGAAATAGAGACTCGTTCCTTGTTTTGCTGAAAGTGAAACAAGATTTGAGTTTCTGTGACTGAGTTGCATTTCAGACAAGGAAATTGAACTTCTCCATCAACTTTCTTGATGTGAATTAACATCTGGATGTTCTAGGAAGTTGGCACGATAGACCTTCTCTGTTTGAAAGAAAAAACCAGCACACTAAAAAAGTCTACAGATGCAATTGCCAAACTTCTTCGTATAGCCTGTATAATTTTTCACTAACAGTGTAGATTTAAACCTATGAAATTGCTACAGAGGTGTCAAGTACAGGGGGGGAAAAAAAGCAAAGCAGTCCAACTACTACTTGTGCTATGCATTTAACCTGCACAGATTCATGGAGCAATGAGGACAGCTTTTAAATAAGCGCACTGTGAAAGTCTGGCTTTTAAACTCAGGAACCTGACAATTTTTAGGTCGCTCACTCTCCTGGTTAATTTTAATGCCAGCAGTCAGAAAGGATATATTTCCTAGTTCAACTGCTGTTAATATTGCATATGCAACAGTGTGCATTAAATGGTTTTTACAGCAACTAAATGGAAAAAAAGCAGCACCATGCATTGTGAATTTTCAGGCCGCTATCGTACATAAGAATAGCTCAGACCTATTTTTTCAGGGTTTTGGCATTAATTAGGAGCTTTTTGGTTTTGGACTTAGTGTATGGTTAACGATCTTTGATGTTAGCAAATTAACTTTGGCTTTAATATATGTGGTGTATGTAATTGGCTATTTCGTCTAATGAGTGTAATAATTCTTTTTCTTATTAAAGTCATGACATAGGTGTCCTTCCAATGGGAATGAAGGAAAGACAAAATACATGTAATTTTTTCCCTCATTTTTACCTTCTAATGTCATACCATAGCTATTTCTCATCTCTTTCTTTCCAAGTGAATGTCAGGTTAAAAATTCATGGCAAAGAAAAATATTTGATTGTCATTTCAACCTTTTTTTTTCAATAACATACACAGCATAGAAGAATACAAAGTTATTTTAACTTGGTATCTTAAAAAAGTGTGCCTAAATCTATTGCAACTACCTATATTATTGACTAAAGAGAAGTAGATTTGTTTTCTCTTCTTCAGTAATAGCATTCCGATTTTAGAAAAAAATTCTTATTCTTTTTACCAATTGAAATGAACAGTCATCTTTTTTGAAATAGCGTGGGTGGCTTTTTTACGCTGATCAAAATATTGAAGTGTATCTAGCATGAGTAGACTAATGTGGATGCCTAGTGAATTAGGAAATATAAAAGAATTAAAGCTAGCATAGATGGCTTCTATAGCTTTGAAATTCTACCTTTCTTTTTCCAATTAGTCTATTGAATAGAAGTATATTGGATGATTGTTCTAAAAGGATTGTACTATATCGATTATCAGAAACACTGTAAAATAAAACAAACAGTAAACCCAGTTTTATTGCTTTTCATGCTCTTATGAAATTTTATTCTTGTATCTTTAGAAAGTAGGATGGTTACTGAAGAAGGAGGTAGAAGTGATAGAGGTTTGGAGTGTACAGGACTGTGGAGGCTGTGGACAGCATTGCGGGTCACTACTGTGAAAGAGTGCTTGGCTGGAGACTCCTCTTGTCCATTTTTACAGGAAATGCTTGAGTGTATTTTATAATACACTTCTTCTCTTTTAAGAAATTTATTTCAAATATTTTTAACAGACTAAAAGCTTTTATTTTATTTTTTGTTAGTTAACCACTAATTAAGCAGAACCTTAGTCAGGCCTATTGAAGGGCTTATAATGTACATAAGCACAAGTGCAGGCAGGAACAGTGTTATATGTAGATAAACATGAAAAAATCACAGGAAAAGGTAGCTGGCAGATTGGATGGTTTTGAAAAGACAATTCATAGTATCATTAAACAAAATGATTAATCATAAAACATCAATTAGATGTTTTATTTCTTTGGCTTAGCTTTGAATGGTCAATTTGAAATTTAACAGAGAGTAAGAGGATTGTTTTTTTAGAAATTATGGAATGAATTAACATCCTTCTGTTCTTTTAATGTCTTGTAAACCATAATTCCAGAATCATAAAGTGTGTAGCAAGCTATTTGTACAGTCATTAGGTGACTTACAAATTTGTTATGCTGTAGTTGAAATAAATTTAATTAGAACTTTTTTCTAAAGGTGTTTCAATGTAGACTTTGAATTTTGCTTGATTCTTCTTCTCTTCACACTATTGAATAGAAATGTTATGGGATGTGCAGCGGGATAAGATGAAGAGAAATGTGGTGGGGTGACTTACATGAGCTACAAGCTCTTCAAGCAAGGCAAGAGAGGCAGTGGGGTAGCCCTGTACATTTGGGACTGTTTTGACTGTGTGGTTGATAAGATTGAGCCTCTGTAAGAACCAGGGGGAATGCCAGCAAGGCAGATATCCTGATTAGGAGTCTGTTACAGACCATCCAACCTGGATGAGGAGGGAGGTGATCTATTCTGTACACAGCTGGCCAATGTTTCATGATTGCTCGCCATTTATCTTGTGGGAGAATTTAACTCGCCAGATGCCTGCTGGAAGTGCAACACATCGGAGAGAAGGCAGTCCAGGAGGTTCCTGGAGTGTGTGGAAGAGAATTTCCTGACATAGTTGGTAGGTGAGGTTACTGGGGTGGTGCCACGCTGCACGTGCTGTTTACGAAAAGAGAAGAGCTGGTGGGAGATGTGGTGGTTGGAGGCTGTCTTGGGCACAGTGACCCAGAAATGATGGGGTTTTGATTCTTGGTAAGGTAAGGAATGGGGTTAACAAAATATCTGTCTTGAACATGGTGAGGGTGGATTTTGGCCTGTTCAGGACACTGGTTTGAAGAGTCCATTGGGAAGCAGTCCTTAATAGCAAAGAGGACCAGGAAGGCTAGATGTACCTTAAGAAAGAAATCTGAAAGGTGCAGGAGCAGTCCATCCCCATTGTGCTGAAAGATGAGCCAGCAGGGAAGACAACCGGCCTGGCTGAACAGGGAGCTTTTGCAGGAACTTAGGGAAGAAATAAAGAAGCTTAAGACTCAGGAAGAGTACAAAGATGTTGTTAAGTTATATAGAAAGAGAATTAGGAAGTCAGAAGCTCAACTACAACTCAGTCTGGCCATTGCTGTAAGAAATAATAAGAAATGCTTTTATAAATACTTTAACATTTAAAGAAGGGCCATGGAAAACTCCGCTCTTTATTGGATGTGGAGGGGGAACACTGTGACCAAGGATGAGGAAAAGGTTGAGGTACTTAATACCTTCTTTGCCTTGATCTTTAAAAGAAAGACCAGTATCTTCAGGGCAACCAGCCCCATGAGCTGGCAAACAGGGCCAGGGAGCAGAATAGAATTTTTTTCCTTCCATCTCTTCATCCACTTAATACAAGTGGATAATGGAAGTAGTGTAGTTCTGTGAAAGTATATTTGTGAGTTAGTATAAGGCAGAAAATATTTAGGGCTCTCACTGAAACTTTAAGCAACTTGACTCTTTTAGTTGTTGAAATTATGCCAGAAAAAAACCACTCATGTATTTGTGTTGTTCTGGTACTTAGGAAGAGCTGGAAGTGTTCAGCAGTTCCTCTGCTAGGATTCTCTGGAGGCATCTGCTGTTTCTTCAGTTTCTATGTATCATTTCATCTTGTTTGTCTTCACATTAGGTTTAATCTTACTGTAAAAATACTCTATAAATGAAAAATGAGCTTAAGCTTTCAAACTCGTGTATAAGAAACAACAGAAAGCAAGCCAGCTGGTTTTGCTTTCACCTGTTTCATTCTGTTTTGTTTTCTGTACCTCCTTTCAGAAAACCACCTCACATAGAATTACATAAAGGACTGAAGGCATTTTAATCTCTTGAGAGAATAATAAAGTACAGGAAAAACATCAAACAGTATACAAAACAAGAATTCAAACAACGTGGGATTTATTCCCAATTCTGCATTTTTTTCTATGAGATTGTGTTATTTTTTATTTATTTCTTCTCTCTTTTCTTCTTTTCTTTAGAGTATGTTTATGAAAAATGCTTGAGGGTTCAACGGTATTAATAAACTAGACAAAATGTTTCCCATAGGAGAGGACATTTCTGTTGTAGGGGTAAAAATGAGCTTAGCAAATCAGTTGAAAATTGAGTTATAAAAGTATCTAAAAGATAGTAAATTAATTGCAGGACTAGAAAAAAAAGCTGCATTTTGGTTTGGGGTTAATCTGAGATCTCTTTCTTTATTTATTTATTGCAGAAAAATAGTAGATTCTCGTCCAGAATCCATTCCCCTTACTTTTAGAGTACATTTGGATTGAAATAAAATTGAGAACTTAATGTACCTGAGCAGAATGGTCAGTCGTTCTCTTCAAAGAGAATGAAGTAAGAAAACACTATCACCCACCTTCCATAAAGCTCATCAAACAGTTTGAGGCCTATAACATTTTCCATACAAATGTATTTGAGAGACCTTCATAAAAATAGTATTTTGAGGAGTTGGAATTATTGATCTATATGGTTATATAGGGTCCTAAAATTTAGACCCTATTTTACACTCAAGAAGCTGTTTAAAAATTCAGTTTTGGAACACAAAGTGATCTTGGTTAAATATGAAAAGTGAAGTTTTACCTTTTTTTATAATTAATGTTGGTTGGGAATTAAATTTTTATGCTTTCCTTAAGGAAGCACTAAAAGCCGTATAAGAATTATTTTACATTGCATACGGATATTCTATGTAAATGTGTTTATGGAAACATCAAACCTCCAGAAACTCCACACAAAGTCTCCACAACATCTACCCATAACAGCTGGTGCAATGCTTTGTACATTAATAGAAATACATGACAGATCCAAATTTAAAACCCGAAAGACCTTGAAAGTTCTACGTTTAAAAATTCACTGACTGAGTGCACATCTGATTGTGGAAACCACTGAAGCGTGTTGAGTCATAGTTGGGTGTGTGTTTGAAGGGTTTTATCTTGGCATCCTCCTGAACCATGGTCAAGAGAGCAAGGTAGAATGAGCGGACATGAAGATCACCAATGCAGGCAGCAGAAGAGTAAAAAATGAGGTCTTGAGTGTCAGGATGAGGCAAGCATTACTTTAAGCCTCAAAAAGCGATTTCCAAGAATTTCTGCTTCTGTACAAAACACTTCAGGTTTCTGGTGTTGATTTGTGAAAATGCACTGTGAAGCAGTTAGAAATATTTAAAATATGGAACAGTCCTGCTGTCAAAATCAATGCTTATCACCAAACCATTCCACGAAATATGCACATTGCAAGCTTTCTTCCAGAGTTCGGCCAGCTGAAGGTTATTTAGGTAGTTTATATTTTCTATGAATAATGTATCCCTCCCAATGCTAGAAAAAATACTAAGCATAGCAAAACCTGTTTATTAGACGTGACCACAGTAAAATAGAAGTAACTTCTTGCACAGCTGATGCTGTTGACAGAGCAGACTGCTTTCAATGCTCTGCTTGAACAGTGTAAATTCTGTACTACAGTGTCAAGCAAATATGTTGGAAAATATAAGAACAAGATTTATGTGGCAGTATTTGGCAATGACTCTTCATGAAGTACAAAATTACAAAGAGTAAAAGTTATGACATTGACAGTTTCGGGGAGAAGAAAGTCAACTATCTAAAATCAATAATGTAATGGAGGGGTTTTTTTGTTTTTCATTTATTAATGATCACATTAAGCCAGATGAGATGTTTAATCATTACAAATGTAAATGTATTGGTCAGAGAAACGCTAAATTAGAGATATTCACCTTGGATATTTTGTTTGATTATGATTTCATAAAGGGGAAACAAGTGGTGTTTAAAATTCAGTGTGCACCTGAGATTCTTGACAAAAGAAATCAGCAAATGAAGCTAAAAGTACTTAGTAAGATTGAAAATATGGAGAATGTGTACTGCAGAACATAGTAATTTGCTGAATGTTTATACTTAGAAAAGTGATTTAATGCAAAGTAAAAACAAAACTCAACCCCCTCAAACCTCAACTCATTTAATATGTTTTAATTGCTGGATTCCTGCTCAGTGTCAAGTTGCATTTAGCAATCGTCACTTTATGAAAACCTCAGCTAACCACAGAACTGTTAGGATCAGAAGGGACCCGTGGAGATCATCCAGTCCAGCCCACCCTCCAAGGCAGGCTCGCTCACCTAGTGCAGGTGTCACAGGAATGCATCCAGGGGAGTTTGGAATGTCTTCGGGGAGGAGACTCCACACCCTCCCTGGGCAGCTGTTCCAGCGCTCTGTCACCCTTGGTGTAAAGAAGTTCCTCCTCATGTTGGGGTGAAACTCCGTGTGTTTTAGCTCATGTCCACTGCTCCTCATCCTGTCACTGGGCACCATTGCAGAGGGTCTGGCACCATCCTCTTCACAACTGGCTTGGAGATATTTACATGCACTGATGGGATCCCCTCTCAGCCTTCTCTGGTTTAAACAGGCCCAGCTCCCACAGTCTCCTCATAAGAGAGATGCTCCAGACCCCTCATCACCTTTGTGGCCTCTGCTAGACCCTCTCCGATAGCTCCTTGTCTTTCTTGTACTGAGTAGCCCACAGTACTCCAGATGCAGAAAGCTGTGAGAAATCTGATTCATATCAATATGCAAAATCCCCTTTTTACCCTGACTGTTGCTCTTGGAGCAGAAATTTTGTAGCTATAAATTTTATAAACCTATAGTGTAGGTAAATGTTAAGATTCACCTTTTACTTTCTGTAAGTAGATGTGAATGAGTTAAAATAAGTTTGAAAGCTCATTTTGACAGGTTAATCACTGTACTTGCAAGGATCTAAAAAGCCAGTTTTGTTGGAAGAACAGAGATTTGTTAATTATTTAATTCTGTACATGGAATTAACTGTGCTGGCTCTGATTTAAGTAGATATGGTCACTGGACATGGAGCTTCTTGAAATGGACTTCGGCTTTTAAAAAGAAATTAAAGCATGTTATGTGTTCTGGCAATGTAATTATAAACTGAGGTTTAGGCTTTAATGTGCAAATGAATTATCTTCTAAAAATTTGCTGAAAAGCAGAAATCACTCTGTTCGAGTGATTCCCACCTATGGTTCCTTCAGCATTGTAACACTTAATATGCCTGGAAGTGTTCAAGGCCAGGTTGGATCGAGCTCTGAGCAACCTGGTCTAGTGAAATGTGTCCCTGCCCACTGCAGTTGATTGGAACTAGATGATCTCTAGGGTTACTTCCAACCCACACCATTTTATGTGTGGTTGAATACCACTTTTTCTGTTATCTCTCAAGTCAGAAAATATACTTGGTGTACAAACACTTTCTATTGCTTTTTCCCTTTTCTTTTCAATGATCAATTAAAAAAATTATAATTTTAAGTTAGATGGAGCAAATATCTTAGAGCAACATACTCTTGGTCATGAGCCTGTGCACTACAGACAGCCATTCAGCCAGCTTATCTAGCAGCTGCAGCCAGTATTGAATCTGGGACATGGCCAAGATTTTGTGATTTAGTCTGGGGTAAAACAGCAACTTTTGAGCAATTGTAGTTCATGTACTATTAAGGAGGGAGGAAAAAAATACCACAAGCAAACCAAAACAACACAAAAAACCAACTCAAAGCAAAAAAAAAAAAAAACCAACAAAAAAACCCAAACCCAAACTCAAGCAGAGGAATTAATAAAAGCTAGATTTTTCTGTCTTAGAGTATTTTGAGATGCCAACTAAATTTCCTTGTCAATTTTAAGATATAAACTTATTTTTCAAGTGCAGTATTAAAAATCTTGTGGTCTAACTGGTGATTTGAAATACCTCATCTTTTGGAAAGGCATCTTTTCCATACCTTACTAAGTGTTTTCTCAACCCAGAACACGTCAGATTTCATGACTGTACTTTAGTAACTGACTGTAGCACATCAAGCAGATTAATTAGGATCACATATACTTCTCTCTATTTACTGAATGGGTTTTTGACTGCACATACAGGTACTGGTTTCCAGCTCTTTATGGTTCATTTTACTGGTAATTGTATTTCTTGGCCCATAAGGAGAGTCTTCAATGTGTTATGAAGTTTTCTGGCAGTAGAAATTCGCAACTGAGAAGGATGTACTGATGGAAGAAAACATGAGAAAAATATCATGAACTCCTGCCTGTTTGTGGAATTTCTTGCACTCAAGCTTTTTCTTCCTGTCTGAAGGTGGGTTAGTGAAGAGTGAAAATTTCAAAGTACATGATTGCCTGGCAAGCCACTCAGTCCCTATTTTGGGGACCAAGGCCTTCAGACTGTGTGACTGTAGAACTAAATAGAGACACTCAAAATATGCAAGAACGCAGATCTTTTAGCAGAATTATTTTAGATCTGTGCAGTAGCTGCACAGGTTTTATCTTTGCCTACCAACATAAGCAGACCTTCAAATTTAGTTGAGCAAAACTTTTCAGGAGAGAACTGGCTCTCAATGGCCTGCCAAAAGATTGAACAAGAAAAGCCCTGTTGTTATTTCTGCAGGGAGGTGGAGGAGTAGAAATATCTTGTAAGTCTGTATCACATACGTAGTAAGATTGTGCAGCTGGAAGGAAATACCCTATTACAAAACACAGAAAAAAACCCAGCCTGCTTGACCACTTAGCACATGTCAAATATTTTTTCTGGTCTTCATTCTGACAGAGGCTCCTAGGGGTTACAGGAATCGTACTCTGTGTTTTAATAAATAAAATTGCATCCTGGTGCTAACAGTGCTACATAGAGAAGGGACAGTGCTCTGCATCCAAATGACTCCAGCACTCAAGAAAGTGAATATCCCTGAAACCGTCAGGGAAACTGTAGAGGAATCCACACAGTCGCCTATTCAATGCTGCTCTGTAGGAAAGAATGAATAATGCTAGGATTTGGCATAATCAACTAGGTTCCTAAATGATGTGCTAATTAGGAAAGCAGAAGAAATAAGAACTGTAGAAGCAAAATGTAAATTTAAACAAAAACACCAGCTGTATGGGTTGGTACTAATGTGAAGGTTTTTTCTTTATTCCTTGGCAAGCATTCTGCAAGGAAAAGATAATCTGCTATTTCATCAGTTATAGTGAGAAACCTGTGTGGTGTGATTAACAAACACGAACCTGCAATTAAGTAAAAGAGAGAAAGGTTTTCATGGTCAAATAAAATAGAAAATAAAAAATAGTCTGACTACTTTCCTTAGCTCCTGTTTGCTCATACTGGTCACAGTGGAATTGTCCTTACCTACAGGGGTCTACATCTCTGTATTTAGTACCTGCAGTTATAGGCATGAAATACCATGTGAAGAAGCACTAGAGTAAGACTTTTAATATTTCTAGTTAAAGGTTCAATGAAGCAGAGCAAGTGCTGTCCCAAAATAGGTTCTTTCACCTGGTGTGCAACAGGCCAATCCACACACGGAGTCGAGGTGTGTGATTTATTTACAGCCCTGCACAGAAAGGAGAGCTGGATGCCAAATCCACGAAGCCAGCGCAACAGCTACCAAAACTTTTCATTGTTTATACATTTTAATAAACAAAAGCATTAATGTTCATTTGGTACAAGTTACCTAGTTCTCTTGCTAATTGATATTCTCTCCCCTATTGGTTAATATTTCTCTCACTTCTCGTGCTAATTAGTCTGCATCCTCCGTCTTTCTCTTTCAAGTCAGTGCATTTATTGGATCAGTCGCTGTGACCTTTCCCTTCTGGAATTACCTTTTACCCAGCCAGAGCTGATTCAGCACTGTTGCTGAGCTGTCTTTCTTGGTTTCCTTTTCCTTGCTTCAGGCAAACATTCAGGTATTTTACCTTTTGCAGGTAACCTTTTTTGGAGTATAGTGGAAGCACCTCGTGGAAATTAGGAGGTACTTTACCCAAAAAAATATCTTTAATTATGGAACTTTACTAATTGGGAAGCATGCAGGCTTTCTGTATTGCCTACAAATGTAGCTGAATAAGCACCATATATGAGATTACATTTGACATTAATATTACAAAATGCAGGCAAAATTTAATGATTAAATATAATCCATTTCAGATACAGATTCTTAACTAATTTTTTGTCTTAATTATATGACATTAATATCCATACTAATACTTACTCTTAGCCTTTGCTTCTATTTTTCATTCCGTCATTTGAAAGGAAAGTGAGGAGAGCAAGGATATTAATTTACAAAATTGAAGCATTTTCCATATACTTTAAATTGACTGACCTTATTTTATCTGACCTATTTTTTTTCCTTTGGTGAGATGACAGGTTGATTTCTCGGGCGAAAGGACAGCTATTCTGATTTAAATTACTTAGGTGGGAGGAGTTCTGCACTTTTGAGTCAGCAATTTCGTGAGCAGTCAGCACTTAATCTGATAGTTCCAAGTACAGTTTCTAGACCTATACTATTAACTGACTTGATAATTTTTCTTGTTGATAACTTTGAAAGCAGAACTATGTGGGCATTCAGCCGTACCAAGAAACTTTGAAGACTATAAGAACTTGCAATTGAGTAGACAAAAATTCTGCACTTTACACTAACTGAATACCACCATCTAGATGATAATGCCTAGACAATAATTTAGAGATAAGTCTTAATTTAGATAGTTTACAGATAATTTTATTAAAGCTGTATAGTCAAAGTTTCTAAACTTAAATGGATTTATTTCTCTAAGGTTTCTTACTTACTAGCAATCTATCAACACAGAAATAGGTGCAGATCCCTGGTAATGATATGGTCACATAAGTAAAATACTAGTGAGGGTTTTTATTTTTCTCATCTCGAACTGAAAACAACATTTTTAAAACCTCTTCTAATTGTTCAGAAATCCATAAGTCTACAGTTAGTGGACCTGTGTGTCTGCTGCACACAATACTGTAAATATTCATTTTTCTCCTCCATTGTCTGCCAGTTCAAATTAACAGGTTGTTAGTTTATCTAAGATAAATGTGCTATATGTAATGCAATGGAACAGTCTCTTAATATGAGCACCTAGCATGGTGTCAGCCTAAATATCCTTCAGCTGATTTAATTAACAAAGCTCCATGTTAATCACTTTGCCATTAAACTTTCAGATTGTGTGAGGAAAAAAAGAATCCCGTTACAAACAAAAAGTTAGAATTAGGCCTGTGATAAAAGTAATTTACATATCTGTTTTAGGAAATGTGTTAAACAGTTAATGAATTATTCAGTTCTAGTTGTGTGTAACATATTTATAGATTTTAGTTAGCTTTCCTAATTTGACTTCCCATAATAAATTATACTATTTATTGCATATCTATTAGTAAGAAAGAGTTCATTAGCAAAATATATTAATTATTATATCTTACAAATAATAGCACTTCTAAATAAAAAAATAAATGTTTTCCATGATCTGTGTATTTCCAGATATTATTCCATATATATATATAATACATATACAAATATTATTTTTACCTCTGAGATGCAGAAAATAACTTCCTATGGTCTAAGATTATTTAACTATTTTGTTCATGTCTGCGTTCAAAGTTCTCCTCTGGAAGTGTGTAATTTTCAGGAATCTGAGAGGAACTTGAGGGTGCTGGTGGGTGAGAGGCTGGA
The DNA here is from genome assembly GCA_013397935.1 of Dasyornis broadbenti. Lineage (NCBI taxonomy): Eukaryota > Metazoa > Chordata > Aves > Passeriformes > Dasyornithidae > Dasyornis > Dasyornis broadbenti. The sequence goes on from VZRN01001734.1 coordinate 94,176, forward strand.
CACGACCCAGCAACGTGCACTGGCAGCCCAGAAAGCAAATCCCATCCTGAGTTTTATCCAAAGCAGCGTGGGCAGCAGGAAGGGGATTGTGCCCCCCTGCTCTGCTCTGCTCTGCTCTGCTCTGCTCTGCTCTGCTCTGCTCTGCTCTGCTCTGCTCTGCTCTGCTCTGGTGGTACCTAACCTGCAGGGCTGCATCCAGCTCTGAGGCCCAGCACGGGAAGGACATGGATCCATTGGAGTGAGTCCAGAGGAAGCCACCAAGTTGATCAGAGGGATGGAGCACCTCTCCTATGAGAAAAGGCTAAGAGAGTTGGGATTGTTCAGCCTGGAAAAGACGAGACTTTGAGGTGACCTTATTGCAGCCTTCCGGCCCCTGAAAGGAACTTGCGCGAAAGATGGAGAGAGACTTTTTACAAGAGCATGGAGTGACAGGACACAGGGGAAAGGATTCAGAATGAAAGAGAGTAGGTTCACATTAGATATTGGGGAAAAAATTCTTTACTCTGAGGGTGCTGAGGCACTGGAAAAAGTTGTCAGGAGAAGCTGTGGGTGCCCCATGCCTGGAAATGTTCTAGCCCTGGTTGAATGGGGCTCCCCTGGTCTAGTGCAGCGTGTTCTAGTGGAAGGTGTCCCTGTCCACAGCAGGGGAGTTGAAACTGGGTGATCTCTAGGGTCTCTTCCAGCCCAGGCCACTCTGTGCTTCTGTGAATATTGGAGCCAATTGTAGGTGTTTCCTACTTGTTGCTGCTCTTCCATCTTGAAGATACCAAGCCCTTCACGTTGCTGCATTGAAAGATAAATTTCTGAGGGGACAGAAGTCCTTTCCTGGGTTGCTACTTCCTCAGCATATCAGAAGATCCATTTTCTCAAAATCTGCCTTACTTTTCTCAGTGAGGTGCTCTGGGCTTTTGCGGTAGTCAGTAACATGTATGGACAGCAAAGTGTGCATTCATGAGACAGATTTATGCTCCTGCACAATATTCCATAGTGTTGCTGCTTTATTGCACCCCAGGCAAATTCCCTGGCAGAGTAGAAATGGTATTTGCTGGCTTATTGACTTTATTCTCTTTACTCCAATTTCTTTGCAATTTCCTCCATATGTGGAGATTTGTTGCATTTTGGGGGGGTTTTGCTACCTATTGAGTGATATGAGCATCTCTTGGCTGAAGAGGAAGGAAACACTTTACTTTGCTTTTCTGGAGACTTTTTCTTTTGCCTTTGAGGCACAGGGTATAAGTCAAATATTCACATATGGTTCACGTTAGAAAATTTCCATTTAAAATGTGAATTACTTCTAATGTTGGAAAGGTTACTTATACTTTAAAATGAAAGTAAATTGTACTTTTAAACTCCTATCAGTTTCAACAGAACTAAATTGAGGAATGTGCATCCGCTACTGCGTCTAAGAAAAGATAAACTGAAAAGTCTTTGTGTCACTTATAACTGTATTTGTTGATGGAAAGATGGAATATCAAACTTATTTTAATAATACAGTGTAGCTTTTCTGCTCTGATGTTCCAATTTCAATTAACATCTGGAATAATCCAGTCCATATGTTACTGCATTAATTTGACTTAGCAAGTTGGTTAGATTTTGTAAATATTCCATATACTTGTAAATGGTGGGAAAGGAGAGAAGTAACGGAAAAAATCTCCTAGAAAATATGGAAAGAGAATAATTTCCTTCTACTGTGATAGTTCCACATCTTCTATCTGATCTAGGCTGTCTTTTTTTAGCTTATATTTTCCTAACTTTAGGGCAGTCTTAATAACCAAGACATGTTACATGGGAAGTGTGAATCGAGGTAAGCTTGTTACATGTAAAGAACTCTGATAGTTGAAAAGAGCACAACCGAGAATGTGCTAAACTGGGATGTTTAAACAGATTAACAATTATTTAATATATATTCTTTAATATATTGCTTATTGTTTTGCTGATCTTAGATTTGGTATGAATTGTTTAATTTGGGGATTTGAACGTAACGTAGCGTCAAAGTAAATCCACTGTAGTCTGAAAATATACAGATCTAATCAAAGAGATTTCTTTATTTCTGTCTGCATTTATCTGAAATGTGAAGAAATAAGCTAAGTGTATGCAGGTGTGAAGAAATGAAATCGTGTGCAGCACATAAAGCTGTATTTAATCAGCATTCTTTGCTTTCACGGGGTGTGTACTAATTAAATTAAGATTGTGCTTGTGAATCAGTAGTAAGAAGCAAAATCACATGAAACGCTACTAAGATTTTGTTTCATGTCGCATTTCACTGCATCAGTCACATAAACAGATATTCTCACTTAGGTGTGTGGTTGTCCAGGGTTTCCTATACAGGGAATGATGTTTCCTCATGAGTTTCCATGATTTTTGTCCCATTCCATAGATATTTTCTTTCTTTTTTTTAATTTCCTTTTGGCAGTGAAACGGTAGCTCTTAAACATGTAAATATGACTGCAAGATTAAGCTATGCCTTCAAAATAGCGTATTCATATTCATTCAGGGAAAAAACAGGAGCTCAAAACTTTCCTGAAGAGTAATGAGGCCCTATATTTCTATATATCCTTTCTAGCCTTTGAAAGCCACATGTATATTTCAGGGGTATGTTTTGTTAGTGTGGGCACTGAACTTTCTAGGAATTGCATCTGTCCGTTCTAAAAGGTCCTGGAAAGTTAGGGCTTTCTTTTTCCTTTTTGTGTTCTCCATCTTTCGCTATTGATGTGAATATTTTTTTTGTTTTCACAGATTTCACAGCATCATCAGAGTAAGGATTAATTAATTGTGACTAGCAAATGATGCTAATTTACTACATAAATTTTGAAGTGTCTGAAAAGTCAAATTCTCGTTTGTACTAACTACTATGTAGACATAAAGCAGTAGCTTATTCATTTGTCTACTCCAAAGAGAAGTGAGGGAAAGAAGAAGAGGCTGGCAGCTAGCAGCCAGCAGAATGGTGATATCACACAAAAAATCAATTCTGCTTTCTTGAACAAGGTGGGATAAATTATTTAATTGATATAGGAAGCCAAAGACACCGTGCACCATGGAAGGCAAGAAAGTTAGAAATTATTTTAGAAAACTATGGATGTTTTACCTGGTTTTTTTTGTAGATGTGTTTCTGGATAACAGCAAAGACTCCCTAGAATGGTTCACACCAAAGAAAGTCAGCCCAATTCTAATGATAAGGAATTTTAATAGGTCCAAGGGAATTGTGTTGTTAAAAAAAAAATAAAACCACCAAAAGCATAACAAAAGCCAAGAAATGGCAAACAATAATCGGCTATTTCTCCCACTTGTCTTGCTTTTAATTTTCTTTTCAGTATGTATGTTGAGGCCAGCTCAAATCCACTGTTGTTGCTGAAAATCTTTGGTTAGTTGTCAGTTTTTATATCGCGTTGGGCTGAGCCACGTATTCATCGCTGCCTCTTCCCCCTACTGGTCTGGCTAATTCAGGCTTTCGCACACTTTTAATGAATTGGGGAAGAAACATTTATACCACCAGCTGTACTGCAGTCATTTATGTAGAGTCATAGAGTGGTTTGGGTTGGAAGAGGCTTTAAAGATCATTTGGTTCCAACCCTACCCACCGTGGCTGCTAATGTGTCTGGTAATAGAGGTAAGGTTGAGCTTTGTTGGTAAAATTGGATTTGAAATTTCCCTAGACATTCTCATTTAAATGAATTGAGCCATGAAAAGCACAACCCTCTGCTATTGTAAATTATATTAATGTAAATGTAGAAAAGGCTTTAATTTTCTCAAAAGTATTCAAAACTTTTTTCCCTTTGTACTTTACACACTTAATGTATTTTAATTATGTGTTATTACTGTTTTGTATTAACTTAGAATTTTCAGGAAAACCTAGGTATTGTGTAATTATGTTATTTTTCTATCCCTTTGAAAAGGTTATTGTTAGATGATAATAGAATTTTTTTCCAAATAGTTCAGGGAAAAAAAAAATTCCTTAAATACTGCAATGAAATGTAGGGTAAAGTGTGAAGTGAAGTTTATAACACTCTGAAACAGTATTCAGTTTTTTTCATTTGTGGTTAATGGCAATGGGGAAAAAAAATTTAAAGGAGATGCCTAAAGCTGTTGTAGCTTTCATGATGCAAAGTGTTTTAAGGGCATCTCAGTGCACAATGAAGGAGACCTTTCATATAAGCAGTTCCTGCAGATGAAAAGACTCTGGATTTCTTGGAGTTTCATGTGTTTGGGGGGATTTTTCTAGTCGTACAAAGAGACCAAGTACATCAAGTGAGCCATCACTTCTGGAGACGTTCTCCCGTTCTTATTCCCTTGTACACTGTTAAGTACACATATCATCTATGATACCAGAATTAATCAGACTTTTAGGATCTGGACTTGTACTTGAATGGCCTGGAAATTTTACTGGAAACACTTTCTTTTATGGTAGTTTTTTTTTTTTTTTCCTGTTTTATTTAGTATAAGTAATTTTTGTGCCTTTATTTTGGCTTACACAGTAGTTTTTCTTCTTTCATTGTCTCTGTAGTCTTTGTACTGTCTCATTACCTCTCAGTCGTTTCTCCAGTAACAGCTGGTTTTCTTCTTCAGCCCATAGATCACAAGGCTCCGACAGTTCCATTCCAGAGCAATATTTGGTTCATTTGGGTCTAATGCACAATAAAGATTCATCATTCATATAGATTAAAAACCCTAGGAATTTGCATACACTGGGCAGCTCAGAATTTCTATTGTCTCAAATTCTGGAGAAAAATCAAATTAGACTAATTGAACAAAGAAGTGCCAAAATGTTGAACTATAAATGTAAAAAAAAATTTACTTAAGTATTTTTGATCAGAATGAAAAGCTTCATTTAGGTGAGATTAACATTTAATTGTGAGAATCTCTTACTCCTGGTTCTTCTCTTGGAAGGGCTGTTCTCTCTTTAGCTCATTGAGCTACTCACCCAGAACTATTAATTCTGTGATAGTTGAGAGCAGCAGAGTGAATGAAATGTCTCATTTGATCTTTTGATGCTGGTATTACACTTTAGCTGTTTTCTGGACGAGTTTGCAGTTATTGTTTTAGTTTTAACTGAATTGGAGAAAAATGTCCATCATCTATAGCGAATCTGCTGCAATACATTGTTCCTTGTTGGCTTTGCTTGAGTTAATTTATATAAAAGAATTTAAAAAAAGAGAGCGAAATCAATTCCAGAGGTCATAGGTGGGGTTTGATAGGGTTGATAGCTCATATGTTGGAGGAAAGGCAATGCTGTTACACTTGGACAAATATTACTCTTTCTATGATCCTAGTCTGAGATAAAACAGTAGATATGAGCTTCTCAGCTAAGAAATTCAAGGTGAAGATTTTATTCATGTGGTGGGTTGTTGTAATAAACCTTTTTAATCACATCTGTTTTTTCTGCTGTGCATTGGAAGGAGTGATAATAAACAAGTTCTACAGAAAAAGATCCGGTACTCCAGGAAAGAGACTTACCAATATCGTGAGGTGAGAATACCATGGAGAGAAAATATCTGTATTTTTTCAGAAAACTGGCATCTTTGATTTTATGCTGAATGTGCCCTCATTTTTTGTATAGGGCTTGCTTTCATTGTAGTTCCTTCATTAAAAACGAAGGAAGAATTTATGACAAAGTGAGCGTGTAGAAGAGGGAAAGACATTCTGGTGTCCGTGACTAATAGGGCTTTATATACAGCAATATTAGGCACAGATCTTTGGTTTTATGTCAGCACAAAGTAATAATAAGCCCAAGCTGATTAAAAAGCGTGGCAATTCTCCTTGTACAAGCGTATAACTGCTCACACAAAGTAGAGAATGGTAGAGGTTGTCTTCCTGCTCATTTATTTCTCAGTGATTTACTGAGACATTTCTAGTAAGCTTTTCTATTCCCCATATAGCATCCCAGTTCAGATGCCGTTCACACAGATCTGTCTGCAAAAGACACATAAGCAGTTTTGAACTGATTCCTGAGGTACTTTTCCTGGATCTCTTCAGAAGATAAAATGCATAGTGCTCCGCATTCCTAGCTTTGAGAAGTATGAGCCAGTATGCCTTCTGTTAAAGTTTGCATTTAGGCCATATCTTATTCTCTCTGGGTGAAAATTATTACAAACCAAAATATTTTCCCGAAGCAAGTAAACAAACATAAAATATCTACTAATTTTCAGTGATATGTGACAAATTTTTCGTTGGTGTTTGCTTCATACTTTTTTATCCTTTTCTGGGGACAAGTTTCTCGACAGCAAGCTCAGAGGTGCAAGTTGTTCACTGGTAGTAGAAATAAAAATACAGCACTATGGAATAGATTCCAGTCTTTCAATTTGAATCAGGAAATTTGCTTTCCTGATTTATCTTAGCTTTCTGTCATGTATATTTTCAGGAATGACAAAACCTTGGAGACAGCTATTTTTGAGCTGAACTCTGTTTTGTAATCATACAACCATCCATTTCTGAGTTCCGTGATATTTAATGATTGAAATCTATTAAAAGGACTTGCAATTCTTTTTGTCTCTGTTATGGTTTCTAATCTCTGCTGCAAATTCCTGGAACTGCTGATCAACAAGACAAATGGTGGCAAATGAAATATTTGTTTCATGAGGCATTACGCTCAAGTTTCTGCACTGATGAGGCATATGTGCTTGCATAGGAAAATAGATTTCAACCCCCTCAAATTTTTCCTCTAAAATGGAGCCCAGTGTCTGTGATTTAACTCTAATCCAGCACTCTTTGGCTTGCAGTACTGCTCCAATTTTGTTACTGTATCTGTATCAACTCCCTGACTGTCTTTTAAATGGCAGTCCTGATCAATGATGAGGTTGAATTTTTATAGCTCCTCAAGAGTAAAGATGCCCTTTTTTATTTTTTTTTTTGAGAAGATGATTTTATTTATAGACTCACTGTCCTTTTATCACTTACCTTTTAACTATAGAGTAGTCAAGTGTACCAGATTGTTTAACTTCCACTCATTCCCGTGTGAAACATTTGCTTCTTTACCACTCTGACCTACATTTTTGATACTGGGTCACGAATTGTGACTGCGTTTTGTTTTGCATGAATTGTTGCAAATTCTGCTGCTCGTGCATGTGTATGATCTTAAAGTAGTTGCAAGATATTGCCAGTTATGTCATTTTCTGGTACTAGAAAGAATGGCATTTCCTATATATTGTTGTTTTTCATTAACTGGGGTATAGAAGATCTTTATCTGACAGATAAAGAATGGCAAAAATCTCTTCTGTTTCTCCAGGCGATAATTTGACAAGGCTTTTATTTTCCTATAGATGCATATTAATTTCAACAGGAGCTTAATAAATATTCTGATGAAGTTCTCAGATTACAATTAAAAACTTGAAAAACCAATTAAAAATAAAGAAATGTGGGAAGCTTTTTTTTTGTGTGGTTTTTTTTTTAATTCAGTAGGGGGTTTTTTTGTTAGGTTTGGTTTGCTTTGCTTTGCTTTGCTTTGCTTTGTTTTGGGGAGAGAGGCTTTGCATATCATAAGTGCAATGGTATTTTCAATACGGTCCTGTAACTAAAACAAGACAGGACAGCGTTATGGTTCAATTTTATTTATTTGGTATAACCACAGATATTTTGACTTCACTTGTTCGTAAAATGTAAAATGTATTTGTACAGTGCACAGTGTTTGAACTCCACTTCACTACTTTCTATTGCACAAGCTCCTAGATGGTGCTATTTTATTTCCTTTTAAAAATAGTATGCAAATATGCAACCATCATTGCCTGAAGGGTGTTTGTATATGTGCAATATCACAGTACATTATTTTAATTTAAAAAGACTCAAAAAGAGTTCTTCACATAGCAGGGTTCCAATTATTCTGTCTCTCATATGTCCATCACTGTGCAAATAACGTGCAGGCAAATTCTTCCTGTGCCTAACAGTTATGTTTATTAACAGTAACTTAAAATCAGTACTCAGGGTGAGCACGGCACTAGAAGTGAAAACAGACTGTCTTCTGTAAGACCATACTTTGCCCTACTGTTCTTGGAGTTCTGTCAAGACCAAGAATATGTGTCACAGCAGTAATCGATTGCATTAGTGGTTTCGTAATTCTGTCATGTACAACCTGACATAAATCTGGCACGACTAGATGCAGAGTTAGGCCTCAAATTAGGAAAAATTGGAGATGTAGATTGTTATCTAGATATTTCGATGACGTGATCCCTGAGCAGCTCACTATCGGTCTTTACAGAGTGCTAAGAGTAATTCCATACAGAGATCCCATGCTTGTCTAGATTATAAACTAAAATTATTAACTCTCAAAGCAGACATGGTTTTATACCCACTGCATTTGTGTAATATAAATAATGAAATGGATGAGTTAGCTGCATTTTAAACAAAATGTTAAATGCAGCAGGAAATAGATCTATTCTCAACATCCAAATTGCTTGAAGAATATGGGTTTGTGCTTAATGCACAGTACTTGGGGCTTTTAATTGATGAAATGATGGATGTTATGGCCTCTTAGATTTGTTTATCTGGTCACAATATAAAATACTGCTTTAAAAATGGAGATTTAGCAATGGCTTAAGTGCATGTTAGCAGTCCCTGTAACTATGAAAACCTTAGGGACTTGAGAAACTCTGAAGTTTACAGCTTTTATGGGTATTCATTGTAAGAATATTTGGAAATGTTTGTTTAAAACCAAGAAAAAAGCCTAAAGCAAAAACTGAAAGGAAAGTGTATCTATTAGACTTTCATCCCAAGGTTGCGTCCTACTGTTTATCTGTTGCATTTCAGTATAACATTAAAATGATGTTTAATACTGCAGCAGAATTAGTCATTAAAGCAATGCCATTAAGTCATTGAGAGCCATCTGTCATGTTAAAAAAAAATAGAAGAAACTTCCTGTGGAATCATCTGCATCATATTTTTAGAGAGAGTTTGTTTTTCAGAGTGAGAGGGACAAGACTAAGAAACTAGAAACGAGCTTCCCAGCTGTAGGATCTATATGTGGAAATGTGTGTGTTTAGGTATTTACAAGCTCTAAGATAATCAGATTACACTGGAGTGAAATTCTCAATGCCTCACCTCACCTCATAGACATTAAGATTTTTTTTTTAAATAGGAAGAGGTATCCTTTCTTGATTAATAATAGGATGTCAGGATGTTCTGGCTGACTTTGTTTCCTAAGTGACACCAACCAGTTTAAATATAGCCTTGGCACAGAGCTTGATAGCCTGCTACAGCTCAGTAATGTGCTTGATGAGCATTTTAGGAAAGGATCACAGTTTATATATAGCGCCAGATATAATTAGCATATCTTTGCTTCCCTAGGAGGAGGGAGTAGCAGCAGTACAATGTTATATTGTCGGTTTTGTGGTGTAAGGCTTGGGCTGTCAAGGTTGTCACTGGCCAAAGTATCAAAGGAGAAATATTGGAATAACGTAAAAATTTCCCTGTATGTTCTGTCATTTATGACTTGTGGGAAGTGTTAGGTCAGACAGCTGTTCTGAAACATTTGTGAGGATGTAGACTATTGTCCCCAGGAAAAAAAAAAATATTTAGAGATATCTGTGTAGAATCTTGCCTTTCAAAATCACCACCACCACCTTTTGGGCACTCTTAGTTTCGTTGCTGGTTTTGATTCAGACCCTTTATTTTCCTCTCTTCCATCTCTACATGTCTTTTGGACAAATGGGTTTTTTACTTGAGTTCATACTTTTAAAGGACTAAAAAGGGGAGAGAAACTTGAAGAAATGAAAATCAATAATTCTGGCTATGTGTTTCTGCAGTTTGTTTGTCCACATACACGTTAATTTGACTTTGTTATGAGATTAATAATATAAAGTGCTACTTACCAAATTTTGAAGGTGCTGTTTCTCCGTTCAGGTCCACACAGACCTGGGTACTTTAGCAGATTCTTTAGCAGAACTGATGACATTTGCCCTGAGTTAACCTTAACTGACAGTTCTGCAAATCATCCCAGTTAGAAAAAGTGTAAGTGGTAAATTTACAAGCAAGTTTTACAAGGAGTCAGGAATTAGGAACGGAAATTGAAGTTTCATTACATTATTTCCAACGTTAAGCATGATGGCTGAATTTCTACCTTTGTTTTTCACTTACAATAAATTCAGTTGATTTTTGCATTATACGAACACATTTCCCACAGTTTCTAAAATCTTTCTTCAAAATAATTTTTATCCACTTTATTGTAATTTCCGTATAGTCACTGATCTGTATTCTTGCTAGTGAGTAAAAAATGATTCTTGCCAAAGGGCTTAAATAATAGCAAATCTCATTTCAGTCAACTTTAATGAACATGGGTTGTGTTGCACTTGCCAGATGCACCTTTTAATACAGAATCTGATGACTGTCCATTATGATTGCCCCTCAGGAGGGTCCTGTAAGGCTTTCAGCTGAATCCTGAAGTACTTGCCCTCATATTTTCAGGCTTGCATGTGTGTTCTACTTGGTTTAGTGCTAGTGTTCCCTGCTTTCAGTTCTTTCTGTAGAGAATCAATGATGATCCAGTCCAAAGTTTCTTCTGGGACATCTAACCATCTCTGTTTTCTGAATTCTAGCAGTATATTTAGAAATTATCTACTTTTATGCTTTTATTATTATCCATTTATTTTGATTATGCTTTTTACTTTGTTTATAATTTATAGCACTTTCTCAGGTGGTGCAAGTATTAAGAAGTGTACTTTAGCTCTTAACTCAACACGAGCAAGAAGTTAAATCAGTAAATCATAGAATTGTTAAGGCTGGAAAAGAACCTCCTAGATCATTGAATCCAATCATTAGCCCAGCACCACAATGTTGAGAATTAAACCACGTCCCTAAGTGCCACGTTGTTCTTTGAAAAAATAGCTAAACATGTTTTTGAAATTCTTGACATCATCTGCTTGTGTTGCGAGTATTTCTGGGTTATGACTGCCATGACACTGATAAAGTGTCTTCTGTGCTGTTGTACTAGGAAATGTTAGTTGCTAATTTTTAATTGTTGCTTCAGTTTTTAATCAGTGGAATAATTATACCCTCAATCTAGAGGTGATCACCATTTAGGGAATATACGTATATGAAATTTAAAAAAAATAAAAAATTAGAGATCTGAGCATCTGCGCAGTTGTCACTTTCGAGTGTCTTCTAAAACTCTGGTCAGAAGTCGAAGACAATTCTGAACTCATAAAAACATGAGAAGGTAGAAATTGTCATCTTGTAGCAATGCAAACACACACCCAGTTCCATGTTCTTGGTGGCAGCTGCTTCAGAGGAAAAGTTATCTGTATGGATACGTAGAATAAAAGAGTTGTAATTATCACTACTGATTTGAATTCAGATGTCCTAAGCCCTTTATTTCACTTCATTTTTACCATTCACTAAACTTTTAGGAACATAATAAAATTTTAGAAGAAGAATATGATGAAAATAAAAGCTTGTAAAGTTCTGAGTAAAAGATCACATTTCAATTTATAAAGCTTTACACATTTTTCTTAAAGCCCAAACTAAGACAGTTTTGCTGGAGACAGCCCTTAGCAAAAGAAACAGCAATACTTTGATTCAATTACTGCAGTGGAGTTCCCAGATTCTCTACTGAATGAACATGCAGATATTCCTGACTTAAATTTATATCTGAGCAAGAAAATTATTGATACTATGGTACCTTTGAGAGGTGTAGAAATGAAAAGACAACTTCGAGGTCAAGTCTTCATTTCAGTTTCTAATCCAATGTACTTATTTAACCTGAAGAAAACTCATGAGATATAAAATATTTGACTTATAATGTGATTCTTTTAAGAACTGATAGGTTCATTCTTTTACAAAAAAATATTCAATATAAAGGGCAGCTGTCAAAAAACTATTATATAATGAAACTAGATTTAAAATTCTGGTTCCAACTCTAAGATCATAGTCCAATTAAATGATAAATAGCAAGTGCCCTTGAAATCGATTTTTTTGAGTCAGGTCACCTTTCTGGAAGGGCTTAAGTTCATAATGACTCACAAATTTATGAAGTGATGCTCAAAAGTACAGAAAAATTTTGTGTAATTCCACTTTTTCCATTCACTGTTTGTAATATTTTCAAATGTGTATGCATTTATTCTTCTGTAAGTGTCCTTTCAATAATGGTGGATCAGCAATATTACTGGAATATGTCTTTCCTTTCAGAATTGCAAACAGAAAAGCTGGAAGAATTATTTGTAGCTAGTACAAAAGTCGGCCAGATCTCTCAAAAGACTATTTTTGTAATTAGAACTATATTTGCTGCATTTGGAGGAGATGATTGTTTGATGTTCACTGCATCTTTAAGACAAATGTTAATACAGAGATTTCACTTAAGGAGGTAACATCAGTTGAAAATAAGGTCCAATGCCTGTTTCTACCCTTCCTAAAATTTCCTAAACAAAGCAATGATTTCCGAATTCCGATTCCAAGGAAGGAGTGAGTCCTCAGGGCTTGTGAGAGTATTTTCTTGTGCGTGACATGTTTCTTTCGTATGTGTCTGAAAAGACAAATAGATGCACAGACATGACTGGTTAATGTAAGCAAATGCTGAATGGTTCTTTGTCTGAAACTGTCCATATGGGAGTTTATATATACATATGTATGTTTGTTGTAAATGTACCTGTATTTAAACTGTAAACGTATGCAAAGGATTAACTGAATTATAGAAAACCCCATAATAGCGCTTGATCTCTGAGAGGAGAAAGGGAACTAATTTTTGTTGTGTGCAGTCACACAGCTACAGTACTCCTACTTTGACCTAGTTCTACTTTAAAGGCTATGATATAGTCCTTCCTCAAATGCTGCAGTGTTTTTTCTCCTTTTCTGAGTGCTGAATGAGTATTTAAAAGCCAACTCTTTTAATCCTGTCAGCAAAATATGAGTTGAGAATACTCAAGGCAGGTAGCAGGGTAGTAAAAATTGATACCATCAAAACTTTATAAAAGCTATTTTAGTAAAAACACAAAAAAACTTTGAGGGGTTCCATGATGTACCTAAAAATCCATGCATAACCGAGAAAAGTATTTAAGACAGATTGATGGGAAGCATGTGATAATAGTGTCAACGCTTCCAAAATACTTAAAAATCCTTTGACATAAATGTGTATGTACATGTAGTTGTTGGTGTGGTTTTATCTGAGCATATATGTATACACATACACATACACAGTATTTGTGTTCCCCAATGGGAAAACTGTAAAGAATTATAGGAAAAACTAGTATTTCTGATGAGTCTATGTGAAATATTATGCAATTATTTCTTAACATGTATTTCTCCCGTTGAATGCTGCAGAATACCCTTCCCAGAGACTAGCAGAAGATCATGTTGAATTCAATATGCAAAATGTCAGCATATTCTAAGCAAGGAAAATGGATGAAGGACAGAGGGCTTGAAATAAAGATTCTTCTGTGCAGAGCCAGAATGTGCAGAAGTAGAATATCCTGTTGATTTGACTAACAGAAATCTGCAAGTGTTTTATGCATATCCAAGTGTGATATTCATGAGTGAGAATCAACACTGCTCAACTTAAGTACTTCCAAAGATGTTTTCATTATTAAATTTGAGAACATCTCTGCTTCAGTGTGTTCTTGAATCATCTAAAGACACTTGAATTTACAAGGGCCAAGTGCTACGTGAAAACCACTTTGCTTTGGACTTTTTTTCTAAGCTGGATTCTTTAATAACCTGTAAATTAAATTCAGGTCAAACTTACAGCTTTACAACTATTTTCAGTAAAGGTATTGCTTCTGAACTTATGTTCAACCCCTAACCTCCTCTTTGTTGCAGAAATCTGGAAGGATGGTTGTGTAGGAAAAAGCTTTTGTTCATGTACGTCTAATACTGAATTACACATCTCAAGAAAGAAAATGGAAGAGGATATGGTGACTTACTGATGATAAAATATTACTGGGATGTCTCTGGTTCTTAAATTCATGTAAAAGGTAGGGAAGGGTGTTACAAGATGAGTTATTTTATACATATGCCATATATATATATATTTAACTTTTTTTTTTTTTAAGCAACTTTAGCTGTCGGAGAAAATATCTGCTGGTTTACATAGCTTTGTAGATTAAAGTTCCCTGTGGTGATTTGGTCAGCTTGATTATTATATTTAGAAAAAGTATTCAGATGCCAGTCTTGTATAAGGTCTAGTTCTGATTATCTCAGATATCAGTTTAGTTCTGGTACACATTCACAAACTTAGTGGTCATTTATTTCATTCTACTGTAGGATGCAGCAGAATCAGAACAGACTTTTTCTTTTACAGTTCACTAAAATAACGTGATGTCGGTATTTTGTGATTTCTCATGGCATGACTGTTCCTCTGTACTCAAATGTAGCTCGTAAGTAGCTACCTTTCTCGCTATTCACTGAGGTTAGAAAAGGAAAATAAATTACCTGATCAGGTCATGCCTGATCAAAATTGGGTAAAAGGAGTAAATACTTCGTGACTTTGCAACTTCATTCTCAGTCTTCTCAAAGGCAGCTGCTTCCCCTCACTGTTTAATTGAGAGTAACCAGGAATGACAGTGACATCACTGGGGTACTGCAAGCATCCAATTAGCATGAATTTAGCATTATGTTATGAAAAGAAATTATTAGTGTTTTGGGGACGCTTTATGAACAAAATCATTTTCAGTAGGTGAAAGGGGAAAATATGATCATGGAGGGGTAAACTCATAGGATTTCAGTGAGAATTCATTAAACTTTATTGATGTCTGTTCTCTATAATTTCTGAACCTATTCAATTTAGAAACAAACAAAAAATCTGTTGATTTGTTCTAACGGTTCTTGTGTAGTTCTTGAGCTTTGAGGCGCTTGGGGCAGAAGGTGGTGTTGAATGTCAAAATCAGTATAGTTCATGTGATGTTCCTTAAGGTTTATCATATCATTAATAAACAAGTCCACTCACTGATGATAGAAAAGGTAGGCATTATTTCAAAGAAAAGGATGAAATTTTGTATTTTTCATGGCAACTACTTACTGTGGTATTGGCAAGGCTCTGATTGACAAGTTCAGTTGTTTCACCTAATTCGAATAAATTTCTTGAGCTAAGTAATCAAACCTCTCTGTACTTCATGTTGTGAGGTTTGTGTTGGTTTCTTTTTTTTCAGTCTAGGTTTTCTTTATTTTAGACTTTCCTTTCTTTCTTCTGCATGTGAATCCCTGCCATAAGAATTTTAGTGTCTCATTACCAGTTGTAGGGTATTCAAGGAAAGCCTGACAGCAGGCAGCAGAGTGCCCTTGAACAGTTTCCTGTAAGGAAAGCGGACTCCTTAGGTATTTAAATAAACGAGGGTTTCCTCTGTCTCTTGCTCAAATACATGGATGAACAGGACCATAAATTAGTGGGATATTTGTACCCTTCTTAAAAAATATTGTGTAACTGGAGACTTCAGAATAAATTGGAACATTTGTTAGATAAAACACTTTTCCTATCAACTGTGTGTTAAACTCATTATTCTGCAGTGACAGGAGCTCAGGGTGACTCTTGGGGATGACCCTGTGCAAGGCCAGGAGCTGAATTCACTCATCCTTGTGGATCCCTTGAAACTCAGCTGATTCTGCAATTCTGCTTTCTTTTAATTTGTCTTTTTTTTTTTTTTTATTTGGTAACCTGATAGATGCTGCTCCTCTTTTCTCTTTCAATTTAATAAGTACTGTGTGTATTTAGTATGGAACAGAAAATAAAGATTAGATTGGTAGATAGATAATACTTTAAATAAATACTTCTAGGTCAATATGGGGATGAAGTTGTTTTTTTGTTACAATTACACATCTGTAACAAAATAATTGACAATCTACTCTGTCCTAAATTCAGAGTTTAGATACACCTTTTAAATCTGTATTTCAGAAAAATTTGTGTTTTCCTTGGTGAATGTAAGTGCAAAATCTGACTGTCATCTTAGTGGTGCTTGCAATTTACTACTTTTTAAAAAAATTTAAAACAGTGTATAAAAATTATTTTTAGAGAATGAAATAATGCATCTTTTTTCCTGTATTTTATCCTGTTGTCAATCCACGGTTTTCTAACTAAAAAAAAAAAAAAAA
>VZRN01001734.1:114675-125542 GCA_013397935.1 Dasyornis broadbenti
ATCCCAATAGAAGCATAAACATAAGAATTCCAAGTTTTTATTTATAATGAAGACAAAAGGTATCACAGAGCTGTGTAATGACTATGTCATTTTTGGTCACTTTGCCACTAGTTTTGCAATATAAACAGTGAGTGTTACACTATGAAACATTTGGATCTGTTTCTCTAAAACACATTTCAAAAGGTTCTGTCCTTTCAAGTCTACAAGATGTGTACATAAAATTCAGTTTGTTTAATTTTCTTACTCGAGAGTGTGTTACTGAAAAAATACACTGTTTTCATATAGCATTATTTCTGTAAAACTCTATTAAGATATTTAGAATATTTATTGCTCTTAATGCGCTGAATTATCTGGGATTTTTCTGGTGAGAATGGAAGATCTTGACTCATATCGAAGAGTTTCCATTATTATTGCCACAAAATGTTTATTAGGATGGTGTGGTGCTCAACAAATTGACTTCAAAACCTGACTTTTGTTGTTAGCAACCAGTTTTAATACTAAGTGAACATAAATTATTGATGCACAATCATGAGGGAAGTTGTGCTGGGTTTTGCTTGCTGGGTTTTCCTATGTGGAAAGCATAGGAGCTTGAATTGTGACTATCCAAAGACTTTAATCACAAATACCACTTTTGATTTCTGAGATGCATAGTAATGCATAATTTTGTATGTACAGACATTTTTTAAATTCCCCCAACTGGGAGTGTATAAATATATCATCAAGGATCTACATCACCTCTGCTTTTCTGAAATTTTGAAATAAATACAAGGTTCTTCCCATGATAATGACTAGTACATATCACTAGAAAAGCATATGTTTGTAAGTTTTCAAATGTTTTCATTTTGGTCCCCAGGACACAGAAATATGAGAGGAAATACTTTGTATTTTGGCTCAGTGCAGTTTTAGAAATATGTATACTTGTACATACAAAGGCTCTTTTTCCCTGATGTTTAATTCCTTTCTTGGTTTCATGTAAGAAAGTGCACCAGGTGGAAGGAACAATTGGTCTGAAAATGCAGCTGTTACTTTCTGATGGTTTTGTTTTTTCTGAATAATAAACCAGTCACGGTGGGAGAGAGCAGATAGTGATAGAATTATCAGAAAGTCAATACTCCTTCTTTTGTAATCAGCACAAAAAATAAAATGCATGTGTTTAATACAGCTTTCACCTTTTAAGCCACTAATCCTTTCCATATCTAATAATACCATAATTTACCATAATTAAAATCCTTCATGTTTTAGTTATGTATCTGAGTATAAATGCTGCAAGGCAAAATACATCACTCTGAGAAACAGTGGACTTGTCCTGGGTAAGTGATCTCATATTGCAATTGCCCTTGAGAGAATCATTCTACAATTCAGCTAAATCAATAAACCCTTTAAATTGCTGTTGAATTATACAGGTTATACCTCTTTTCTAACCTTCTCGGAACGTGTAGCGGTAAACAGAAGTGTCTTTTTTACAGCCTCCTGAAACCTGGCTACTGTTCACTTGGATTGTGGGAATTTGTAACTAACTTTTGCTAAAGCCAGTGTAGTTTCTCACAGTCCCACTGCTCTTTGTCTGTATTTCCAATACGGAAGGGAAGGCGAATGCTTGTACCATGGGATAGGATCTTCCCCAGGACTCTGTCTGTATTATCCGAGGTCCAGCACCAGCAAAAAAGCTCAGTTGTCTAAAGTTTTTGTTTAAATTACCATTTTTAACTCCCTCAGGACTAAGCCATTATCAGAGGGTAACTGAACACAGGTTCAAAATAAATGATGCAAGCTATTTAAATAAGTTACTTAGCATTAAATATATTTAAATACAGCTTGGCCCACCCTTTTTCCTACTGTAGGTAAATCCCTGCACATTTTCTGCACAGGAGCACAGTTTTAACAGAGATGAGAATATATGCAAACTAGCTGCCCTAAATGTTTCCATAATCTTTGATTTTCTTGTTGAGGAATCAGGAGGATTTTTAAGTTATGCCTGGAGTTGTTCAAATTTCAGTTCAGTTCCTGAACATCTTTTGAATGGAATTCTTACTTTTAAATTATATATTAATTTCATATATGAAAATAAATAATCCTGAGAACAGAATGATGAAATCTGATATTTGAGGCATTTAGAAAAGCTTAAATTCTGAAGTAACATTGGCAGACTGGAGGTTGGACAACCTACATGGTGATAATGCGGGAAATTTCTTCAGAGTGAATTTAGAACACCTCAGCATTGCTACTGTCATGCCACAGACCATCCTTTCCAATTTCAATATGGTTATTTTGGAGATCACTTGAGCAAGGATCACAGAAGACAATGCAAAATGTAGAAAAATGTGTGACAGTCATGGTAAGAAAAATTTAATGAAGTTATGTGTGTTTCAGTTCTAATCTAGCAAATATGTGCTGAATACAGAGTGAAGGAAGATCTTTTTCAGGAGAAATTGTATATTGAACCATCATCTGTGCATATTTTGTGAATTTCAGGCATGTTCATGTACCATTCCTGGAAAGAAACTTCATCTCACTAAATGTCTTGCTGAAGAATTTTGTTATGTAGCATTTTCTTCCATTGAGCCAGCAATGGAAATGCCATTCAAAGCAGATGTGGAAGGAGAAGGAAAAAACCAAATGTATGGACGCAGCTGTTGTGTCATTTACGTATTCTCCGAGCAGGTTTAGTTCACATGGTTCTTGGTGCAACTCAAGAAGCGCTTCTGTCACTGGGAACCTGACAAAAATGAAAACTTAGGAGTGAAGTTCCGTTTACTTCCATCTGAAAACACACCTGGCTGCTGCCGGAGCCATCTGCTGAGGGAAGGTTTAATGTCTGAGAGAAGGGAGCTCTGTAGGAAGTGAGCCGGGCATTTGTTGTCAGCATTTGCTTTTTTTATCTGCTTGTTGACATAGCTGCATTTCAGCAATCCAGAAGGATTTTCTCAGCAGCAAACACAAATTTGACTGAAACTTGATAAGCTTAGCACTTGATTTGCATTTGCTATGTGGTAAATTTAGGTGTTTCTTCCCTCCCTGTGTAATTCTTATCAGGGTGTAGTCAGAAAATAGGTATTTTTTAAATGAATTTGAAAGACTATAGTGGGATGAGAAAGAAACATTTATATTTGCACTTGGTAATGCTATTATAAATTACACCAGTACTTTTGAAAAATCTCTCATCCATCTGTAGTTCCCATAGAGTCTTAAAAAAGAAAAGGGTGAAGTTGTGAAAGAAGTGATGTTTCTTCATTGTTCCGAGTAATTTAAAGATGAAGCAGCTCTGGAATCAGTGTCCAAATTCAGGTATGGCACGCAACCATAGTTTGTCTTTTAGTTTGACCTTCCTCCTTGTCACAAGAACATCATGACCTTGTCTTGATCAGGAGTTGAGTAATGTAGTGTAGTGAGCCCTGGCAAACAGGGATGTGAACAGGAACCAAATGTGATAAGCGTTGGTGTGGTCTGTGGATCAACAAAAATTACAGCTACTGCAATGACAGATGAAAATCAAATAACAAAAAATAATGTTTTTAACTGCTTCAGGCACTGGATGAGCAAACACAGTGAGAACACTGATGGAAAGAAGGGGGGAAATTGCCTGAATGTTTTGTCATAGATTTTAAGTGTTTTTCAAAGAAGAAATGTTAAGTGAAAACCATCAAAGATTTAATTAAGAATTGACCTAAATCTCACCAAAGTCCTACATACCAATAAGTTTCCAAATGGATGGATAAAATGATGATGAATAAGTATCATTTCTATTAACCTAAAATGACTATTATAAACCTAAAATTTTATATCCAAAAGAAAACACCTAATTAAGCCTATTGTGAAAAAGTAAAGCATGCCTGTTTGACTGATCTATTCTATCACGTTATCCATCAGAGTCTATCCATTCACATGTTATTCTGTTTCTTCAAATACATTACTGGTGTCTCATCAAGCTATAAATATCACAGTCAGGTTTTTATTAGACAATTACATTTTATTAAGCATAATTGCATGAAGAGTAAATTCATACAGACTTTATAAAGAGAAAAATCAATACGGTTTTAGTGCATGGCCTAATTGGGAAGAGCTTCTGTTACTTATTATGTATCACATTTTATAAACTTCAGTTTCAGTGCATTTTGGAAGGAAACAGAAAGAAGCATTTAACAGGATAAAGAACTGTTGCATTAATATGCATAGCTCTGTATGTCATCTGTTGAAAGGAGACACACAAAGTAGATATTGTGCTGTGTTGCAATGTACTCTGCATACAGTTATTTCTGAATAACTTTCTGCCATTTAATCTGAGAGAATTATACATCTCTTAAATAAGTTTGCAATATTTGGCAAGTGTTAGAGAAATAATTTTGCTTTTATGCCCCTTTCATTTGTTTTACATTTCTTGTCCTTTAAAAACTCCTTGTTTTATTTTAGCATTTCTCTTTAATGTTTCACAATCTAACAGATTTTTGGAATTGCCAGTTCTCTTGTTTCCTAGGTACTTGTCTGTTCCTCATAATTTATATTCACTAGTTTGTTTATATTTTGTAACTCTAAACTTCCCTCATGTAAATTATGCTGAAAGCAGTATAGATTAGAATTGTATTGATCAGTGAACTTTACTGAACTAAGTCATTAAACAATGAAAGAGACTTTCAGGGGATACTCATTAACAGCTTTGTCAAGTAAGTAGAAATATTTCAGCTTTATATCAACTGAGATTACAGTTTGGAGAGAAAGAAATTTTCTACAATCTTCTATAGATTTCATAATGCTACATTTCTTTCTTATTAAATGTAATAGTGTCCATGAGAATGTAGTGATGTCCATCAAAATTAAATGTAAAATTCCAAAGCAGCTACAGGACTGAGTGATACAACTAGCTGTAACAGGAATGGTAACATGACTCTATTGTAAGAGATGTTATCTGAGGAGACTTTATTAACAGAGCTGTATTCAAGGGTAAAGCACTGAGGTCTTAGTCAAAAGTTTTAGATGTGCAGTGGAAAATCAGACCAAAGGTAGGATAATGGACATAAATGATGAAGAATATCAAAACTGAAAAGGGTGAAGTTAGGAAAAGAATGGGTTGGTGGGTTAATTTTAAAGACTAAATCCTGTAGAACTCATGTGACAAATCAGCTCTACATACAGAGGGTAAGTCCACATTTATGCATTTTGTATTTGAATAGTTGTAAAGAGTTTAATAATTTCCTTCTCAGAAGATGTCCAGTCCATATTACAGCTCTATAAATCCAGTAACGATTCTTAGCTGTAGACACAGTGCCTACTGAATGACAACGTGAAGGAAAAAAGTCTCAACACACCTAGCTATATGTTTGGGAGGAGGAATTATTTCCATGTGAGGTTAATCACAGGGTTTTCACAGTCCTTCCTATGTTAAATCTCTGGGGTTTCTTGCCTGTGCACTTTTTAGTGGATGAATACAACTTTTTCTTTGGGTCATTTCAGTCATTTCTTTGGTCTATTTTCAGTATCATCTTGTTCATGATGATTCAACTTGCTGTTTCATTTCCTGGGGCCTGATATCTATGCCAGCTGCAAGTTTTCAGAAATCTCATTCTGCTCCTTTACTCATTGATGGGAACTGACAATTGCAGCTTTTCCCTGATGGGTCATTGATTCTACAGTGTCAAGGGTCTGCCAAAAAGATGTTAGGTCCTTTTGGTTTGTTTACAATGAGTGCATTAAAAATCAGAATGCATAGATGCAAAGGGCCTGATTCTTTAGATGCTAGCTGTAGAAACCAAATAAAATACGTCAGCACTTCTAATATTTTGTGAGCTTATTAAACTTAGAATTGGTTGAGCACTGAAGTCTACTTTAGTCATAAACAGGTATAGTAATACACATCCTGATAATGGGATTTTTATTTCAACTGTTAATAAATCAAGCGTGGAGCACAAGACTATATACTTTTTTCTCAGTAAATCATAGAGTCATAAAATGGCTTGAGTTGTAAGGGATCTTAAATATCATTGTTCCTACCCTCTTGCCATGGTCAAGAGCTCCTTCCACTAGATCACATTGCTCAAAGCCTCATTCAACTTGGCCTTGAACACTTCCACGAATGGGGCATCCACAGCCTCTCTGGGCAACCTGTTCAAGTGCCTCAGCACTCTCAGAGTAAATAATTTCATCCTAATATCTAATCTAACCCTACACTCTTTCAGTTTCAATCCATTCCCCCTTTTCCTATCACTGTATCCTTTTTAAAAAGTCTCTCTCCATCTTTCTTTACCCTTAGGTGTTGAAAACCACCATTAGGTCATCCCAAAGCCTTCTCTTCTCTGGGCTGAAAAATTAAATTTCTCTCAGCCTTTCCTTGTAGGAGAGGTGCTCCATCCCTCTGATCATCACAGTGACTTCCTCTGGACTTACTCCAACAGCTCCATGCCCTTCCTGCTCATGGGAAGAGGATCCTCCTTTGGATCCTTTTTAAAGATGGGTACGATGTTTCCCTTTTTCTCAGTCAGCTGGGACTTAACCTGACTCCATGACTTTCCGAATATCGTGGACAGTGACTTAGCAACTACATCAGCCAGCTCTCTCAGAGCTCTGTAATACATCTCAGTGGGTCACACACACTTGTGTACGTCCAGGTGCCTCAGGTGATCACGAACCTCATCTTTAACAACCGCATTTTGCACAACTAATAAAAGTCAGGTAAATGATAATTTTCCTCATTTCCATCTAAATCCCTAGTTCCTCCCTGCTCCCTGTTCCCACTTCCCCTCACCTCCCACCCGAGTCTGAAACACAGTGCTCCAGTAATGCCCGAACACAAAATATATAATGTAAGTGTCATTTTAGTATGGAGAGCAGTTGTGTCTGACAAAGGCTGCATTTCAGCAAGAGCACATCTGCTGATCAGCTTAATGCTTATATGATTTTTCCCAAATGTAAGAGTTAATGCAGAATTGAATGAAATCAGGTTGGATGCTATTATAATACTATATATTACTATTAGTATATCCTATTACTATTAGTATATAGTATTATGATATTACTATTACAATACTATCTATATATATATGAGATAATTATATGTAGCATGCTTTATCTAGAAAACCTGATAATTTTGGGTTTTGTTCACTAATGTCACCGATTTTCTAGATTAAAAATGTTCATACATAGACAGGAAAATCAGCATTGCAATGCTACGTTATATTAAAAGTTATTTCTATCTCATTTAATTATTGTACAATTTTAAAGATTCTTATCTTCAACTTCCATATATGTTGACTTAAAATTGTGATTAATCTTTCTCTCACTTGAATAGAAACCAGATTCATGTGCACACTTCCACCGCCAAGAATACCTTCAAAAGATTGCTTTAGAAACACCCAGGTGATCATGCACTTTCCAAGTGTACTTTGTAAGCAGTATTTGTTACAATTTGTTACCCTTTAGGTATTGGAGGTCACAATTAGGTCTTACCTAATTTTCTTAGAATTTACAGTAAAATACCCTAAACTAGTAATTGTAATTACAGCACAAAATTTCTTTAAAAAGAGGAGCTTAAAAACATAACTGATGCATGCTTGCTGAAGAAGGTGTCTACTTTAATTTGTCCTAAATCACAGACTTTATTCCAATTTTCTCTTGTTTTAAGGGCTGGGGTTTTTTCAGTCAGGGACATCTATGTACCAGAAATAATTTAATCCTTTACAAAATTTTTATTTCAAAGGCAGAATAAAACTGGCATCCAAGTTCAGTATAGGCAAGTAGCTCAATTTAGAGGTTGTTTTTCTGGCTGAAAGAATCCAGTGTCTACCCACACCCACATAACTTGCTATTGAATTTAACATTTCAACCTTTTCCTACTGAAGTTATTTCTCTTACTTCCTTCTACATGGTGAAGGATGATGCCATCCTCCTTAGAGACCCATATGCTTCATTCTCACAGGTAGATATAGATGAGGTGCTCTTTCATCTTAAACCTACTCCAACTTCACTGGAATCATTCTGATTAAGTCTACTAACATCTGTTTCAACTGCTTTACATGTTGCAGTTTTTGTTATTTGGACAAATCATCTTGTTAGTTAATTTAATTCAGATGAGTGTGCTTGCATTCACCAGGACAAAATTTCTGTATTTGTGATGATATGTTTTGTAATTGATGTGTTTTCAAATATGAAATAAATGTTACTATGCCATGGTGAAAGTATTTATTTTTTATTAATCTAGCATTAGCTTCAGAAAATACACTGTGCTTTTCGTATAATAACACAGCTGCAGACTGTTGGCATGCTGATGCGGAAAACTGATGTGTGAAACCTTCCTAAGGATGCTCATGAAATACATGTGAGAATAAAATTTGGTTATTTAGAATTCAAGAAGGGAAGAGTAGGAAAACCAATTGACCACAGATCTTTCCTTAAACCCAATCCTGAGAATCCTGTTAATATGAAGAATGTCCTGGTCTGTACCAGGAATAGTGTGGCCAACAGGACCAGGGCAGTGATTCTTCCCCTGCACTCAGCACTGGTGAGGCCACACCTCGAGTGCTTGTCCTGTCCTGGGTCCCCCAATTTCAGAACAATGTTGAGAGGCTGGAGCGTGTCCAGAGAAGAGCAACAAGGCTGGTGAGGGGTCTGGAACACAAGTCCTGTGAGGAGTGGCTGAGGGAGCTGGGGTTGTTTGGCCTGGAGAAAAGGAGGCTCAGGCCTCATCACTCTCTACAACTCCCTGAGAGGAGGCTGTAGCCAGGTGAGGGTCGTTCTCTTCTCCCAGGCAACCAGCGACAAGAAAAGAGGACACAGCCTTAAGCTGTGCCACGTGAAGTTTAGGCTGGACATTGGAAAAACAGAAAGGCTGGACACAGAAAGTGTGGTAGGCACTGGAAGGGGCTGCCCAGGGAAGTGGTAGAGTCCCTGTCCCTGGAGGTGTTTTGGAAAAGACGGGATGTTGCATTTAGTGCCATGGTTTAGTTAATAAGGTGGTGTTCAGTCAGAAGTTGGACTTGATGATCTTGAAGGTCTTTTCCAATCTAGTTAATTCTGTGATTCTGTGATTCTGTGAAGTCTAAAAGTGAAGATATATTCAGTTTTGTTGAGAATGTGAGAGTTCTTCAATAATCTCAGTGATTCGTTATTAGAGCACTGTATTTAAAAATTTACCCTTTTTCACTTGAATTGCACTTTGTTGGTTTAAATGACCCAAGTTTTCAATGTAGAAATTGAGGTGACAAAAACAGATAGCCTGATCTGAGGTTATCACATGGGTGCAGAGTTGAATTTCACTGTATTCAAATATATGGGTACTGTTCTTGGACACAATACAGACCCTCAGCTTGTTATCAGAGATAATACTGCCCAGAACAGAAAACCTTTGAGACCTAATAATTAATAACTATGTCTTGTATCTTCATTCCTATATTTTAAAAAAATATCTTCTAGTAGTGTTACAACCCATCCCTGAAGGCTGAAGATGACTGAGGTTCTTGTTAATATATCCCTTGGGGTGGATTAGAGTGAAAGAGCACTGAATGACCAGTTTATATATATATATATATATATATATACACACACATATTTTTGAACAGTTTGGTTGCAATGGAAAGGAGGAATATAACCATTTTGTTGTTATTATCTAGAGTAATGTAACAATATAAAAGTATAAAGCGATCATTTAAGAACGTGTCTAAGGAAAAGAAAGGAAAAGGGTAAGAGTAAATAATGGAAAGATCGGTAGTGGAGAGGAAAGGTATCACTACCTGTGGATCCAGTGATGAGACTCGATTGCTGCAATTTCAATATCTGTTGTGAAAGTGATGGTCAGCCTCTTGACCCATCAGGGGTGGGGGAAACCCACAAAACAAAGATTTCAGTGGGTTAAGATGCACTCAGGTTCAGGTGGGAATGCTAAGCCCCCTCCCCTGGGGGGAGTTTTAACACTGTGGATCATGCACAGTCCTCTGGTGGAAGACCCCAGAAATGAGTATGGGGGAACTAGAGTGATCGTTGGTGGTCACAGGTGACATCTGTCCCAAAATTTGGGGTGATACGTCTATAAACAGGGGCTTCCTTTCCCACAGTTTGCCACAGTGGGAATTTTTGTACACATGCATTAACCAGGATGTGCTAACCAGATCTCACTTCTGTCATGCCTGAAATTAGAACTTCCCGTCACAAATCCCTCCCTTTTGTGCTTATTTCAAGTTCCTGCTGTGGTGGCTTTGCTTATAGCAAGTTCCTTCTGTGGCTTTGGCAGTGTTTGAGACAGGCAGCTGTACCCTCTAAGTCCTTACATTTCTGAGGGTTTGATTTGGTTTTTGACTCACTGTGGTAAATTGGTTGTTGGTTTTTTGTCCACCTCTCTGCACAGGGTGTCATTAAAGGTAATATGAAGGAAAAGATAAGTGCATGCATAATTTATATTAAATTTAAAATTCTGGAAATTTCCTACTTTATGCAAATTTCTATTTATCAGGCAATAGAGCAAAACATGTGCCAGCTGAACACCCATGGGGCAGCCTGGGATGGACAGATGACCATTAAATGCTCAAGCAGTTTTGGGGGGAAAGTGGTGGTACTTCAAGGTGTTTGCTAAAACACAGTGTCACCACCAGCATGTAATATTTTTTTTTTTAAATAAAAGCCCAACATATCAACAGCAAAAGGAGACCATCAGGACTAACACACATTTTTCTGTTGCTTAAAAAGGAATGGAAGTGATGACCTTACTGAAACTGCCTGATCACTTTAGCAGGAGGAAATTCTTCCTTGAGCTCTGTTCATAGGCAAATTAAACTCGGGGTATTCTTTGACACTTGTCAGGCTGACTACACATAATGCTACTGCTGAGATGAGCCAGCTCTGTTATAGTGATACCTTCTTTAAAATCTCATGTAGCTTGCATGATAACAAA
>VZRN01001734.1:125577-169870 GCA_013397935.1 Dasyornis broadbenti
AAAAAAAAACCAAACAAATCTAGATGTTCCTGTATTCTGCAAGATATTTTATTTATATTGCAGGTAATGATGAGAATACTTATATTTATCATGTATTCTAGCACTAGATAGATTTGATTTGTAGCATTTATTTTATAGAATTTGATACAAAAAAAATTGAACCAAACCCTCCATACAAATAATGCTAAATTAGGGAAGGTCTATAATTTTGGCATATGGATTTTTCTATAAACTTGTATGTGTTTGGCTGCATGACTTTTATTAGAGCTAACTTATTTTTGATCATAAAATCATAGAATGGTTTGGGTTAGAAGGGAACTTAAATTCCAATCCCCTGCCATGGCTAGGGAAACCTTCCACTAGACCAGGATGCTCAAAACTCCATTCAGCTGGCCTTGAACTTATGTTTTGATAACACCCAGTTATCGTTATTTTATTATGAGGTTCAAGTCACTGTCATCACTTCTAGATACTTAAAGTATTATTTAATACAGAATAATTTTCTTTTTTCATAAGTCTGTCATATTTTGTGAGCTAATGCTAAAGTAGATAGTACTGATATTAGATAAGACATTTAATTTGCTTTCCTGTGTTTCTTTGCTAAAGTGTATATTCAAAGTCCATTAGCTAAGATTACTGCCTAAACTCAAGGTCTTGAATCTCCTAGTAAAATAGTGATGTGCTACAAGTTTGGGGTCTTTGCCCTCCTTTTTAGAACCAGAGGTACTGCACGAAAGAGAAAAAATAATATTAAGTTGCAAAAGGAAAAGATGTTTTAATTCACTGTTTGGTCTTTCTCAAAACAACAATTTTAAATGAAAAACTATGTTGCTCTAGCATTAATTGTAAACTTTGCCTGTTTTTTTCTGAAATGGAATATGAGAGCTGGATCTGTATTTGATTCAGCCTCAAGTAATATGAATTGGATTTATTTCATAGTGGATTTTGTAAAAACTTTAAAATAGAAGATTTCATTCCAAGTAAAAGTTACCAGTTTGAAAAGGATAGAATATTTTTATTCATCCATTAATTAATAACTAGGTTTGATTCCACTGAGCATATTTGTCAGTTCTAGTTTATACTATAAAGAGGTTTAAGTGGGAAGAAATTATAAAATGAATTAAACTTTACGAAGTTAAAATAGGGTTTCAAGTGGCTGCACAGTTCAATTTGAAATCTACAAAGGGCGTTGGAATTAATTAAATTGGGATGAACTAAGATATGTTTTCAGGTGCATGGACTAATGTTTTGAGATAATCTCATGCTTTTATTCTTTGTGTTAGACAGGGCTATGAAGAACTGGAAAGACAGCTGAAAGAAGTCTTTAAGGAAAGGAGCAACATACTTCATCAACTGTTAAAGACTTCCAAAGAACTTCAGGGAATTAAAGTAAACCTCCAGGTTAGACTCTGTCTCAGTTTCTATAGGATTACTTGCCTCAAAATTTCTTACTGGTATCTTTTAATTTTAAAAAAATGTGTTACCTTTTTTTTTAATCATTAAATATGTGAATAACTATAATTTTGCTGATTTTGTTGATCTTGTATTTAACATAAACCTGAAGTTTTCATGGAAAATTTTATCCTAATGTGTTGGGGCCTTTGTCTACTCAATGAAAATAAAGAAAATATGAAAATAGAACATAGAAAAAGGAAGGGAGGGACAAGGAACATGCAGTATTAATGGAGATTGTCTTATGTTCCAGACTTCTTTGGTCTGAATTAATTAAATCTTTGATCTTTGGAGTTTTTAGTTTGGGAGTTGGGTTTGATTTGGTGGGGGTTTGAGTGCTTTACCACTCTATAATTGTAGGTTTTTTCTTACTTTTTAGAGAAATATGCTTCTCCTTGTAACAAAGTTATTTTAGAATGCAGCACAGCTGGAGGTAGTATTCAGCAAAATTACACTGTGAAATATTTTAGACTCAACACAGCAGAGATCCTGATATGGGTAAAGATGATGTGGTATTATCTTCTGTATAAACACACTTACTTTGTCATACGATTCTAATGCTTTCAGTCTTTCGCCTGTTTCTAAATCTGCTTATTGTATTTAGCTCTCATTGAGTATTTCAAAAATACACAGCAGTTTACAGTTAACTGTGTTTGAGTTGCAATAAAAAAAAGATCAGACCATTCTTCCAATTTTCTTAAGTGGTAACGTCTGCAATGCACCAGGACCATTTTATGAATGAGGGCCAAATTAATAATTTCACAGATTAATAATTTAAAAGATCTCTTTAATAGAGTTTTTTTGTTACTATCAGTCTTTAAAAAATGATGAAGCATCAACCAAAAATGATGTGCAGAAACTTCTGGAACTGGGCCAAAAGCAAAGGTAAGACCTTTACCTCCTTCCTTCTCTTTCCATTTCTGACTGAAAACTCTCAGACTAACAAATTCCACCTTTCCTTTTACTATATAGATAAACACTTCTGTATTGCAGAGTCTGCTGATTGTAACAGTAAAACAAAGGGAAGAGATCCTCTTTTTGAAATAAATGATGGATTTCCTGATATTGGACATATGTTAGGAAAATGTGTTAAAATGGTATGGTGAAATATCTGCTACAGAAAGGCATTTTGAATTTTAAAGGAAGATTTAGTCATGAAATTTTCCTTTAAAAATATTATCAGAATTTTTAGAAAACAAAATTACTAAAACATCTAAATCTCTAAATTTGGAGATGATTACATATATTTATTTAGACCTCTTAATTAAATATTTGTGTGTGTAGACACTCAAAATCACTAGTCCATGTGTAAACATAGGAATACTTGCACTGGGTATTTGTGATGAATGGAGTTAGGAGGAGGAAGAAGTATTAATTTCAAATTATACATTGAGCACTTAAAAAATTAGTTCCCATGGCTGGGAATGCAAGTTCCCAGCCCAGTCCTTACTCTCAGTTTCCCTAGTGCTCCATTGCAAGTAAGACTCATCATCCTGTGTCTCTTAATTCTTGAAACTCAGACCAGCAAATAGCAACATCAATACATTCTCAATAACAAGAAAACCTAACTAATACAGGGACCACTTTTGCTGGAAAAATAGTATATAATGACTGCATCTACACTTCATGTTTTTCCTTAGGAAAAATGTTTAGTAAAAAACTTTATTAAGTTCATACTTCCTTCATTGTTAACAATGCAATAATTAAATTCCATGGCCATCTTACATCTCCTTCCATGTAGAAGTACATGTGGAAGTACCCATTAAATTGCATTGCCACATTGCATTTTCTCACCTTGTGAGAAAATGACCTTCATGTCTTAAATACACAATATATAAATTCCACAATACAATACCAATAGAATTTCTCATTTTTACTGTGATACATAACAGTCTTTCAGGTATTCCAGACAAATATATTAAATTATAAAGGCAAGACTTTAACTAATGTCCTATTTAAATATTTATGTGGCTTGGATGTGATTGAAGGTGTGCATCAGCATCATAGATATCCTTCACACAGATGAAATCCTTCATCATAAATGAAGACAATTTTACTGGTGGTTTGATTGTTGTGCAGCTTTCTTCTATGAAATTGAGAGATGAATTGATTAAAAGTATTAATGGACTGTTTAGTAAACAGATCTTAGTAGCAGATGGGAAAATTTGAGTCTGCTAAGAGAAAATTTTACTGCATATTTCAAATATTCTTCCCTGATCTCCTCCTTAAATCACCTCTTGCAGTCTCTCAAAGTCCACCCAAAAATGCATGTTGACTTTTGCTATTAAGGGATCCAGCCATTGAGTATACTGCTCAGGAGCAGTTCCTAGAAATAAAGATTGGATCAGTGCAATCTGCTGCTGAGCAGCCCACCCTGTCATTCAGAAAATGAAAGGTTTTTACAGTATACTGCAAGGAAATGCCTCAGGGCTGCTGCTGTTGCCAGCTGTTTACAGACTTACTAGATTTCATTTCCAGAGAGGTGTCAAAGTTCAGGGTTCGAAAGAGATATTAAAATTGTGCCAGGGAATCTTCCTCATAGAATTTCACTAAGAAAAGGTCACAGTTTATTTGCCAGAGTCCTTAGACTGTATTTTATCTGCAGTAAGTGAAGAAAAGTGAACATAGTATTATGCTTAAATCTATTGTATTGAAGCCAAAATTCAAAATATATCCCAATATTAATGCTATGATCTTTCTTTGGACAAACATGAGCTGCATTTGGTCTGAGCACAACTTTGATTATGCTCTGCAGTGCTGGATAGTACAGTAAAGTTCAGAGTGCTAAAATCTCAGCTTGTGTGAGTAAATGTTCTGCTGACATCAAAACAGATTTTATTTAAAAAAAAATTCCTTTAGCGCAAGTTCTTCAATAATTCCCAATCTGCAAGTAAAATGTGGTCATTTACTACGATGCCCCCAGTTTTGTTCTTTGTGGGCATCACCAGCACTTTGAAATGATGGCACCTGTCAGTGCTGATGCTCCATTGTTTTCATGCTGCTCAGTCACTTTTTCAATTAAATCTGTTCTGTTCAAGTGTTGCCGAAATTGCTGAAAGTAGTCGGGGTTATCAGCTAAAAAGAAAGATGATCCAGCAGCTAGCAAGCTCTTTTAAAATTGGGTGGTTTCCATTCAGTTTCGTTTTCACAGGGCTAAATTATTGTCTGTTACTGTGCGTAAATCCAGTTTTGTGTTGGTCTTCATGGAAAGTTTATCCATGCAAGCAGCAGCCCTCCAAAAGCTCTACAGCAGTTATGAAATATGTCATTTTACTACTTTGCCACAATTCCAAAGTGTGTCATATGCTGTGGGTAGAAAATTCTTGCAATTTGGAGAAAAATCTGTGACTGAAGCAGTAATGCAAAGGGTTTTCACTTCATTCAAATAAAACCCAATCCAAGCAATTGTCCTGGCTTTTTTTCCCTTGTATGCCAGAATCTTCTACCGAATTTTTTGTTGCTTGTCCCTAGAAAGTGCCATGTGAAGTTGCATTCTCTCAGAGCATGATTTATTTGTTTATTTTAAATCAACTATAAACTAGTTCTTAACTGATAATAGCATGTCTCCCTGTCAGTGCATTTTCACTAGCCCACTTTCCTCACCTTTTTTGTGTCAATCATTTTTGCTGGAAATTATGCACTGGCAGATGTTTTGCACAGCAGGCTTTTCAGGAGATGCAAACAGTGGCCACTTTGCTTCAGAGATAATTTTTGTTTTGCGTTGGCACTATACTTCACGGAGTCATTATGATTTTATTTGTGAGACTCATCAACAAAGTACTTCTGTCTGCTACTCTGAAAAATTAAAGGTCTGGTTTTTTTGAATCTGAAGAATTATTTCCTAACGGACACTTGTGTTGAAGTTTGTGTTCTGTGTTTTCGATAAACTAGGGAAGAAATGAAATCTCTCCAGGAAGCCTTTCAAAAGCAGCTTAATGAGGCAGCTGAGAAAGCGGAGAAGCAGCAGGCTACCGTAAGTGATTCTCTTTCTTTCTTTATTTTTGTTTTTCTTTGGGTTTTTCTAAATCTTGCCTTGAGAATTTATTAGCCAAAAAAACTTTGCATGTAAAAAAATAATGGATTTCACATGTGTTAGAACTCTGCAAAGTTTGGAAAAAAGGAGCTGAAAAAAGTTTTTATGTTCAAAATATTAAGATTTCCATCTTCACTAATTTCTGTGGAATTTATGGATGTTTATACACTTTTGGAGACTTTAGACAAGAGACTTAGGCCTAAGTCTTCTCCCTGGCGAGATTATCTTGATGGACCCTCCTGTCTCATCTATACTAATATACGCTGTCAGACATCCATTGACTTTTTGGGAATTACTATGGATTTTCAGCAACAAAATAGATAGTAGAGTGTCTGGTTTTGACCATGGTAGATCTAATTATCTCTATAGAAGGTATTATTAAGTCCCATTAAGATTTCACACTTTATTGAAATTCTGTTTCTGGACAAACTGTACAATTGTTTTGATTTGCGTGTAGCAATGTAATGTGCACAAATAGCCACGTTTTGCTACTGTAGAAAAAAAGAAGTAGAATCATGTTACTAAGGTGAAAGAAGGAAATTTTTCCTGTGTTCGTTAGTAATATTCCTATAACATGCACACCAGTGAGCATAAGTTGATAAGATAATCTCCAGAGGTTCCTTCAAACTTTAAGTGTTCTATGATATGAACTCTGGACTTGAAAACAAGCTGCCAGAAGTGTTCATAGATCTGTTTTATATTTCATAGTGGATAACTGATTTATTTACTAAGATCTTGCCGCCTTCCAGGGCCACAAAGCAAGGGCTTGCCCAAGACAGGGGTTTAAAAGTAATTATTAAATTCAAATTAAATTCAACAAATTGAAAACATGCCTTATTTAGTATGGCTGTGATTTGTATGAGGCTCTGTGCCCTTGGTGAACAAGATGTGAGAGTGGATGTTTTGCACGCTAACTTCTAGTTAGAAACAACATAGGTTGTGGACCAAACTATTCCTTTTGCAGGTTTCTTTCAGTTAATGTGTTTTTTTGAAAACACATTTTTCCCTTTGCTGCTCGAAAGTCTGAAGGGTAAAGACTTTTTATTCTTGCGTCCCACACAACATATATTTAGTGTATTCTTGATACTTGTATTTTTGTCTAGAGAAAGAAAAAGAACTTTGTATCCTCTCCAGGAGTGAAAAGAAGTAATCTGAAAGCTGTATTGAGCTTGAAAAGGATAGCATATTCTGGTGCTCTTTCTAGCTAGGACCTGAATTCTCGAGCTGTGTTCCAATACTTGCCACTAATAACATTAAGCTTGCTACTCATTCTAAGGAAAGCAGAACCATGTCCTTGGTTTGTGACATTTATTTCTTTATGCCTCGGGGTACAATGTGCATAGTGAAGCTCAACAGTACAGTGAGACTGAATGAATATTCAGAAAGTCCTTCAGGATCCTCAGATGAAAATTGCAATAGAAGTGGAAATAGATATTCTTACTGACACACGAGGTTATTTTATACCTGGTTTATGTGTTTTACATTTTTCTGAAAGCAACGTGAAATCTGTGAAAGAAGGTCTAGGTACTTTAATGCAGGTCTAGCTAGAGGGTGGGAGCTTGAATTTAATTTGATTTAATTAATTGTGAGTCTTGTTTCTAATCCAATTTAAGCACACTTTATATTATAGGACTTGGTGAAGTAAATCTTGATTTTCTGTTAGAGTAAATAAGAGTAGAATTACATTTCACAAAGACTAATAAAACACTGGTGGGAGGGGGAAGTGTGGAAATGCTTTTTCTTTTCTGCACTTGCCAAGGAGACACAGTACAGTGCTTACTGTGTGTATGTTGATTTGCTGTATAAATTCAACAGGTAGCACCTGCATGGAGGTGTTCTTTACCAGGTCAGTGTAAAAGTGTAAGTCAGAATTCACAAGAATTAAGTCAAACGAAATGAAAAATAACCTGGAAATTACTCAAGGACTCTGGCCAAAACAAAAGAACAACAGCTATACGTTAGCTTTTACATTCACGTCTTCTTGTGTGATGCGTGGCAAGGCTTTTCATGGGCATTGCATAAAGGATTCACCAGAAACAGAGATACCAGTGTTTGACAATGGATTGTCTCCTGCATCTGTAGCACTAACAAAGAGGAGCAGCAGCAGTCTGCCCTGGGACAGGTCTTTTCTAGAAGATTTATGGCAGAGGTCAGAGGCATTTATGCCTACTGTTTCCGCTGTTT
Source organism: Dasyornis broadbenti (assembly GCA_013397935.1). NCBI lineage: Eukaryota > Metazoa > Chordata > Aves > Passeriformes > Dasyornithidae > Dasyornis > Dasyornis broadbenti. The sequence continues at coordinate 133,247 of VZRN01001734.1, forward strand.
TATCTGGGAAAATAAAATATGCAAAGAAACACTAGTGATAATGAGGATGGTTTAAACTTTAGGTTGGTCCTATGCTGCAAAGTTCAAGGTCAAATACAGTCTTCCAGAAAGACTTTGGTTCTGAAGGAGGTTCTCTACAGACCATCTCACACTAGAACTGTAGATTATTTTTATATCTAAAAACATTTCAGAAGGAAATACTGGGTTTAGTTGTACAATACGCATATAAAATATGTGAGACATCATTCCAAACAACCTGGTGTCCTCATTAACAATCAGTGAAGGTTGACAGAGTTTTTTGTTGTGCATTTAGCATCAAATACGTAAGCAATTTGTAATAATTTTTCATGCAATGAAAAAAATATTAATAATGCCAAGCTATTCTCTCTAAACGTGAAGTGGAACTCCTTCTTCCAGAAACAGGGTTGGAGATCGTGGATTAATTTTCACTTCTGTTAACAAAAAGGCACAGAGCAAATGGCACATGTAACTTGAAAGTGTCTTGTTCTGTTTGTTTGGGGTTTTTCAATGAATTTGAATAAATAAAATAAGTATTGATTTCATGTCTTCATTAGATTAAAAGGCTCTTAGAGCTTTTGGGAGATGTACTCTTTGCTTGGCTGTACTTCATGTCAACTGTTTGCATGTTAAGAAGTAGTTGTACTTCTAGCAAGTTTGCAAAGTAATTTCCCATTAAAGTTTCTAAAAAGAGCTAGCTGGCTCTGGACGAGAGAAAAGATAAAGAAGGAAACGTGGAAACACTCAAAAATAGTTTGGCTAAGTAGAGTAAGCTTAGTCTGCCTTTTCTATTTTATTCCTGCTGGTGTTTTATATCATGCAAGGAATTTTGAAGAAGATATGCTAATGCAATTGTTTGGCAATACACTTACAGTACTGTCTGTCAAAATAAAGGAGAAAATAGGTCTGTGTAATTTCCTTTTTTCGCTCAGTGTTCACTATGAAAAACGAGAATTAAGTAACATTAAGTAACATTATGTATGACTTGTAAAAAGAAACCATACACAATACATATATTTTTAAATCAGTAGAGTTTTTCTAGTAATAAAAGACAAACAGAATGTGGAGAATTTAATTCAATGTTATCCCCACACTTGGAAGATTTTTAGTAAAAAGATTTGATGTTCTTTTCCCTTCAAAAATATCTGGTTTTTCTAGTAAAAGCTTTTATGGCTGTTCCTGAAGTCCTAAACATTCCTCTGATAAAAGTTTCTGTTACTAATCAAACTGTAACTTGCAGCTTGAAAGTTACATTCATCTTAGAAATACGAACAGGTAAAAGTCTAGCTTTGCTTTTAAAAATATTTAGCACTTTGTAGAACACTTTTCCCCCAAAGGAAAGAATATTTTCTTTGTTTTATGTAATAGCCTAAACAGTTCTCCCTGGATTTTGAAGTCAATTTTTACACAATAACTTGAAAATTAGGCCAGGAAAATGAACACTGCGTATGTTAGGGTTTCCAGATATGACTAAAATAGTCAGGTGTTAATGAATGAATTCCAGTTACACCTTAACTGCTCATCTGAGTCCTGAGCAAGAGACAAGAAGTCTGGAGGTGAGCAAATATGCTTCCAGCTGAGTCTTGGCTGTGCAGTAATGATGTTACATTGGCATTTTTCCACCCTGTCGTGAATAACTACTATTGTCTGATGCTTAGATCACTACCATCTGCTAAAGCATTCTGTATTTTGATGGTGGAAAATTTAATTTGAACATTTCAAGGTCACCAACTGCTGTGAGTAAAGGCCACTGGATAGAAGCTGTTGTCTGTAATAAACATAATGAGCTCTGAAACACACAAAGCTCTGAGTATCTTGGATGTCTGTCTCCAGGATATGGAAGCAGTGTCCTTGCTTAGTATTGAAAGGTTCAGCCTTAGAACAATAAATTTTCATTATATATTGTCATAATTGCAGCCAGATAGCAATTGAAGGCATGCAGCATGTGGAAAGAGGAGAATGTTATTTTTTTCCCCTCTTAATTTAGAGCCGGGTATAAATGTCTGTTCTTGGTTATTATGCTATTGGGATTTGATGACTGAAAGCAGTATTTTTACTTCTCTTCTGGAAAATTGTATTATGTTTTGTCCTTGAGACTTACTAAAAGCATCATGCAAACAGTCTGATACAGACTGATCTACCTTAAAGCATGAAGTATACACGCAGATACACTTAAATGGGTAAGTTACCCCTATATTGCCTCCAGTAGATAAGTCATATAAATCCCTCCTATGTAACTCTATATCTGTACTTTCTGACTAAGTGGTTCTTCATTTGTAAGAGATTTAGTAGAAGACCTTTAAAATGCTGTTATAATATGAAAGCAAAAATGAATGAGCTCTTAAACAATATTTCTGTTCTTTTTAAAAAAGAAGTGATGTAAAAATATTTTTTAATTTTAATTTTTTTTTTATTAAAGTAAGCTCAAACAGCATGTTTGCACTATGTAAGATGCCCATATCAGTGATACAAGATGCAGGTGCATGTGAATAGTAATTAACAAAAATGCTGATTTAACTAACATAGATTGCTGGATAATTTCATACTACTGGGTTGTCTTAAATGTCTCTTCCCTAAAAGATCCAAGCTGTGCAGAGATAATAATTTTGGCATCACATCTCTTTAATTATTTCATATATATTCATAGCTAGAAGTGAAGCGCTTTGAAGGAATGTTAATATCCCTGAGAGATAGGTCTAAAAAAAGGAACACTCCTTAATGGAGGTCAATATATTATTTTTCTCTCTATTTAATGGTAGGTAGCTGGCAATTCCTTTAAACAGCTGAAAAAAACGAAATAACCACAACAAATAGCTGGTTTTGCCCATTCATCTTGATCTCATATTTTGATTATGACCTTTTTTTTTGTGCAAAATCTTCGTATTTATTAGCTATACATGTTCCAAATTTCAATATTTGTGGATGCCATTACTAGGCAGGGGCTGAATATGTTCATCCTCTGATGAAGCATCGTTCGCAGCCAGTTGCTAGATGTGGAGTTAGTATTTCCAAAACCAAAGTACTTAGACAAAACTTTGGAAGAGTTTGTAAAAGAAGTGCTATTCATACACGTCAGGTGGCTCTAGTCTCATGGACCCCCTACCTACATTTCTGTCTTTAGTGATGGCAGCATTCTCTGACTTCTCTTTTAATACAAGAGAGAGTGCTTTGAGTGTCACTCAGATTACGGGCATGTCTGCTTGAGTGTGGACATGATTCTAAGGATAGGTGTTATATGCACATTTGGTGTCATTTTCTTATCTACCTGACATCCAAACCATAAATCTTTGGGTCAGTGTCTCTATAATCTGCATCTGTTTCTTACAGGAGTTTTGTTTCTCTTAACAAATCTGTTACAATGTCAAAACAACTGCAGTTTTCCTTGAACTTGGGTAGAATTTTTTATCATCAGCATGGGACATTGGGTAAATAGGGATGAGTACTTTGCTAATTGAATTATCCAAAACCATCTTCCTTTAAAGTGATGGGATTGTATTCTTTTAATCCTAGTTGTTTGTAATTACGTCCTCCTTTCTCCCATTGTATTCCATAAGGTCAGTCCTGAAAAAACTCATTTGTAAAAATAATCCTTTAAATTGTGTTTGATTAAATTCAGTCTTAAACCTAAGACTGGAATTTCTACTTTCCAAGGCAAGTTGTTGACTTAGGGTCTAAAGATCATATTTGAATGCTTTCATGTATAACACACTTTATTCCACAGGTGAGTCTGATTAGAATCAAGATCTTTATCGAATTAGGACCAAAACTGCACCATTCAAATAAAATAACTGTGTTAGCAACCTGCTCTGATAGATGTGTTCTTAGAGGGTAAAAATATTTTTGTTAGAAAATCAGTTAGTATTGTTGTAACAATCCTTAGTTCTTTGATGATCACACTGAACTACCTTGTGAAAAATAAACACTGTCTACTGGTACAAAACAAAAGTAAGCCTATTTATATACAGCAGTTTTCCTCCATTTTAAGTTTTCTAGTAAATATGCTAAGTGTTTGTAGATTTAGCAAAAATGTAACTGTGGCCTGTACCAATTTGGTAAATAAGCAAAATTTTTTGATTTGGTGGTTTGGGGTTTTTTTTCCAAAACTGTTAAAAAAAAAAAAAAAAAAAATTGTGTTTACAATTACATCTCAACAACTCCCACTCAACATTTCTTTAAAATTGTAGATCAACTTTTTGAAGACTGAAATGGAAAGGAAGAGCAAAATGATCCGAGACCTCCAAAACGAGGTAAGATGAACATTTGATTGTCGTGTCAGTTCAGACTTCGTATGGAATGAGAGTATGGTTTGGCTTCATGTATTAAACACACGTTGTGGCAGGCAAACAAGGCACAAATGAAATCCTCTAAACAGAAAAGCAAACCAAAATGACTGTGTGCATTTAGAAATAGTATTTTATTGAATGCAACTGTTGACACCGTGCAAGTGGTGCTTAGTTTGATAGTACACCCCTGTAATTTTTGCTGCTTTTTCTGAAGGGAAGTTCTGTAGATTATTGGCACACAGTGAAACTTTGTTCACACTGTTATTGCTTTTTATTAAAAATAAACAGCAAGAGGAGGAGAAAGGAAATACAATCTCAGAATTGAGATTATTAATAAAAGTTTAAAAATGGTCAAACTCCTAAAATGTTTTCTAAAGCTTTGTATGTCATGAATATTAAACCCAGATTGATCTCAAAATTCCAAATAAAGAACAAAACATGTTTTAATTAATGTTTATTGGTATTAAACTGAATTTATTTTGAAATTTGGTCTTGGAATAGAAATGGGAAACATTTCAGCAGTATTATATTTCTTTTCCTCCTTATCCTTTTCTCTCCAAACAATTTGCCTAAATCAGGATGTAGTTTCCCCTTCCATTTCTTCCTTTTGCAAAGAACTTCGCACTTGAAAACATTTTTTTAGTATGATGTCATGTTCTCTTATTAACCTGGCTTCTTTTCTTTATCTACTTTGTTCAATTCTTTTACTTTTCTAAACTATTCTGAGTTCTATGTGTATGAAAACTTGATCTCCTAAAAGCTGTCATTTAAACAGGGATCTCTGATGTCGTTGGTCTATGAGAGTGTATATATAAGGTCAATTTGAAAAATGTGTATATTACTTTTCAAGTCACAAATACGTCCTAGTTTTGGACAGGACAGGATTAAATTTTTACAGTAGTCGGGAAGAGGGAATGGCCAGACCATAATTTTATTTGATACCATCTCACATCACTTGCCAGGGGAGGGACCAAGGGACTCTCTCTCCTTTCTGGTTCTGCTTGAGGAAGAAAAGCCTGGTGACCGAAATGGTCTTGTATTGTTTTACTTTCCATGTAATTTGTTTACCTTACACCTTTTGTTATTGTTGCGATTAATGTTCATTTTCTTATCTCATTGCTGTTTCCAGTAAATTGTTCTTATCTCAACCTGTAGTTTTCACCTTGGTGCCTCTGATTCCCAACTCCATCCTTGGAGTGGAAAGTGGGAGGGGAAGGAGGTGAGCGAGCGAGCTGGTTTGGGAGAGTGGTTCGGGGTGGGTACTGAATTGGGGATTTTCTTTCCTCACCTGCGATCATTGGATGCTTTGCAAATGAGCATGAAAACTCTAATAAACCGTATCAGTATCATCACATTGACCAGCCATTAAAAAAATCTTTTCTCTTACTGAACACAAACAAATACTTCATTAGTCAACATTCAAACTGTCTGACTGTTAACGATTTGCTTCGGTAGGTCAGTAGACTTCTCTAATATTTATAGAATTTATAGCGCACTTTAGAAAATCTCCTTTGAAAGGAATCTTTGAAAGGAGTCTTTCTTTTGGCACCAAGTATTAGCTACTATGTGGAAAAGGAACCAAAAGCTATAGCTACCTAATGGATTTCTATTAAACTTCTGTACCATGTTTGCTAGTTCCCTAAAAATAAGCACTAATATCAGTTTCTTAGAAATTTGACTGAATTTAAATTACATGATCTTGAGGAAACATTATGCTATTTAGGTCCTGCCTCCAAACACTGAACACATATTGCTTAAAAAAAATCTCATCAATTTGGATGTGCTAGATATCTGAATAATTGATAACATTTTTTACGTATGTTTTGAAAGTATTATCTACGTACAGACATATAAAGGCAGATAACGAAAATGGAATTCCCTTCATAGCTACTCTTGATGTTTCAGATATGGCATTCACCCTTATTTTGTATTTCCAATTCGTGAATTTTGCAATCTTAGGCTCTTCCATGGCTGCAAAAATAATTCCCTATTTAGTTCTGCTCTTTCAGCTCATATTAGAGTGCCATTCAAGTTTGCCATTTGGAGATCCAAATAGATGGCAACAGCCTTCCAGCTGAATGCTGCAGCTGTGATGTGGTGTGTGAGAAGAGGACATTGTACAGAAAGGCAATTTTTAGGCTATTCCAAGCTTTGGGGAGAAAAGTTAACAAAAATTGTCTGTGGTATGGAGGAAAAAAGTGCCAGGCAGAGTACAAAGGGATTAGGGGTCTCAAGATCATCTGTTTTTTAGAGGTCTTAAAAACATTTAATTACATTTGGTTAGATAATGAGTGACTGACTGGCTTATTGTATTACCTTTGGACAAAGGGTTTTATGATATTTCTGTAAATATGTACATTAAGGTATGTTAATAGCTTTAGAGATTTACAATAATCCCATGTATTTGTAAAGTTGATGCAGTGGTTTATATAAGGCAATATATTCTTTTGCTGTTCAGACTGTGGCAGAAATTTGAAAAACATTACTGAATTTTAGCTTTAGCTGTCAGTAATATGGGGAGTTTTGCTAAGCATAGTTTTAAATCACAACCTTGTAAACAATTCTTGTAATCTATTCATATATAAATTGTGGCTATAGCTTTAGCATTAAGTAAATCATCCTAAACCAGAATTTTTTCCATTCTCGTTGTTTTTAGCTGCAATAATAAAGGATAAAGTTGCAGCATCTTGAAATCACACCTGAGGAATTGGAAACTTCATGCCCTGCAGGGTGAATTCAATTGAGTTGCATTGAATTATGTTGGGAAAAAAATCCCCAAAAATGTCCCTTAGTGAAGTAGAAATTAAATTCTAAGGCTTTGAAACTATATGCTGATACTGACATTGGAGATCTTCAGTTTCCATACTCTGCAGATAAAACTAACTTTTTTTTATTAAACGTAAAATCTTATCCTCTTGAGAAGAAAATTGGGTAAAGTCCTGTGCCCTCCTTGGATTCTGCATTGCTTCTACTACTCAGGAAACATCCACCAGTGTCAGAGGTAGGGGCATAGGAAAGGAGGAATGAGCAGGAAGGGTGCAGGAACAGCTGCAGATATGTTCTGCTGAATTCAGTGTTGTTTACTGAATTGTTTACCTTCTTTTGAAATAAAGACATAGAAGTCTCGTTTTAAAAAATAATTTGTTTAATACTGTTCTATGACTTTTTTTACTGAATATGCTAAGTGAAAAGGTAGAAATGTAGTTCAGTCCATTGGAAATGGCTTTTAGGGGACAGCATACGAGAAAAAATTCATACTGCATCATGATTGTGAGTGAGATATATTTATAGTGAAACAGTAACAACTGCAGAGAAATTAAATACTTCTTAATTTTAAAGGCTTTGTTTTCCTGACCTTGTAGACATGAAAGCACAGGACACATTTTCTCAGGTGCTATTGGGTGACAATCAGAATCAGAGCATCAGTTAAGGAATGTAATGAACCTGTTATGTCTGGACCTCACTCTCCTAGGGAACACTACATTTTTTTATTCTTTCTTCATGCTTTACATCCAGACGCAGGGTTTAAAGATTCCTATTCATAAACTACAACAAAGTGAAGGAGGGTTTCAAATAAGAATGTTTAGATAAAATGTATCTTTAACAAATGAGAAGATCAAAAATTAAATGTATACCTACTAGGGCTCTCTTTTTAACTGGTATGTAAGTGCAATGTTTAAAAAACAAACTGCTTGAATTTTTCATGATATTATTTGTCTGTTGTCTAATCAGTTGACTACGCTGTTAAACAATCAGCAATGTTCATTAGTAATCAGTCATTCTGGTGCTTTTCCTCATGCTGCCCAGGACACACTTAAATTCTTGTTTCTGAATTCTTATTTCTGACATCCTTCTTCATTAAGTCGTAAAAATTCCAAAATGGGTCTAAATTCTTATTTTTTCTCCTTACTCGTCTAGTCTTAAATGGGTATAATCTGACGTTGTATCCAGGAAGCTTAGTCTTTTTCAGTTGTCATTTGTAGCAAAATATGATCCACGAAGAAAAGAAAGAATAAGTTCCAATCTGTCCCTTTGTTTCCAGGCTCCAGGGAAATTTAAGCATACGTTAAATTTTATAATTAATGAAAAACTTGCCCTGAAGCCAGTGTAAATTTTTGCCAAACTGAAAAATAAAAATGCTGTTCTGATTTGTTCATGTTATTTCGACAAGGGGAAAAGTTTGCTTTTAGTACCAAGATGTTAAAATTATCCAGTGGGAAACCCACTCAAAAGGAAGTAACAATGATATATGTGGTTTAAAAAAGGGGTGTAAATCAATACTTCAGAATAGGCACTTCTGATATTTATGTTAAGATGAAATAATAGAAGAGCATTTAATAGTCAAATTTCCATGTTTCATAAAGAAGGACAAGATGAGCTGTTGGTTTCATCATTGCAAATAATGCTATCAATTAATGATGTCTGCCACTTAGAAACCAAAAGAGAGGGATCACCTTTGATGAGCACAACTAATCCAAATTCAGTATTAGGCTATTCTTTGCTTCTGAAAACACCATAGAGTACTTACAGAATAAGAATTTACAAGGGTATATGTCACATAAAAACACGCTTGACTTATTAACTTTAAAAGTTGCTTGATAAAGTTATGGTGCACCCGGAATGTTCCTGTCCTGGGCTGAGAGACTACAAAGATCAGACTACTAGATTAGTTGGCAAGGGCTTGGCTCTCTTAACAACATTTCCATGAAAGCCATAAGAATTTTGAGCAAAAAGACAAATGCCAAATTGATCATATTATGCTACACCATACAAAACACCCATTGATTTCAAGGGTTAAGCGTTGGCCTTTTATTTTTTTTTTTAAGATCGTACTGATGGATGCAGGCGTTCATCAGCTAAGGTCAAGGGGAGCATAAAACAAGCTTTCTGAAAAATTTTTTGCTATTCAGAAGTTTAAATTAAACTAATTGTTTTCTACTTACTAATTTTAATAAAGAAGTGTAGCTCAAAAATGTCAACTTTATATAGTAAGAGTTTGTTGGTTTCCTTTTTTGAGGGTTGCTAGCTTATGACTTTATAAAGATTACAGATCTCTCCTGAGACTCATTATCCTCTAGCTGTAATTTGATCAAAATAAATACAATATTTGGAAAGATAATTCCAATTATGCATGGAATTTCAAAGACAATTGCAAACTAACAATTAAAAATACTTAATTGAAATTCCTGTTAGAATTATTCTAGGGAAAAAAAGCCTCACACAAAATTCGTAATTTGCTGGGCCTGTTACTGCCTGAGCTAAGGTATCTGTAGAAGCTGTAGCTGTAATGTGACCTCAGCACGTTTTACAAAAAGAAGTAGAAGGCCAGGAAACTGTTTTTTCTTGACCCCAAAGCCAGTAAGTTCTCACCTACTTTGCCACTATATCACCCTGAAACCTTAGAATGTTTTCAAGTTTTGTCCCTGCAAAAACATTCAGAGGGAGGATGTTCAGATTTGTTCAGCCTAAATTGTTATGTATTTCTAGTCAATATCTTGGCCTTGCCTGGGTAACTATTTGCCTTAAAAAATGTGAAAACTTTGATTGTGCAGTGCAATGGGAGCAAAACATTCCAATTTGACTTGCCTCTTCCTAAGAAATCACTGCAGCAATTCACTGTATATTACTCAAGTTGTAGGAAATTGTTCCCCCTCAGTGTATGGTCAACCTCATACTGAGTCTTAAATGTTGAAATTGTACTATTCTGGGACAAAAATCATCAATTTTCTGTTATACTGAAACATTTTAAATTATTTTGTGCTGGAGATTTCTCTCCCACATGCCCTTCTGAAAACTGTTCAGCCTCTTTGTCTGCAGATGTTATTGGAGAAGGAAAGTCAAAGCAGATCAATCAACTTGTCAGTAGTTTCAGGGATAATAACTCGAGTGAGTTAAATTGATTTTGTTTAGTTGTTGTTTAAGTGCTGTATTAATCTTGAGAAAGCTGGTTTTATGGCAATGCTATAATTTTAAAATGCAGTTTCCAGTAGACTGCCTTGAAAATGGTTTTGCCTTATCTGTCCCAATAGTTTTGCCTATTTGTTAAGTTTACCTATTTAAGCCATCCCATAGAATGAATCTTCTGTTCTTCAGAATCTGATTTCGCAATTTTTACAACCAAAAATGTTTGAAATAACAACCACAATAATGCTTGGATTGTGCACTTTTAAAAATTATCTCTGTCCTGTAAACACTTTAAATCATGTTGAGTTTAATAGATGTCAAAATGCTTCTTAAGTGAAACTTGACTTTAAATTAGAGTTCTACGTTTTTCTTGCTGTAAATCCCTTACTTGCAAAGGTGAGTGTAGGAGCCAGGCAGGAAGCTCAGCACTGTATTCTGAAGTACTGTTAGTCTTTGCAAGTTTATAAGCAGAACTATATATTTATAGAAATAATCCAGACCATTTGCTTAAAAGAAAGAGACTATTGCTGTTTGGCAGGCGGCTCAGAGTGAGAAATGTGTGTCTTTTATAGGGGCAGCAGCTTTTTTATTTTGTAGAAATCTTAAGGAAAGTTTGAGGTTTTTTATAAGCATGTGAAAATAAATATTTTGTGATTCCCAAAGAAAATGTTTATCTTCTCCTGCCTTTGGTTGTTTGTACTGGTTGTGGTTTATTGTTTGGTTTAGGGCTTTTTAAAATAATATTAAGTGTGAAGCTTTGTATTTTACAAATACCAGTGAAAAACAATTAGGCTGATTCAGTGCAATCTGTTGAGCTTTGTATCAGCATCCCTAAACCACACAAGGGTTTGTGTTAAATATAATAAATATAATTGGGAATAGGACCACATATCTGCCTGGGTTGGTAGATTCATTCTACAATCATGATTATGTCATGCCTTTGTTTTTGGCATTTCAAAGTATAGTTATTCATACTTGCCAGAAATATAAGTCTGTGAATGCATCTATTTAAATCCTGAACTGGTGGGAACTTGGAATCACACAGCTTTATCATCAATGGCGGTTTTGGATTTTGAGAAATAATTATGGATAATGAGCCATGCAGCTGTTGAGCAGTAAGTTCGTTAGAAGATTGCTTCTCCAAAAATCCAGCTGCCTTCAGAAATCTTGAAATATATTTTGCAGATAAAAATGTACCACTTTTCAATAACATGCATAGTCAGCTTTAGCTTTATGAAACCTTCATGTGACCTAGAGCCAGATCTCTACAATAGTTCTGAAAAGTATATAAGCATAAAAGTTATTAAATTTGCTGGGTAGATGCATTACTTAGATTGCCTGCCTATGACTGACAGACCAATATTCTATTTATATAATTGGATTGGATAAATTGCATTTTTATATCCCTTCTTTTCCAATACAAGTATTAATGTGAAATCTACTGACAGTCAAATTTGCTTTCTTGTCCAAACCTATTAATGATGAATTTCAAGTAAAAATCTAACAGGTATTGAAATAGATAATTCAGTTGAATTAAAAAAAAAAAAAAAAAGGTGAGAAATGAATCCTGCTCAGATTTTTGTGTGTATTCTGTTAGGCTAATTGTCCTGAATGGTTTTTTCTTTTGTGCAATATGGAAAAACTTTTGCAGAGGGGATTAAAATTTCTGAACTTTTTCTTTCATGGCCTTGAAATACCAAAAAAAACTTGGGGACTAGAGCATCTCTTTGAAAAGATGTCTGTGCAGGCGTTGAATCTGCACTCATTAAGAGAGAAGCCAAGCTTAGATCTTGCACAAGCTCAGTGACATGCGAGATGGCAGCTCTCGTTCTGTGAGGCTGTGAGGTAAAGTTGAGCTGCTGAGCTGCTGAATGCTGGTGAGGCAGAAACCTGCCCAGAAGCACCGTGTCAGTCATTTGAGGATTTACTACTCTGGATTAAAGGACTAGAGAAGAGAGAGAGAGAGAGAGGGGGAGAGAATATCAACAAGAATGTATGTGTTCAAAGCGTCATGAGAGTAATTGCAACTTTTTGGGTGTGACTTGTTTGGATTTTATATAATATTGAGAAACACAAACCCAGCAAGACACTGAAATTCAGTTAATTATTTTCAGCTATGCTACCTGACTGTACAGCAATTATTCGGATCCATATCCAAAAATATATGAATTATTGTTTTTTCTCAATTCTTTGTAGATGAGGCATCACTCACATCTATCTGCACATGGGTTTTCTTAATGTGTTCTTATTTCTTAGAAACATAGAGTGGTTTGGGTTGGAAGGGACCTTAAATATCATCCAGTTCCAACCTCTCTGCATGAAAATTTCAGTGTTTGGTAATTCAAGGCTCTACACAGGAATGATGCACCTGGTGCACAATCATCTTAAATAACCAGACAGACAAAGTAATCACTTCCCCTCTCCTCCTTTTGATCTAAGTTTTGTTTTGTTTATACCTAGCTTTGTCACCATTTGTGCTGTTTCTCTTCTAGTTTTTCTGGTCTTTCCTAGGATAGATTTGCCTTTCTCTTTATTTCGGGATTTGCAACATTTTCATCTTAACCACATGAGGTTTTTTAAAGTATTCATGATCATTCTCCAGGTTCATAAACTTTATTCAATTTTTCCAGTCCATCAGTATATAATGTTTTTCTATCTTGGTTCGGAATCCAGAAGGAATCTCAAGAAAGTACAACTAGGTGTTAATTCTAATATAATGTTATGCATCAGTTACGACATTCAGCAAGTTATTTTGCATTCTGATAATCTCAAGGAGGAATGTAAGCATTCTTTATGCACATTCATGGTCCTCCGAATATTTCAGTGGCTTTGATGTTGAGATAGAAGTGAAGAATTATTTCTCTTACTAGATTTTTTTGGTTCTATTTTTAGTGTAAAAGTCCCTGTGAAGGTTGAATCAAAATTGGAATAATTGCTATTATGAGTAATATGCCTATATTCTATTCAGCAAACTAACTAATGGCGAGCCCCTGTTTTTCATAAAACATGTTTACAGTCCTCACAATACCTTACCAATGTATACAGACTGCTCTTAAGCTAGAGAAAACACAGTCAGGTAGATTCTATTAATACCATCTGAAAAAATACTGCGTTAAATACAATTTTGAGTAATCCCATAGTGACAGTTGATATTTTGCAAATATTAAAAGGAAAGAAAGACTTATAGAAAGTTTTATCTGCAAACCACTCTCCCGTGCTTAAAAGACAGAGCAGACTCTAACCTGGGAAGTAAAAGCATAGCAGCATTTTACTGGTGATGCTGTTTACCGAAATCTGATTTGCCTGCTAAATATTTTAAGCTGTGGTGTCGAAAATGTTGAAATTACAGCTTGTCACGGCAATGTTTACTTTCTATTTTAAAACACATTTTGTCTTCACACATTCTGATCTATCTCTGCAGATCTTTACATCTGTCAGGTGTCTGACACGTGGTCTGTGAGGTAGGCAACGCTCTTCCAGTCTAGCCTCTCCTTCTGTGTGTGTGTGGAGTTGAACACATACAGTTCATCATTGATAGAACGAGCTTGTCCTTCTAATTCATCATTTTTCCTTATTACACTGTTTGCAGTATAACCACACACGTTACTATTTACAAAATGCAGTGTGGGCATTTACACTTCATATGTAATCAAAGTGAAGCTAGTCTAGCAGACTGGCTGAAACACTGGATTTTTCTTTTGGAAATTTCACTGAAAATTAAAGTTTTTTTGATCTTAGCAAGGCTTGCCAAACATGATCAAAGGAGAATCAAAACAGAGTAGGAGAAAATATATTGTGCTGTTTCTCCTCTGCTTTGGGAAGGTGAAAGCATGTCCAAAAAAAGGCAGGATACTGGTTTAGAGATGCTAACTCAACATGCTGAGCATTGTAAAGTACAGGGACTCATGGCTGAGCTTCTGTCATACGAAGTCTGACATACTGACAATACATCCTGCCATAAATTCAGTAACTTGAACTGAAGAGATTATGATCTAATTTATGAAAATAGATTTAGAGGAGATGCTGGTATCAAGCAGTCTGAATCCTGCTTTTTGCAGAAAAAGTATAGAGAAAAAAATTGGAAGTCCTTCAGTAATTATAGAGTTGGGGTTCTTGAATTTAACTACGTTAAATGGCTCCAGTACTTGGAGCCAAGTTTCTTCTTGTAGCTTTCACATCAATGCAGCTGTTCAGAGAACATTATCAATAATAGATGACATTTGGAATGTGCACAAAAAGCAGAATGCCAGGAGATAGCAATAAAGACTGAATAGTCTGGTTAGAGAGGAAAAAAACTATTTTTGACAGTTCCCTGTATACTAAAAAATCCAGCAAAGTGCTAATGATGATTTTTTTTCTGAAAATGAAAGCATATGCTTTTCTTTTCTAGGCACAGTTCACTCCCAAACTCTGGAGGTATATCTTTGCCAAATGTTGGAGTGTGTTGGAGCAGAGATTCAGAGTGGAAACCAGCACATTTGCTTTGATATTTTGAATATTTGGGGATTTTTCCTCTTTCATATAATTCAGAATGGTGGTCTGTCTAATTTCAGTGTTACATAGTACAGCCTCTATTGTTTAACAATATATTGTCTGAGGTAATGATGAACAAATTACCTTTTTTCTTTGCTGAGCATAAGTAGTGAATCAAGTCATCAACAGGAAAAGTGATATTTCTACAGAGAAATAAGTTTTGTGAGAATAATTTTAAAGGACTTTGAATTATCACATAAAACACTTCTAAAAATTACTAAGAAAATGTTTATTTTTCAATAGGAAATTCTTACAATTTTAGGACATGGCCCCAGTCTCACTGAAACCCTTCCTTGACTCTGTTCACTCAAGTCCAAATTCATGGCAGGATTAATGAAAAGGTGATATACATGCCAGAACTAGGAACTGCTCAGAAGATGATCAGACAGGTCACCTTGTGTTCCAGGTGTTCTTAGGGGATGGATGTCCCATGTCCTCTTGATAGGTTGGGCTGTTTTATAAGTACTAAGAAATGTTGTCTCCAACTCTTCTTTTATGCTGGTCTTTAACTTCCTCAGTTTTCTGCTGAAATATTATTTAGTATGTTTGGTTTGAGGGTTTTTTTCTCTGAAAATGTTTAGTTTGCAAATACATGCTATTTGCTTTCAAAAACTAAAGAAGTTTAAGCTGTACTCAGAGCCTTCTTTTTATTTTTTCATGACACTTAGGAGCCTGCTACAAAGCATCTTATCTAATATTGCTGTGGTGATAGTGCTTGCTCTGTGAATTAAAAATAATATTTTAGAAAGTGCTGAAGTATCCTAACATGGAAATATTATTCTTCTGGAAATCACCTTGTATTCTCTAAGTGTGGATAGACCATATCAGGATGGAGTTAAGAAGAAAGGATTACCTCATACATATTGTGTAGGTACTTACCACTCTGTATATTGAATGATCATGGCACGCTGAAAATGCATTTAGTACGTGAAGCAATCCAGTAAAGCTGCCTCAAGAATATCTGTCTTCTGGCTGAAAGATATTGTAATAGCTTCTTCAACACACCTTATGTAAATTTTAGATTTCTGTAGATCGTACTTGCAAAACTTCTTTTAAAAATTGAATATATCAGCCAAAAAGTTCTGTAACAACAAATGTTCAGTTTACTGCTACTGAGAGAATTCAGGAGACAGAGCCTATTAAAATTAAAGCAAACCTGAATGCTACGGCTCCACAGAGAGCCACATAAATATAATCCTTAGTCATCTCCTGCCCTTCTCCTTTCATGACTGTCATTCCATAACTTTCATAATATGTCATTTCTGGTTTAAGACAGATGTTGACAATTCCGTTTCATGCAGGGTTTCATGTCCTGCTGCTCTTACATCAGGAAAAATGATGTTATAGAAAGTCATGACCCTTTACTCCACTAGTGATAGAGGACCTCATTTTTTTCAAAGTCAGAAATGTGGTTTATATTTAAATTATTTTTATTTACATGTTTGTTTACAGCACTCTCTTCATTCCTGTCACCCTGCTTTAATAGACCTTTCACTGTGATGATTTTTTTTTTAAAGCTCAACCTGCAGCTTGCAGCAGCAGCAGCTTCTTGTCATCATTCTGTTCACAAATGTCAAACAAATGAAAAGACCTTCAGGTGAACATCTATTTAACTAGGTGTTCTGCTTTGTTGATCCTGCAGACAATCCCCAAGGCACTTAGCCACTGCTACCAAAGGGAAAGATGAAAGAATTGCCAGGTTTTTTCTCTAAATAACCCCGTATGGCATAGGCAATTACCTTTCATTGGAGATATAAATTCTGTACAATGGAGTTCTGTGTCTAATATGCTGCTGGTTTTAATTAGAGTATCTGACATGGGAAGAATTAGAAATAGCATTTGCTTCACCATGGCAAAGTCCTATTGAAATGATTGGAACACCAACACAAACACAAACAACATAAACCTCCTGCTAAAAGCTCAAATGGAAGATTTTTTGTGTGTTGCTCATCAGCTTGTTCAGCTCAGCTGGACTACATCAAATACAGGAAAAAATAAACAGCCTTTAGTACTAGCAGGTATAGATAGGCAGAGAAAAAGAAACGTAGCCAATGGAGCTTACTGAGTTTAGCTTCAGATAGGTCTCAAAAGAGTGCAGTTCATATATGCATCATCACTACTAAAATACATTAAAGGGGCAGAGTTTCAGCTGTTTGACACACTTGGCCATTGAAAAACCATGAGGAAAAGACACTTAAACATGCTCAATATCAAGGCAAACACCCTTTACAAAAAGTCACAGTGTCTTCACTGATGATAACGACAGGTAGAAAAGCAGTTTTAAAGATCTTAACTAATAAACTTAAGTATAGGAAACTCAGTTTTTCTGTCTCAGAAGGATGAAGGGCTGAGCCAACCCTGCTGGGATTAAAGCAGTCACACTGTTTGATGAGATATAAAACATTTCACATTATTGTGAAATACAAAGCCAATATCCAAAACAAACCGGATACCAATATGTTCTGATATCAGATAAATCCAGTTATGTGATTTTGGTCTGTTGATGTCTTCTGATTTCTCTCCTAAGGGCACAGTGAACAGCTTTAGCTTCACAGGAGATGGAAAAACGTTCATCTTGGCCCTGACATTCCTGCTGACCAGAGTCCAGTGGTTTCTTTTTGTTCTTGGGTTTGTTTGGTTTTTTGATGCAATGCGCGTAAGAGAGAAACGTTTCAGTGATGAACAGGGTCGTAGCATGGTTTGATTTGCACCATTTATCAAGGGGAAGAAGAGCCAAATTTATCTTTTATACAACAACAACAAAAAAAAATTATGTCAGAGCTCAGATAAAGTGTCTGAACTAAAATGCTGAGAATAATTTCTGACTTTCTGAGAAAGTGATTGTCTTTGCTTGAACATACTCTGTGTCCTGTGCTTTCAATTGCTTTGTACTGATGATGTCTAGGTTATGTAGTTTATTCACTCTGGGTTTAGATCCTGATGCTGATTCAGATAGATAATACTCTTGTTTTAAATTATAAAATGTAACATAAGAGTATTAAAACTCTCATTGCGGGGCCAGGGATCAAGATAAACTAACTTCAAAAAATGACATCTGAAATTTTGTGACTTCTACTTTGGTGGTGTAAGTTTAGCCTTCTGTTAGTTGAATGTATGATTCGTCAGATAAATATTAATCCCTGTAACTTCAGATTAACAGTGGTAATAAACCCCTTTAAACTGGACCCAAGGTAGTTTGTCACAGTTAACAATGCCTGTAAACTGACTCTTGCCTCATGAGGTTTTTACTATAAACGCTAAAATCAGATGGAGAAATTACAAAAAATACAATCTGTATCTATATAATTAATGATTTTTATAAAATCTATTTGCAGAAAAGGAAATAAGTAAAACTGCAACTGTAAAAGTGGTTCTATTGAGCTTTCAAGAGTATAGTTTGTGCTTTTCTTTACAAGCCTTTGTCCAAGTTTTCTAATTGGCATCATGGCTGTTGTTTTCTAAGAATGCTGAGGTAGTCACATCTCTCCCCCTTCTCTAGAGAGCTGATGCGCTCAGTCTGTTGCGGTAGGAATTGCTGCTTTTTTGAAAACATGGGTGAAGGTCTTCAGATGTTTTGTGTTTATTTGGCCAGCCTGCTGGCATTTCTTTCCGGGAAACAGATGCAGAAGATTAGGGTTTGTTTTCCAAAGTTAGGAATAGAAAGGAACATACACCCCTGAAGCCAGCAAGCAAGGATTTTTTTTTTCCCCTTCAGGTTCCAAAGGCGTATTCACAAAGCAAGTATGGCACTACAGCTTTTTTAATGTGCTTTTGTACAGGAGTAACTGCAGTAACTTGGCTTTATGATGATATGATATGATATGATATGATATGATATGATATGATATGATATGATATGATATGATATGATATGATATGATATGATATGATATGATATGATATGATATGATATGATATGATATGATATGATATGATATGATATGATATGATTGATATGACACGATATGACATGACACGACACGACACGACACGACACGACACGATACGATACGATACGATACGATACGATATGATATGATATGATATGATATGATATGATATGATATGATATGATATGACATGATAGCATGCAAACACTCCAGCTTACAGCTTTTACTATAAGCTTTCAAATACATTAAAATACCTATTTATTTTGAATATAATGATATTCTACCTCTAAATGTGAAAGATCATTCCTAATTTAAATTATTATTCTATATGATTTTAAAATTTATTATTAAAGATACATTTGCAGATACTTAATTCCTTTATTTTTATCTTGAAATGTCAATCTTTTCCATTGAAGTAACAAAATTCCAAACGAAAAATTTCCAAACTAAATATTTGAAATAAAAACTGTGAAAAATTATAATTAGTTTAACTTATTTGTTGTTGCTCTTTGAGAGATTCTTACTAGGAAAATGAGCATTACCTTTAATCCTTATAAGTCTTAGAAGGCAGAACTTCTGTACAGAATTAATAGGCCTTTGGAAACTTAAGATTTCATTGATTAATTAGCCTAATTTTGAATAGCCTCTTTCTAGCAAGAAGGACATGTTCTTCTAGAATATGTACCTGATCAGACTTCTTTCAAAAGAAGAAAGAAGATTTTAATTCAGAGTTAAAAAAAAAAACCCAACCTGAAACCAGGCTCTGTTATACTTCATAGGTTGGTACTGGTATGGTTCACATTCTGCTATAAAAAATTAGCACTATTAATCAGGAGGCAAAGCTATTTTCAACAGTGACATGTGATTTGTAAAGTAACAAAATCACCCAAATTGTGGGCAAGAAGTTGTCTTCTACCTCTGACAAGCTCCTACTTATTATACTCTTGATAATATTAACTTTTAATGCTTGCTCTCATTTCTAAAACCATTATTAGGTTCAGATGGAATCAGGACTATTTTGCTTGCGTTCTGATAACCCTGCTGGGTGTTTTTGTTGTGAATAGACTGGATAACGAGACAGAATTGGTAAATCATGTTAAACCCAGCTAATTCTCCAAAATGGAGTCCATCTCCTAACTTTAAATATTTTCATCAGGTTTTGATTTTGGACAAATTCTATATAACTATATTTTTTGACAGGTTTATTTGGCACAAAATGTGGAAATTGCATCTACCATCTAGTACATTGTGTATTCTTTTGACATAGTTTTTCCCTTTCTGGGTTACTGTGTGGTCTTCTCAAAACAGCCCGTGTAGAAATTACTTTTGAAAGATTAATGTATTAATAGAAGTTATTTCTTACAGTAGCTTATACTGGGCAAAAGGAAGATAAATCAATAAAAACATAAGGATTACAATTCATTCTTATTTTGGTTCAGAAATATGGACAGAGTGTTACTGAACCAACCATCACCAGTCTGTAGAGGGACTGGAGGATAATGATTTAGTCAAACCAAAGGGATGACTTGATATCCTGGGTTAATTAAGTGCAAGTCCCTAATGAAACAGTGCCTTCGGCAGATCTGTTTCACCATCATTGCAAAAGGTGATCCTGATCTTTACGTGAAACCATTAAGATGCGTGTAAACCACACACTGTGTGATCACAAGTACGACACAGTTCTTTAAACGTACCCCTGGTGTGCAACAGATGAGTCAGGTGTGCTTCGTGTCTTTGATTTCTATTTTGTTTACCTTGGTTCGTCTTGTATCTGCTCCACGGTTCCTTTTTTTCAAAGCCAGTTGTCTTGTTCTGTATTTCTGTAGTGTTCAGTACAATAGGGTATTGCTCTTTGGTGAGTTACAACATAAATTTTCAAACAAAGAACAAAAAGAAGTAATTGACTGTGAGACTTACTAGAGCAACACCCAGCCCTTTGCAAGTCATGTTTTGCAAGATAGAATCTGGATTGTTGGGTTGTCTCATTTGAAGTAACCTCCTAGATCCTTTCTGTTGTATCAGAGAACTCTGGGTATCCATGGCAAACAGCTGGGAAAGATTTATTGTTTCTGCAGTAGTGTGTGCTGTTGCATGGTAGCCAGCAACAGTGACACGTGAAATTATGCCAGATCTCCTCCTTAGTCTGGAATTGTGCAAATGAGGTTTCAAATGAAATTTTAGTTTCTTTGAATTTGCTGAAAGAAGAAAGGGCTTTTTCCAAGAAAAACCCAATGCTTCTAATTCTGGAATTGAAGTTTCCGGTGTTTCAGTGGGACGTGGACCTAAATCTGAACTGGATGGAACCACATTTTTTGCTCTAAGGACAGCTTGTTCTTGTGCACAATGTACAGGAAAGCTATTGCTGTTCAGTAATAAACACATTCTTGAGATGTGGCAGGTTCTGTTTCTGTTTGTATATTTACAGTTCATTAACACAGGAGCAGTTGGTTTTGGTGTTATTTTAATTTCTTTTTAGTGTTAAGTGTGTTATGTTCAGCACTTGGAGATCTGCTTATTGAATACTTATGGTTTTGACCCATTTTGAAAGATGTTCACACTGCAGAGAAATCTTTACCCTTGACTGTCAATTATGAGGTAACAGGAGTGAGGAGTGGGAAAATAATGACTATGGAAAATTCACTTTGTCAAGGTTTTTTATTTTGCCTGAAAATGAGAAGAAATACGTTTAAAACTCCTACATGAAAAATTATATCAAGTTGGCAAAATGCAGTATCAGGTAACTAACCTTCTACTGGTTTTGCTTACTTGCAGTTCTAAATTACAAGATTTAGCAAAAAGACCTCTTGATTTTGATCACCAAGGTCGAGTGATGAGATCTTGGCCCTATTACTCAGATGTTATAATGATTTACAGAAAATTATATTGAGCTGTGAAATTGACACCAAGCAAGGATTAGAGGGTGTTTTCTGCCCTTTTGTACCTCAGCATATTAAATCTAAATTGCCTTCAGTTGCCAGTGTGTTTTGGAAAGGTTTCTATGGGTAATCCTGTTCCTATTGAAGCAAATTTTAATGCAAATGCCTTTTAGAATTCTGTAGGAGGATACTTTGCCTTGATGAATCTCTCGTCTTATTTATGTCTTTGTTGGTGACTTGAAGATGTTATCCATGTATAAAATAAAGCCAGTATGATCAAAGAATTAAAGAGTCCTTTAGTATTTTAGTAACATTTACTAATAAACTGTTTTGTTGGGTTTTTTTGTCCCCCTCTCAGAACAAAAGCCTCAAAAACAAGCTCTTGTCAGGAAACAAGCTTTGTGGTATTCACGCAGAAGAGGTAAGGAAGGTTCTTCTCTATTCTTAATCTAATGTACCCAAAGGAAGTTTGCATCAAAGTCTTTTATACTGAGGTTCTGGTATATTACATATATATACCAGAATACAGAATATGTATTATGCTTCTGTGGTGAGTGTTCCTAAAGTGCTCTCATCCCAACTCATTTCTGTGACTTCACAAGAAGCAGTTCTAACGTATTAGAAAGAGAGCTGCAAACTCAAGTTTTAGACAAAATATTCTGGCACTATGAATATTCTACCACTGCCTAGGCTGAGACCATCAGAGATGGCAGCAACCCCTCTGTGATAATGTATTTAAGAATGAAAAAAGTTATTGCACAGTAATAATTGTTGCCAGAGAAGAAAGAAGTGAGAATATGTGAAGGAATCATCTCTGCAGACATCAAGGTCAATGCAGAAGGAGGGAGAGGAGCCTCTCCAGGCACTGGAGCTGAGATTCCCCTGCAGTCTGTGGGGCAGAGGCCGTGGTGAAGCAGCTTCAGCCCATGGAAAGATGGACAGGAGTGCAGAGATCCACCTACAGCCAGTGGAGGAGCCCCACATCAGAGCAGGTGAATGCCCAAGAGAGGGCTGTGACCCTGTTGGAAACCAGCTCTGGAGCAGGATCTGTGGATCCATGGAGAGAGGAGCCCACGCTGGAGCAGGTTTCCTGGTAGGACTTTTGACCCCATGGGGGACCCATGCTGGAGCAACCTGTTCCTGAAGGACTGCGCCCCATGAAAAGGGATCATGCTGGAGCGATTTGTAAAGAACTGCAGCCCATGGGAAGGACTCACATGGAACAAGTTTGTAGAGGACTTTCCCATGGAAATACGTTTCCCCATGATGGAGCAGAGGAAGTCCTCTCTCTGAGGAGAAAGCAGCAACAGAAATGTGATTAACTGGACATAACCCTCATTCCCTGCCTCTCTGTGCTGCTGAAGGAGGAGGAGGAGGAAGTAGAACCTGGGAAGCAGTGGGGGGGGGAAGATGTTTTTAAGATTTGTTTTACTTGTTATTATCCTGCTCTGAGTTTGATTGGTAATAAATTCAGTTAGTTTCTCCAAGCCAAGTCTGTTTTGCCCATGATGGTAACTGGTGAGTAGCCTCTCTCTGCGCTTATCTCAACTCATGAACCTTTTCCTGTATTTTCTGTCCCCTGCCCAGCTGAGGAGGGAAGTGACAGAGTGGCTTTGGACCTGCTATCCAGATAGGGTCAAACCACCACACCTAGCTGCAGAATATTTGAAGCTTTGGTAATTCACTTGAAGATCTTTTATCTGATTATGTCTCTTTTAATATTTGCATCTAAGGATGAAGCCTAAGGATAATTTAAATTTATTGTAGTGTGACAAGCCCTGGCAGCCAGAGAACTTCAGAAAACTAAACATAAATTAAGTAATAGTCAAGCCAGCAGATTGCGAGTGTATTTCAAAGGGTGAGAAACTCTGACTTTATGAATCATCCTGGAAAATTTGCAGCTATTAAGCATTGGAACAAACAGAAATGCTACAGGAGCATCCTTTTTTGGTGGTCATTTTGCCAGCTAGGTTGTGCCGGCCAGAGAAACACAGCGTGTTTTCTGGTTTTAATGAAGTACTATGCTCACCAAGCATAACAACTCTGTGAACTCAGTATCCTTTCAGTTCTTACATCCAATATGTTTTGTGGGTAGAATTGCCTACCAGGAAGCTTCTGCTTCGTTCTGCTCCCTCAGGCTGCATGCAGAGACACAGACAGTGATTCCCTGTTGTCTGGTTGAATCAATGGGAGCATTCTTGTGATCCTGCACGGTTTCTGCGTGGCCGGATTTTCTTCTCCAAGAAGTCAGGACCTTGGAGAGAGGAAAGCAGAAAGGTGCAAACATCAGGGTTCCCAGGACAGAGAAAGGGACCCGTGCCAGGGCAATACTCCCAGATTCTGTGTTTTAGAGGTCTGTGATCACCATTAATGGTGATCTTGTCTGTCTGACTCTGCTAAGAGGTGTCAGTTTTATAAGTCCTCTCCCTTGAAGCACAGAAAATCCACAAAATAACCAAATGTTATCACAAGGAGTTACAGGTCATACTCATGCTTTTTACCTGCACTGAATATATTTAGCTTTATGACTCTTAATTCATCACAGGTTTCATATTTAGAAAATGAGTTTTACCTTAATTGTAACTCTTAGATTCTTCTACAGCCTATCTGGATACCTTGTATATCACAGAGACTGTATATTTTATTAAACACAGCCCTCAGGACAACTAAATTTGGTGAACATTTTCTCACTGGTCTTTAGGTGAAGTGGAATACATTCCATAGCTCCACTAATTGCATTGCCCAGATCAGAGGACAGTGCTCTTGAATGAAATAACAGCAGACAGAATCACAGAACGGAGAATTGAGCTGGACTGAGCTTGGCTATTTGTTTCAGATTTTACAGAATACCACAACCATTTTGGCCTTACTCTTTAAATATTTAAAGCAGGTTCTAAAATTTTATCTTTAGATTCATTCAACCTTCCTAAAAGTCTGCCTCTGAATTTGACTGCACCAGTTGGAAAGACATAAAATCTTTCCAAAAACTCCAGCTTATGAAAGATATACTACCTTTGTAATATGTTATGTTTATGGAATGCTGTTTCAGTAAACGTGAAATGGACTTCTAATCCGTTCAAAGGAGTTTAAAACATTTGGCATTAATTATGCAAGAATATGTATTGAATATCAGTCGGGACTGTGGATTTTATCAAAAGCAATCTATTATTTTGAGAGGATTCTTAGATAAATGGTGAAATAGTCTTCCTTCGACAGTTGGGTTTAGTATAAAAATCCATTTCTACTATATTTTGTTTAAATTAATAAAATAATGTATAGATTATTACTTAGAATTATTTTAAGTCTGTATTTAACAATATATGAAATAAATACCATCTTAAACTGATATAAATAAGCATACCTATGCCGGTTTTCAAGGGCATGGTTACAAACTGAGAACCTAATTCCTTTGGATATCACCTGGAACACCCTGGTCTTTGCAAACAATAACCCATTGAATCCTGTGGAGCCTTTTTACCTCTAAGAATAAGATTGTTCCCTTTGAAGGTGATGCCTTCAGTTATGCTCCACGGAAAGTAATAACAACTCATGTCTAAAATGTGCAAACCCAACGGCTGTTCTTGATAGTAGTAACTCAAGTATGTGCTTTAGGTGAGTGCCATTTTACATTTTCCTCAGTACTTTTGGCTGGTTTGACTTGTGAACCTGGAAAAGAAATTGACAATTATTTGGAGGGCGGGTATTCTACGTTTTAAAGCTGATCTAGAATTCTGCTGTTCTCACACTGCCTTTTTCAAAATATTTAAAACAAAAAAAAACCCCAAAACCTGATTTTATTATCCTCACTTTCAGTCGAAAAAGATCCAAGCCCAGCTGAAAGAGCTTCGTTATGGGAAAAAGGATTTGATTTTTAAGGTAAGTGTTATTTCATTATAGTCAGCTAAAGTGTCGGAGTTAATATAGCATTGGAGTAAAGCAGGAATATGATAACTGCCTCTATTATTGCAGTTCTAAGGAATAATTTTGTTCTGAAAAGAGCTCAAAACACCAAGACAGACTTAATACCATAATGCATTTTCAGAAATATTACATACTTACGTCTATATTTATGTGCTCACAAAAAGCAAAATTCTAGGTTAGTGCTGATGAATAAAACCTGTTGCCCTATTCCATACATTCTGTAACATGTTTTTCATCTTTCTAACTGAATGTTATAATATTTTACAGATGCTTCTTGTTTTTTTCCTATAATTAGCAGTCCTCCATGGCAAAGTCAAGTAGTGTTAACATTTAAAACAAACCTTTGTGTTTATGGTAAGCTTGAGCAGAGTAGTGTTCCTGAAGATTTAAGAAAAAGAAACGTCTGTTCCTTAAACAACCCAAATGAATAGTCTGTTCTTGCTAGCACGTTTTTAAAAATATTAAAAATTTAAAACATAAAGACATTGCTGAAGGTCATCAAGTCCTTATTAACACAGGGAGAAGTTAATACCTGTTAAAGGAGGAGAAGAGAGATGCAGGTCACCCGACTGACGACTATTAATGAAGTAGTCCTTTTATTTATTCCCAGCATAAAGGATGAAGATTAAGTAGTCATCTTCAAAGTGACTAGACCTAGAACTACTTACAAAGTCACTCATGTCAAATGAGTTCTAAATTGTCTTCTGGAAGTGTTTAACTCTCTCTACTGTCTCTCTATTGTATTTACAATACTGTAAATATAGAATGATGTAGGCCATTTTAAAGACACAATGTGATTTCTTTGCTTTTTCCTTTTTTAATGCATAAGTTGATTCCAAGCTTTTTCAGGAACATTTGTTTTTGTTCTTCATAAGACCAAAACCAGGGAAACGCATTTAGAGACAAGAAATAGGTGTATTATAGATCTAGGCATTTAAATTTTAACACCATCTAGCTTTAACAAAAATGACACATTTTTCCTCAAATTCAGCATAATGGAGAGCTTGAGCAGAAGTAAAGGTTAAAAATTCAAATCTTGCCTTGGTGTGAAAGTTTGTTTTCTTTGGCTGAAGCAGTAGGGTTGTTCAGCACTACCATCTACTTTTTGTTTTCATTATGCTAATACACAGTGTTGCCGAAAATGGATCTGAGTTATGCTAGGGTGCATAATAATGCTCAGCACAGGGACTCTTGCTAAATACCACCCACCTGAAAAAAGCTTTTGGAAGATGAAAACCAAAATGGGAACACAAACAAGTGAGCATGGGGGAAAGGCTGTCCAGCAAGTCACTGGCATGCACACAATGAAATCCACCTTCTCCCAATTCTAGTTCAGCAAACTGTGACAATGCAGTAGCCAAGGTACACACGTAAAGAACTGCATTAGTGGAGGAAATGTGTCTGGTGTGACTGGGAATAGACGTGATCTCACCTGCCTGGATATGGCTTTCTCCACCGCAGTCTCCACTTCAGATCCCTGGAGACTTATCTTCTGAAGAACATGTCTGCTTTTGACCGCATGAAATATGCCTTAAAGTCCTTGATCTACATTGAATAGGCATAGTTCTCGATTGTGAATGAATCCTAGAGCCACCAGGTGAGATGCAGGTCCCAGGTAAATGTGCACATGTCCACACGTACATCCACTTCCCCCATGATTTGCACCTACCTGCACGTATTGAAATTATCAGCTGCAAAATTCAGACGACTTTGCATGTTTGAAAAATTAGCCCATTTAACAGATTTTAAAGCATTCTTCCTTATGTTCAAAGCACCGTAAAACTCCTATTTTCCCTGCAGAAAGCTTTCAAGAAAAAAAAGAAAAAAGCAACATAATTTTCCTTTCTTTGTACGTTTGTTTATCTAGGACAGAAAGAATGCTCTTATCTTTCTTGCTGCTTTTTCACTGCTGTGTAATGGTAAATGTAATTTCTGTAGTTCAGTGTTAAAAGGAGATGATAACAGAAAACTGGGAACAGTTTCCTTTTTGGCATGTCATATCAACTTCCCTGAGAGAATACTGCAATTTCTCTTGCTTTCAGACAGGATCTTTACCCTGTGGTGTGTTTATTCATCCAATGTGTTTCCTCAGCATTTGGATCTTGTGCAACTTCCCTTGGGAAATTTACCAGAACTGCATAGGAAATACATAACTAAACTGAAAAACTATGATGAAATACCAGTTATAAACATAAATGCAATGCAAAATATTAGGGCTTTGGGGTTTTTTCCCCTAGAGATCTTGCAACAATTACATTGTTAGGGATAATAAGTTCTGTAAACTATAGGCTGACTTCATCATGCTGCATAACAACTGAATAGAGTCTGGAAGAGGAAACTTTCCTGTTGTTGCATATTTAATGTGTAGCATTTCTAGGTATCTTGCTTTGAGAGAATAACTGTCAAAGACTTTAGATAAGACAGTGCTCTCTAAAATGTTTCTCTTGACTTTGTCAGAAATGATGACCGAATAGAAAGTAGCAAACTGAAGTCCTGGTTAGCTATATCTTTATTTATTTTATGGTGTTTTATATTTGACAAATTTAATCTCATTGGTCTCCAGTGGCCTGTATATTATTAGTTGATTATACTAGCAAAAAGACTTCATTTTTCTTTGGGCTCTTTTTTCCTAACAAAGGATGAAGAATAAATTCAGTTCATCCATGTATGGATGGCTGAGGAAAGCAAAGTATAGTGTAGATTTTATTCATGTTTGAGGTTATATGAAGATTATTCTATTTATTTGTCGATTTTAAGAATGTGATAATTTTACAGAATTCAGTTTTCAATATTTTGAGAATAGCAGGATTGAATATGAACTTTGTGCCAGATTGGGTGTTTTGCTTGATCATGGCCTTGGGCATGAAGTGTTTTGTGGTTTAATATGTGATGAATGACAACTGATTTTTTTCTGACCTCTAAGGACAGAGATTGTATCTTCATTGAGGTATTTCTAATTTGTGGTATAGTGAGTGTATGACTTAGTCATGGTTTATGATCCCTACAACTCTTCCTAAATGTTGCAGTTCAGTCTTAGAAACTGCTACTTTTTTTTTTCACTCCAAGTGAGAAGACTTATGATGTTTTTTTATTAAATAATGTTTTTGTTGATTATGGACTTCAGGATTTTTTTCCCTTGATCAAGTCAATATGTTTGTGCAATTTTATCACTGCATGTATGATTTTGGTTTTCAGGTTTTGAAATTATTTGTGATTAGATCAGACTGCTGACTGGATGTAGAAAAATGCTTTAAGACAGGATATTATTGAGTTGTTTTTCACAGTAGAGGCTGAAGCCCCTGGGATAGACAGGAAATTGAAATTTTCGTAATTGAATTTTATAAAATATATTAGGGCTGTTGCATAAACTTCTGTAGCTGATTGGTAAGAGATGGCATGATACGAAATGAACAGTAACAGCCACTTGTACACTCTGTCAGTAAAGACAGAGTGTGCAAGTAAAGAAATGTTATTGCTCACCCCATGGAAACCTCAACATTACCCGAGCACTCTCCCTGCCACACTACCCCAGCCTGGAAGGGATCTTTTCCCCAGTCTCTGGAAAATTATCTGAGGTGGTATTGAATAACCTCCAGGCCCTGGCCATGCCTTGTCCTGGCTACTGTGAAAAGTAACCCTGTCCTGGCCAACCCCAGGACACTAATCTGGATCTCCCCTGTCCCAGCTTAAGGTTATTTTCTCTGGTCATCTCACTGCAGGCATGGTAGAGGAGACCGGCCCCCACCTCACCTACAACCTCCTCTGAGGGAGTTGCAAAGCCTTGATCCTGTTTCCTATGCTATTCCTGACAGCAGTTTCAAAGGCGTCATTTTCAAAGGCATCTACCTGACTGCAGCATTAAGTCCTCAAAATAAATGCAATACGTTTTGGTATTTTGGTAGAGTTTGTATAATTTCTGTGTTGCTCATTGTTGCAGATTTGGAGGCAGTTTGCAATAATGAATATGCTGGTGTCAGTGAATATTGTTGCGGCATGGGTTAGGTTTTACTTTCTTAGCAGCAGAATATGATGTAGTGTTTCTGAAATGGAAAGTTTTGAGAACTTACCTCTTCACAAACACTTTTAAGTTATATTGCCAAAAAAGTTGGGTTTTTTCCTTTGTTTTGTATTTTCCTGGCTGAATTATACTATTCTTTGGAATGGTCAAATCCTACAAAGAAGCACTAAAACCAAAAAGATGAATATTTGGGGAAGTTGTGAACCAATCCTCTCTGAAGAAAAGATGAAATAAATGTTTCTAGTGCGCTGCTGACAGAGGTGTAGAGCACAACTAGTATGCCTAACATGAACTTTAAAATGCTTACTCCCTCAGTGCTTGTTCTGAGCTGTTAAAAAACTGTTAAAATAAACAAGATGATTTTTAAAAGAAGATTGACTTAGAAAAGAGAGAGCAGCAGGTTGTTGTGATCATTTGGATGGGTTATGCATTGGAAAGTACAACTCATGCTTAAATGTGTGGTGCTCTGGCCTGATCTACAGGAAAAAAAATCCCCCATGGGAGTAAGCGGCAGACCCGGCCCAAAGGTGAGTGATGTGGCTCTGTGCACATCCTCTGAATGTATTTCTGCAGAAAAAACAGTAATTTTCCTTTAGTTAAAAGCTGAGTACTTTACTAAAAGCCTGGCAAACTGCAGTTTTGCATTCATTGTAACAGCTTTTATGTGAGGGTTGGGGAAGGAAAAGCAGAATTTCCGCTAATAAAAAACCACAAAGGACTTATTTCCTTTTTAGATGTACATCCAGAATAGTTAAAAATCAAAGATAAAAGCATTGCAGCAGTAATAAGCATTAATAAAATGTACAGGTTGTAAGACTTTGCAGAAATGCTATTTTTAACTGACTTCTTGTTGTAAATGCTTGAAATCTAAATCATATGTCACTGAATATCCGGGTTTTGCTGCATGCCTGATTAAATGGAATAGTGGCCAAAAAGTGTTATTTTCTGTTACATTTAACATCTTATGCTATGGTAAACAGTGCAATTTAGAAGAACAAGTCTCTGTTTTCAAAGATACAAATAATGCTTTCAGAAAGAGCACAGCAGAATTGTGTTTACTTAATAATTTATCTAAGTTTACAGTTACATGGTTTTCAATTGTAAAATGTGCCCTCATTAGAAAACATAATAAATTATAAAAGTTGTACAGTAAAGGTTTTTTCCTTAAACATTTATTTAAGGCCTGTGAAAACAGAGTTGGGAATATTCAATCTATTCAATAAGTGTTTTAAACATTACAACCATGTTTTCTAATTAATTATAAGCAGCATGTGTGGTAATGTTATCCTTAATAAACAGCAATCCTTTGCACGAAATAAAATATGTTCTTAAAAGTTTTGAAATAACTAAACAAAATTCCAATTTATCATGCCTTGAAGTAAAAAGAATCCAAACATGGCTATGTTTATCTCTGCAGGTCTGAGTAATCCTTCTAGCATGAAGCCATAACCTAGTCTCTTCTGGAAAAAACAAAACAAAAAAACAACCTTTGAAATTTTACACAAGAAAAAGAAAGGAAATTAATTAAGTCCTTTTTCTTAATGGTTTTGAAGAGTTACGAGTTTAAAATAAAACAAACCACCAAACAAAACCAAACCAAACCAAAAAAATCTCAGCACCAACAATAGCAAGAGGGATCACTATTTATTTTCTATTCCATTTTGACATGCTGTATAAAGTTTCTGGGGGAAAAAAAAGGTTAAAAGCCTGTTAAAACCCTCTCTTGTCTGTGCTAATGAGCATACAGTATTTGTAGCAGCTATCTCTACACCTCTGTGGCTGCATTACCCACCTGACCCATAATTGTAACATTCTAGGAGAAGAAGGAAGTTCAGATCTAGTTTTCAGGGTAAAACACCAGGAAGAAAACTTACAGAAGCTGTATTTGGAGCTTATTTGTAAAGTACCACAATGTCACCAATAACACATAATCCAACAGTAATTTATTCCTTTTATGTACGTGGTTATGTTTGCCCCAAGAAGGATCATTGAAAATAATTTTCTAGAACAAGCAAAAGGAGTAACTTCTCCAATGGTACACAAAAGACTGCCAGTGAATGTTTTTATTTTTCTGATGTGACTAAGGAGGTGAGAAGCGTAAAACTTCTAGCCACTGTTTTTCAGATAACAAAACTTGTTTCACCCCCTCCCACCCCATTTTGTTATTTCAAGTGACTTTGAGGAATATGAACATCTCAATATTAGTTAATATGCTATTTATAAATTCTTGATCAGTCAGAGTCATTATTCCAAAGACATGTAGGCATTTAGTGTAATGTGATTCATAATGAATAAAGGTAAGTACATTCATTTGAGTGGGTTAGAAGAGTGTGCTTCACCGACAGTAATTGCTCAGAGAACTCTCTCAGAAAATGAAGAAAAATGTTTTTCATAGAAACATAATGGGTTTTGTTTGAAGGGACCTTAAACACCACCGAGTTCCAGCTCCCTCCGCCATGGCCAGGGACACCTTCCACTATCCCAGGTTGCTCAAAAACCCCCCAAACCCAGCCTTGAACACTTCCAGTGATGGAGCAACCACAGCTTCTCTGGGCAGCCTGTGCCAGTGCCTCAACACCCTCGCAGTAAAGAACAGAACAGAAAGTATATTTCTCCCCAATATCTAATCTAAACCTACCCTCTGTCAGATAAAAGCCATTCCCTCCTGTCCTATCACTCCATGTCCTCGTAAAAAGTCCCTTTCCAGCTCTCCTGCAGCCATCCTTTAGGCATTGGAAGGCTGCTGTTTATCTCATTGTTTCCTCTCAAAGACCTCATTCTATAAGAATACCTAAGAGAAATTTAATGTTTTCAGTTCTTCCAGGCTAGTCTTTTTAAAAACTCTTTGCAGCTTATTAGAATTGGGCTTGTGTAGTCCTGTTGGTGTTTGTCCTTTTCTTTATTCCATATTAAAGCCATGTTAGTTCATTTAGCCTCCCTAAAAAACTTCAAATTGCAGCAGCAGTGAAACTATTGCAATATGAATTTAACCTTGAGAGACAAAAATTTTCCCCCCAAAAATGTGATTATTCTGCAGATTTGGAGCTAAGATGTAAGTAACTATCACTACTTTCAAGTGAATGGTTCATCAAAATGCATTTTTAATGCCAGAATTTTATTCTTGCTTTATATCAGTTGGATTGGTATCAGTATTCTGTGAAATGAAATAAATATACATGAATGTTACAGAAAATTTCAGTCCATCAAAATGTGACAGTATTATGAAAAATGAGAACGTCTTGGTAAGTTATGCATTCAGAAAAACTTCATTAATATACATGAAACCTGTCGTTTGGAAGAATAACTTTTCACCATAAACCAAAAATGTTTTCCTATATGTGAACAGTGTTATTACAATACAGGAATTCTTTGTCACAGAAAATATAAATTAAAGAACTTGAGTACTTTCCTCCAACTTGATTTTTGATGTGGAAGCAGTTGCATTGAGTTCAATGTGTTACATAGCACCAGACATTCCCCTGCAAGGAAGGAAACTGTAGTCACTTCTGACCACTGTCACCTGCTTTCCATCAACTACCCACATTTTCGGATGCCTGTGTAATGCATGTATTGAAGGGAACCGGACAGCCTCAAATTCATAACTCCAGTTCTGATTTTGCACTGGTTTAAACTGTGACACTGATGGTGCTGAAGGAAGAAGTGGCCTAGTTGTCTGGGCCTCACCATCTGATTCTAATTCTCCAGCAATGCACACGATCAGAGGTACCACCCTAGCCTCGTGTTTATCGTGTAAGGGTCATTTTGTGTAATTTCGTTTTTAGTGGCTGTTGAAACTATGCAATTAGATATACGGGTTTTTAAATCTTGATTCTCTTTAATTGAGAACGTATTAATTTGTGTAGCTATACTGAAAAATAATTAAATAAGTAGCAATATAAAAATGTTAATGATGTGAGAAATTTCTAGGTCTAGTTCTAGTATCTAATGAGAAGTGTCTACATCACATAGAGCCAAGCTTAATGTTCAGTCTTTCCAACATTTCCTGTGACCATGTTTATTGTGAGTGATACTATGTCCCATATTTAGGAAAAAACCCAAAAGTTACTGAACTCTAACAATTTCTCATATCTAAGTAAATTTTTTCTCTAGTAAGCCAGTGATAAGTCCACTTAAATGTTGCATACTGATAAAATGGGAAGATTCTTTCTGTAGTGGATTCTCTGTTGCCAGACTAAAGGACTGAACCAGTGGTCTGATATTTGTGTTGTGGTAGTGACTGGTGTTAGGTGTAAGAAATGTGATGCAGTGGAAATTAAGGACTGCAATTCACAAGGGACTTTTCCACATTTGAACAAAAAGTTGACTTCTGCTTCGAGGCAAGTTTGGTGTTGACTAATGAAACTGTGACTACTGTGATAAAACTGAAGATAAATGCCTAATCCTGTTTTAAAATGCAACTAAGCAGTTCTTTACATGAGCTGGGAACTGAAAATTCCATGCTTTTGACATTTTATCTGGCAGTGCAGCCTATGCTTAATGCTAATAAACATCACTTTAGCTGTCTGCTGAGGACTTCAGGCTTTCCTAAGCTCATCATCTCAGCTATGACATGTGCTGGAAGGACTAAAATTACCCCAGCAGAGACCAGGTTAACCACCTTTATAGGATTTACACATTTATGTTGTGTGGCTCTCCATTAAGCTATGCTACAATCAGCAGAGTGCATGAGATCTTGGAAAGTTTGTTAAGAAAAAAAATCTCCTGCTGGGGATGAACCCCAGAAACCTGGGAGCATGGGGTGGTGTTGAGGGAAAATGTGCTTGGAAATACTGGGTCAAAATGAAATGTGTTGCTCTTTATCTGAGAAATGAGAATTTTATCCAATTCTGCATGTACAAAACGTGCATTTACCTAAGCAGAATTTCAGAGAGAAAAGATAACTGGCTAGACCAGGGGGCTTCTCTATGGTTCCCTTCTCAGACAGGAAAAACAATGACTGGGCTGGTTTTTTTTGCAGATAAAACAGCAACGGATCCTTATTCCTTTTGATTGCATAGAAATGTGTTATTAATGATAAGGCTAAGAACCGCAGGGATCTGGGAGTTCCTGCTTCCCTGAAATGGAAAGTTCTTGCAGAGAATGCATTTCCTTCAAGCGAGCAGGCTGGGTTTATGGACTGCCTAGGGAAGGAGAGAGAAAATAATTGCCTTTATTTACTGAACATTTAAAAGCGTCTTCTGAACGCCTGCACTCCATACATGATATATATGTTATATGGAGCCAGCAGTCCTTCCACTCGGGGTGCAGGCTACTTGCCTGATCCTGACTTCAAACACAAGTCTCCTAAAATGCTTTCCCATTAGGTAGTTGCTTAGCTAGCTATTCCCGTGAATTTTGCTTTTATGTTTCCAGGAAAAGTCATGGAGACAAAACATCTGGAGTTACCTCCCTGTATACCAGTAGACAGTGTCATTTCATAAGTTGTCTGCATGCAAGAATGTTTGGGTGTTTTCTAATTTCTCTGTTAATGCCAAGTTAGCTTAATGTTGGCATCTCAGTTTTTAAAAATACAAAAATAATGTTCAAATTGCACTCAGAAGTCAGACAAATTAATCAAATAATTAAAAGCCATTTGAATACCTTGAATTATTCAGAAAGATATTAAGGCATAATATTAAATATTTTATAGTATGGAATTAATTTTACTATTGACACTGAATTATTATAAACTTGTGTTCATGTAAATGGAGTACATTTGAGCATAATTTTTTTTTCTCAGAAAAAGCCAATTCTGACCCAAATCATATATATTACTTGTAAAATTTATATTCTTTCCTCTCTCACATGAAAAAATGCATTGCAGAGTGCATCAGCTTTTTTTCTTGATTCCCGCAGGCACAGCAGCTAACAGATCTGGAGCAAAAACTAGCAATTGCAAAAGACGAATTGGAAAAAGCAGCCCTTGACAAAGTAAGAAGTGTAATGAAATGTAAGCATGTTTGCCTCTGTCAGCTGTGAATGTTTTGGTGTAATCTGACAAAAACAAATGAAAGCCTTGCAGTGGTTTAGATGCATACTTATTTGCATGTACCTGGGAGTGATGCTGCTGAAATCAGTGGAACTAATTATGATGCATAGAGTTAAGTACAGCTGCAAAGTTATTTGAGGAGAGGATGGTCAAATTAGAAAGAAACAGCTCAAAAAAATTTTACACTGATTTTTAATGGAGCACTTTGTCAAATTACATCCGTGGTTCTAATAGTGTTTCCCTCAGCTGCGCTTTCATGCTGTCCGTTTATATATCTCCTATCAGCAAAGTCAATATTGAGTTATGCTATCCACAGGACGAAAACAAATTTACTTGTTCTTCTTTTACCTTTGGAACGGCTGCAGCCAAGGCAGAACAAGCACTGGATGGCAGGATTCAGAGATAAGAGGATGAGAAATTATGCAGAGAAATTTCTGGATGAGAGAAGAGTGGTTTCAGATTGGTGTGATCTGCAGGAAGCACTAGGGTCGTAGAGGACTAGATTGACTGAGTCCATATCATCATGGAAAATCAGACAGTCTGCTACTTCTGCCCATTTGACCATAACAAATGGTGATTTATGCTGTCTGTGCAGTCACTCCTTGTAAAGTTAAGATTAAAGACATGTTAAATGAAAAGAGGTATGCTAGCATCTTCTGCTGCCAATTAGAAATTAAAGGGTCCCCGAGTCAAATGGATAAAGTAATCGTTTCCCATTTACTCTGCCATTAATTCAGAGACATATCATCTGACTGCACACATCTCAAGGGAAAGACATTCAATTTTCTCTGTTTGCCAGCAAACTAAATTCTATTCTAGGGGAGACTGAAATGTCATTGGTTAATGACTCGAAACAACAGGCCCTTTGGGTCATGGGCAGGGTGTTTTCCTGAGGCTGGGTCTGCCCTGCCAGGCTGAGGGAGAGAGGAGAATTTCTGGGTGTGTGATGGGAAAACCTCTGATCCATATAATCCAGAGGGGGTGAGCACCCACCACCAGAGACTTCAAGCTGGGATTTGGGTCAGATAAGGGAAGAGGCTGACAAGAAGCAGATCCTGCAGAGGTGAGATAGTGCTTTTCAACATGCCAGTGTCCGTCCTTACACAACTGGCTCAGGTGTAAACAATCTTTCTCCTTCCTTTTCTTCTTTCTTTCTTTCTTTCTTTCTTTCTTTCTTTCTTTCTTTCTTTCT
>VZRN01001734.1:170528-204803 GCA_013397935.1 Dasyornis broadbenti
TTCTTTCTTTCTTTCTTTCTCTGCCTTCCTGCCTGCCTGCCTGCCTGCCTGCCTGCCTTCCTGCCTTCCTGCCCTCCTTCCTTTCCTTCCTTCCTGCCTCCCTCCCTCCCTCCCTCCCTTTCCTGCCTCCCTCCCTTTCCTTCCTCCCCTTTCCTCCCCTTCCTTCCCTTCGACATTTTCTTAAGTGTTATTTGTGTGTTTCTATATTGCTGTGTTACTGTAGGTAATAACCAAAACAGTTACATATTTGCTTTCCATTGCAACTAAATTGTTCTAAAATAAAACATACATATATATCTATCTATATTAAAACCACCAATAGTTCAGTGTTTTTTCACTCTCATCCGCCCCAAGGGATCTGTTAACAAGAACCTGAGTTACCCTTTTCTTAAGGGGCAGGTCATAACATGTTCCATCTCCTATTTCTTTAATTTTTCATATTGTGCTCTGCATTAGTATTGTTTTTATGGTTGTCTTTTATCCTACTGTTGCAATACACTCTATTAACTGGCTTTATTTGGTTTTTTGTAAGAAACAGTTTTTCCTAGTTATGAGATACATTCCCTGCTTTCAGTTCAGGGGGACTTTATCTGATATAAAACAGAATATTTGTCATGTTCTTAAAAATATTTGCTTAGAAAATAAATGAAAACATGGTGTATGTCATTGCTTAGGATTAATATGACTGGGAAATACTTTTATGTTTTATATGTAATATTTCACATACTTACTATGTTGTGTGTGATGTTATATACACGTTTCTCACCCAGCCCCAGGAAAACACTTCAAGGAAGGAAGGAAAGGAAGGAAAGGAAGGAAGGAAGTTTCTTACATAAATCCATCATACCTTGATTTATGTACCTTTAAGAAAACCTTAGATGATTGAAAGGTGCTGATGTATTTATAGGTGCATTTTTAATATAAAGAATAAGAGTTAGGGGTTTTTTTAATGCCAAATGCCGCTAACTCCCTTGAAATAAGTGTAAGAAGTTACCACAATAGTTAACATTTGGCAAGTGTTTTGCTTTGATGAAACAAATATTTAAAGTATGATTTCCTCACTGCTATAGTTATCTCACTGTTCTTGCTGTCTCAGCTTACTTCAATTACAGACTTCTATTTTCATTAATAGATCCATCTATATTTCTGGGAGTAAAATACAGATGTTCTAACATGAGTTGCAAGCATCTCACACTTAGAAGTTTCTTTTTGGCTTAATGGACAGTAGTGAGCCTGGACAAATATATTCTTAACTGTTAAAAAGACCTATGGTTTCTTTACTATACACTGCAAAAGTACGATATGCTGATGAGGGAAGCCATTTTTCTTGGATTAAAATCAATCAATAATGTGGAAAAATACCAATTATTTGCAACGTTATAAACAAAACTCCATGCAAAGTCTGTGTCTTGCAATACTTATGACATCTCTGTAGATATTATACATAAAAGGCTGGACACTGTATGGTATTTCGTAAATTGTATTTTCCTTTTCAGAAAAAAAATGATACTTAAGTGTTGCAATAATCAATGCGGATAAAACTGTGTGAAGGGATGGGAAGAGAGTGCAGCGACTTAGGCAGTTTGGTGTGTAATGCACGGTAACCTGATTATATAAAAATACCGCTTCAGACTAAAGAAAAAACAGCAGCTGCTCACAAGTGTTTGGTTCGGTACAGACAGAGAAAGCGAGCAGCTGTGTTCGTCACAGCACATCTTACAGCAGGAATGGCTTCTTGTTTTCCCCAGGAGTCCCAGCTGAAAGCTCTGAAGGACACCGTGCAGCTTTGCCTGTCGTCTGTTCTGCGCAGTCAGCCTTCCACCATGAACCTAATCCCTTCCAAACCAGCTGAGAAGCTGACTTCCTCAATTGCAAAGGGCTCCAAAGTTCCACTCCAAGTGACAAGCACCAAGGTATGATTTCTCTCTTGGGTGTTTTTTTTGGTTTTTTTTTTAACATCTTTGAAAGTTTGTCCAGAAAGGGTGTCAGACTGGAACTAAGGAGGATTTAAAATTCATTGGAAGATTAGGGTGAATTTTGAGGATAATTCTAAGCCTGTTTCTGATGTCAATAAATTGTTTCTTTTAATTGGGAAGCAGCTACTTTTTTGCTGAGCAACAAAATTCATTCTATCACTTGGTAAATGGATCATGTCTGCACAACAAATCTACAATGAAGATGGATTTCCATTTAAAAAAAATGAGGATGCTCATTCAGAGCATCATTCACCTGTCAGGCACTGATAGTGAGTTTGTGGTAATACAGCACTGAACAGCAGTATGGGGTTTGCTTTCTGTGGTTTCTTTCAATGGCAGAAGTTTATATAAAAACCATAAAATAATCTGGGACACCCAAATCAAAATTGCCTTAATGGATCGATGAGTTTGACAATAGGCCATAGGGAATATTCCAGTCTTGCAAGAGGAGAAGGCCAGTTTCAGAGAAAGCATGAGCAAAAAATTTTTGAAAAGTGTTTTAAGTCAATAAATTCAAACATTATAATACAGTCAAGATTTACAGTGGTTAACAACTGTCCTAGTAATTTGCATCTCCATGGTTGCATTTTGATCCTGAATTCAACTGATTCAATAGATAGATCTAGAAGAAATCTGTAATTTCAAGGAAAAGGAAGTTTTACAGAAGAGTGACTGAAGGACACTTCAATGGCCTCTTTAAATTCCAGACTGAGATAGAAATAGGAATTGTTAACTCATAGCCAGTTTGTAATTTGTATATGGCAGCTCTTGGTATTCACTGTCAGTGCTCAGGCTGAAGCCAAAAATTAGTATTCTTTCTATATGTAATTAAACTGAAAATACAATTTCAGAAAGCAGAATATAATTATAAAACTAGATCTCACATCGCTACTCTTAAAATTATGATTGTCGGTTCCTTAATAACTGTTTTACAGGAAGAAACCATCATTCCCAAAAAACTATTACCTCTGGAAAAAAAGCACTGTATTAATTAACAGCAGCACATGGGTATGATATTTGACTGAAATACAGAGTACTCTTCCCTTTTTTTTCCCGATGATCATAATAGATTTTGTGTTTAATGTACTTGGTAAAATGTATCAGTACTTCTGTGCTATAGCCTTTTGAGAAACCAGCCTTTAGTTCTCTGTATCCAGAAGTGTTTGAATAAGTTAAACTGCCTCTTTAACAGGCATTTCTCACATTTCTCTGCTCTTGGCATACGCCATGAAAATGCCTGAAATAATAACGGACTGCAAACCTTTTCCACACACCGACACCTCGTTATTAAAAATCTGTGTATTATCTGTGATTATAAAACTAATGAAATCTGGTGCCACGAATCAAGTTGTTAAAGAATCACAGTCACCCTCTGCACTTCAGCTGCATAGGTGTTTTTTATTATGATACCCATTCTTATAGACCTTCCTGGAATATTCTTCCTTTGACAAACAAAGGAATATATGCATCCAAGCTATACATCCAATTAACTACGGCTGTATAGCTCTCTCTTTTTCATTATTATTAGATTTGCATAAATATTTTGGTCCAGCAGGCTACTATTTTGGGGGAATATAAATGCATGTGATTAATTTAATGTGTTATCAGACGTAAAAGTGGGAACTTATGATGAGCAGCACTTACACATCTTGTCATGTCTGATAAGCAGCACTTTCACCTTCAGGCAACAAATGATAATTTTTTCTGGTAAATATCTTATTTTTATGATATTTTCATCCAGCATAAGAATTGCTTTCTAAAATGTCAAACTTACTTTAAATCCATGGAAGGATAAATCATGCAGTGTGTGATAACTGTATGACTTGGGGACAGTCATCCCTGGGATTCAGGTGCTTCCTGATTAAAAAAAAAAAAGTTCCAAATAAGTAGGTTGTATATTTGTATTCATTATTGGTAACTGTAATACCTGAGTGCTTGCTAGAGATATTTAGCACAAAAACTCAGCGTAGAAAGGATAAATAGGAAAGCAAGTTGACAAATTTCTTGAAAAGAAAGTAATTGGGCATATTGTTTTTTCTAGAGAATGTGATATGAAAAAGAATAAATCAGGTTTAAGAAATGTGTGTGAAGCAGTACATTATAAGTGCTTGAATCAGTGCAAAATAAAGTTGTTGTTCTGGATAGTTCATTCATTTGGAAAATTGTGTAGTAATGGGAAATTATTATATTTAAATCATAGAAAAAATTACCTGAAAGTGATCAAAAGCAGTTTAAGTCTGAGGTGTGTTTTTTTGACATGTCTTAAATAAGTTAATATTTGCAATGTACAAGAATGTAAAATGCAGAATTTACCACGTAAATTGGCACTAATATTTCAATTCAAAGCCATTTTACCTGTCATGTACCTGCCACAACACAACACGGGTGCTGAAAGTATTGACAAATGGATTTAGAGCTCTGTGCATACAAGTTCAATGGCACAACTAAAATCAAGCATAACCAGACGGCTGATCATTAATCCTGAACCATGAGGTTTTTAGCTTTCTGTATTATTTACAATTACTTTTATTATATAGTTTCTTTGGCACTGTAATGTCACAACAACAACTATTCTGTGTTCTGCCAGTG
This sequence comes from Dasyornis broadbenti, assembly GCA_013397935.1. Lineage (NCBI taxonomy): Eukaryota > Metazoa > Chordata > Aves > Passeriformes > Dasyornithidae > Dasyornis > Dasyornis broadbenti. The sequence continues at coordinate 175,094 of VZRN01001734.1, forward strand.
AAAAATGCTTCCAAACTCGTCGGGAGCTGGCTCTATCTTTTTTTGTAGCACTTTTCTTGCCTCATTCCCATTAGAGAGGTGATGATGAAAGAGAAAAAGGAAGACAAAAGAGGACTGAAACTCTGCTTTCCTTTTTCATCTCCAGATGGATGCCTAAGGACCTGGATACTTAAAGAGTGTAGTTTTAGGATGGAAATCATAACATTGACTAGGCTGCCAGCCATGGGAAGTGTGGGTTGGTGTAATCCAAGAATCAGAGCACTACTGCTGACAACCTAGAGGCATCTTCTGCACTTTCTGTGTCTTAGCACGACAGAAAAATTCTGTGAATTTATATGGAGCTTGTAGAGAGATTGCATTCTTACTCAATTTCTATTAATTCCTCTTTCTGAAAAAGGTTAATATTATACCTTATAAAAAACCCGAAAATTTTAATAATATCTTTGGCTGTGCTGTGTAAAGATACCTGTGCTCCAAATGCAACAAAATGAGCTTTAGTAACACTGTGGAAAATTAATGACAAACCAAAATCAAAAGTGAAACAGAAGGAAATTCTATTTCCAGTACTGAGGTTGAATACACAAATCGCGGGGAACACAGTGATTACCAGAATAATGGCGGCTGGCTTGTACTGTAGTGTTTTTCCCTAATGCAAAAACATTGTTCCATGTATTCCATGCATTAATTCCTTCTTTATACACGCCCGGCAGGTTTTGTGTATTTTGTGAACTGCACTATGCTGAGAGTGGAAATACTCGTGAATTTCAAACTGTAAACAACAGCACCCATTCCCATATTGTACACAGCATAGGTTGAAAGACAACCTACAAGTGCCACATCAGTGCTCTTGTCTCAGTGGAGAAAACACAGGATGAATGGAATAACTATCCTTCTGTAGAAAGGCATAGTGCAGACTTGAAAGGGCAACTACCACTCCCTTGTGAAAAGATTTAAAGATCTTGCAAGAAAATGAATCACTTTTGTGATAAAAAAACTTCTGCCAGGAGTCATTTCCTTTGCTTCGCGTGTATTGTGAGTACTGTGGACTCCAGCATACATTAGCCAGTGCAAAAATTCAGAAAAGTTAAAGTACTGTGGGCCATCCTCCTTTTCTTTGGAAATAAGTACTTCTCTCATTCCTCATAAAAGTAAGCTTGGGGAACTTTCTATCTTTGTTTAGACTAAAAAAGTGTCCTTGCAGGAGCAAGGAGAAGAGCTTGTGAGATTTCCAAAGAAGCTACAAGTCTGGAAAGTTTGTCAAGACCAAGATATACCCTGAAGAGCAATTTGAAATGGCCATGTTGGAAATTAAGAGACTGAGTTTTCTGGTTTAGTACAGAAATAATGTATTTAGGTAGAATTTAATCTCACAGTTACTCTGAATGCATAAATATTGAACATCTGCTATAAACACAAAGCAAGGCTGCTGAAAAAAATAAGATTATTCCAGTGTCCTAAGACAGCTTCTTCACTAATTTAATGAGGGAGAGGTTGAAGATGGTTTTGTATAAAGGTTATATAATTTAACTAGGAAGGCAGAATATTTTTAGGCTCTAGTTCTTACTAATTTCACATACAAAAGTAGAAATTGTTGATAGAAATATTTATGTAAAATAATAATACAATTATTTGTACTAAATCAGTCATACAGTGATCATATTACTCATAATACTTCAAGGTATTTTAATTAAAAAATTGACTAGAAATTTGAAGAAAGAAATACAGTTATATGTGTACGTGCCTTCAAAATACACAAGTACATTTTAAAGGAATGAAGGAAAGTCTGGAATGTCTGATTTGGACCCAATCCTTAAATGAAGATTTAACAACGTTTTCATAGATCCTAGAAAACTAACAGAATAGGGTGATTCATGAAAAATTGAAAGAGCCAAGATACAATTTATCCTAATATTCCATAATGAGGGTTCTGACCACTGGATCAAAGCAATTGCAAATCCCTTGCTCAAGAACTTATGAAAAACTAACATACAATTAGGTTTATTATTTAGAAATAGTTTTATGCTCAGAATTGGGGCTAAAAATAGTGTGTGACCTCATAACTTTATCAGAAGGAAAACTTAAAGTGCACAAAATATTAGATATATGGTTTTTATATCATATATATTATATTAAAAACATATAGATGTGGTGCTTGGGGACATGGTTTAGTGGTGGAGCTGGCAGTATTAGGTAAAGGTTGGACTTGATGATCTCAGAGGTCTTTTCCAGCCTCAGTTATCCCTATTTCTATCTGTGGTCAGCTACAAACAAACAGCAGGAGCACTGAGGGCAGTGTTTAGATTTGTGCTCCATTAAAGCCTTAGGAGTCAGCTGCTGGTACCTCAGAACTTTTCAGGGGTATAATTAACTGCCACAGTTAATTATATCCCCAAGACCTGCAGCTCCAGCGGCCTGTAGATCATTGTGTTCAACCAGAGGAGCAGAAAACTGTAATTAAAAGAAAGAAAAAGGCGATTACTAAATGTAGAGTCAGACACATTTTGTACTCCACAGTAACAACATGCAATCATATAACCCCTTCCTAATGCATAAACTTTAGAAGAACAAAGTGGCATTGAAAAATGACACTGTCCATATTTCTAGGATTTAATTTCAAAGACTAAGGAATACGTGTCTCCTAAGATACTTACCAGAGAAATCTCAGGTATTGTGAGTATCTGTAAGGCTAGTGGAGTAAGAATTTTGGTTTTAAATAGATAGAAGGTAATTTAATTGCAAAAGCATGACTAGCATGACTTATTTATTCATGTAAGTCTCTCCTATTCTGCTTTTCATAGCTGGCTTTGGGCTAATATGGTTTTATTCTCATTATGATCATCTAGATGGCAGCTATAATGCTATATTAATGTTACGGGTGGTTCACAAGGTTATGCAACTCTTGCTCGTATCTTTTATTTCTGGAATTTACATTAGATTGAGTATGTTTTTGCTGTTGCTTCATAAAGGTTCCACAGAAATTTTTCTATAGCCCTTTTTGTTCTGTTCCTAATTTTTAATACAATTTTATTACATGCTGGAAAAATATTTAACACCAGAGATCATTAAATTGAAAGCTAAAGCTCTTTGCCTTTATTACTTACTCTGTAGAAGTCTTCATTATTAGTACATTATATTGATAGTAAATTAGCTTTAGAAGTTTGTTGTTTTTTTTTTTTTTTTTCCCCCAACTGAATAGAATCAAAGGAAATTGGAAAAAAGCATCTGGTATCTCTTATTTAGTCTGTAACCCCCCTAAGACAATATCCTTCTTCAAGTTTTACTGACATGATCTTCATCTTCATTTCATTAACGATTTGACCTCCCTCCTCTTTGTTGCAGAGTGTAAGCAGCTGGACTGGCCCATTATCCAAGCGTTCAACTGTGAATCAGCAATGTGTTAATGGGTTAAAGGGGCAACTGTTAACTGTTTATTGCTGCACATTTTGTAGCTCTTAACTGCAGAACAGTTTGCCTGTAAATGAAAATTACTCCATAGCCTCACTCTAAATATCCTTTTTTATTTAAAGTCTTTACCTGTCAGATGTTACCATAAAGTCTCCCATGATCCAGTACACAATATGTCTCAAAGTGCCATGGGTTACTGCTTGACGGTGGTTGAAGAGGTGTGTGTGTATATATATACATATATACAAAATTTAGATTTTTTAGGGAATGTTTTAAATAACATGAAATCCAGATTGTTAGGTGTGGTGAATGGTGTCACATGGACCTGTGGATTAGCATGGACAGCATAAATCCAACTTCCCGAATTTTGCTTCAGTCTAAAGCCAGGACCCCAAACGGGAGCAGCCTCAAGCTTGCTGTGATGCTCAGCACTTTTCTGGACAAGCTTGCCTGTCTTTTTCTCCATTAGAAACAGAGAAAGAGAAAACTTCTTAATTACTTTTTCAATTACTTAATTACTTTTCAGATGTTATTATTTTAGGGATATCTTTCCCCAGCTTCTCATATCAAGGGATTTTTTTTTTGTTTCCCTCCTTTTGCCAGATGACAGCAGAGGTGATTGATAAAATGTACATTGTTTCTAATTTTAGGTGAAGTTGCATTTAGCACAAAAGCAGTAATACATTTTTCATCTTTGGACCTTCCTAGCTGAGGTGTTTCTTACATGATCTGTTTAAAAATACGTGCATGTGAGCAGTGACAATAAAACTGAATTTATGTGTCTTTTCAGTTGCACATTACTAACACCATTTTAATTTTTTTTAATATTAGCAATTTTTTCCTATGGATATTCTGTGTAAATGAAGACAGAAAATGTGCAGGGGAGCTAACAGATCATTTTAAGTGGTTTACAAAATAGAGTGTAATTTTGAAAATACTCCCAAGGGAATTTTGCTCCCCAAGGATATGTTGAAGATTTATTTGAAAATTATTAATGCATGTATCCTTTATAAAATATGTATTACTAATCTTACGAAGTTTGCCTTGATATGTGTATAGGGAGCCAAGTGGAAACATTGGAGAAAGCCAAAATCCTTTTCTGCTAAGACACTTAAGATCCTTTTTGTTTGATTTGAGCAAAGATGTGGTTTGGAAAATATTCATGAAAAAAATATTCACTGGGCATTTTGGCCATTATTAGGAATTTTGTAGTAACTTGATTAAAAGTGTTGCTTAGAATCATAGAGCATAAGAATTGCAGAATGAACTAGTGATTAAATCCAAGTCATTTAAGTTCAATTTAGCCCTGAGCAATTTACAAAAACACTGACTGCCTTACACCTGAAGTCTCATTGTCTTCCGAAGTGGTTAATCTCCCCCCTTTTCTACATTTATTATTTTATGTTAAAATAATAATAGATAAAATGCAAAATAAAAAATAGTAAATGAAATGTTATTTTATTGTCAAATTGAAAGTCATTTAATCTGAAGGAATGTTCTCTGATATAATGGAAAAGCAGACATTCAATTACAACAAAAAACCTTTAGCATCAAGCCTATTTTGGTTCAAATCCTCAAAAGTTTTTGGGATGATGCTCAAACTGTGTGTTTGAAGCAGTGGAGCCATAAAATTAATTACTATTAAATATTTAATTATTACATATTTTGAGGTAATTTACTGATTATTTAATATATCCTTTTTTCTCTTATCTTTTGAAAGACAATAGTCCTTATCTCTGTTGGTGGAACTATTGCCATGTTATTCTATTGTCAGGTAATTTTTTATAAGAGCAACTGTTTAGGAAGGGACTTAAATAAAAAGGCAGTTGGAAGCAAATGTTTTTTTAAAAAAGAGCTTCCTTTACCATACTTAAATCAATAAGAAAGCCTTTTTTAAGGCAAAACTGGGGAAGAAAAGTCAAAGCCTGAAAAGGAAAAGCACTTCTCCAAGTGACCCCATTTGTGGAACTCCAGTCGTGATTCAGAAAGGTTCCACCTTCACCAAGTTTGACTTCCTAGGGTCCGTACCTCCTCCAGGGCTATGGAAATACAGAAAATACAGATGTTCATGTCTGTGACTGCAACTTGAGTAAGTGTTCCATTCATTTGGGAAGACTGTAATTGCCTATAAAGCATACTCTGGTGGTGTGTGTTACTGCTGCTCTGAGTAAGTGATGTTACACAGTGTTCATTATCCCACAGATAATTGCATTTTCCTTTGTGACGGCTGTGGAAAATCAAGACTGTTGTTGAAGGAATGTGTTTATTTGGTGGTTTCAGTTTCTTAAGTATTATAACATCAACCTCCCACACACAGCTGAAGATGCTAAATATCTTAATAGTTATGAAGCTCCTTTCCCTACAGTGAAGGATGAAGGGTGCCTGATTCAAAACTTCAGAAGTGGTGGAAAAAAGAAAAGGAGGTGTGTTTGTACATGTAGTGTATGTATACATACATATGCAAGAGCATATACCCGTATCTGTAGCCATCCTTGAGCTTTGCATCTACAAAAGACCAGGTATTTGAACTTGTCCACTCTATAAGAACATATTAGGCAAAAATGTAGCTATTATTAAGGGAATCTGAAGTTAGAGGTTTAGATGTAATTTAATATGGGTAATTGACTTACAAAAACTTACAAGTCTTTTTCTCTAATATTTATTATATGCATGAGTATTCAACAAAACCACCATTCCAAACTTAATTAATTCTATTTCCTTTTCTTTTTGTTTTAACTACAGATAAATTTATAATAGACATCTAAAGTTACTGCTGAGCAAATGGTTATTAGAAGAAATCTGAAGTGAACTAATCCATATGATTCTGGCATTCTGGCATTAGACATAAGTGTTCATGCAAATAGGGTTTGCCGCATAGATTTTCTATCCAAATTTTGATGTATACCTTGGAAGTTTTATTCTACCAGTTTACCACTTGTATAAAAACTCCTAGATAACACTTTCATCCATGTCCTCGGTAGCAGGAATTCAGAAAAAAAAGGAGCTATAAAGCTGTAACTCAGACCTTTTCTATTTTGCATGTTGGGATCCAATGTAACTGAAGTCCAGATTTTGCCTGGTCTTATGTGGACATTCATTAGGAAAAAAACAAATGGAAAAATGCCTAGGTAACTCTCATTCTGCAATCCAGTCAGCTAGACAGAATTCCAACCATCCCTTGTTCTCTATTAACCTTAAGCATATTTTTGTTTTTAGATATTAAAGAGCTAAACAGATAAAATTTCCCAGGACAGTAAATCTTCTTACAGAATAATTTAGTGTTGGACATTGTATCGTCATTGCTGACTACTCCTAGTGACACCAGACTTCACTCTCCACCTCATTACTATTTATTATTTAAATACGTGAGTCAAGCTCCTTCCAAACACATGGAATGATGCAGTTTTTACTTTTAACAGACTGCATGGAAATGTCTTTCCCTGTCAAGCCAATATTCACAACTGAATTCAGTGCAGGCCTGGCAAATTAAACATGTAATCCAGGCAACAGCCCAAAACAATGGAGAGAAAGGACACAGATCAAGTGTCAAGTCTAAAAAACTTAGGCCAAAGTTATTAGAAAAAATGTGATTAAAGAAACAATGTTGAAATGGACATGTTACTAAACACTATATCCAACAGCTGCCTCTTTCCCTTCTAAATCCTGCCTGCTTTTTATAATGAAAATTGTTGCTATGTTAATGAAATTTGAGTTTAGACTACATTTGCTTATTCACATTTACCAGAGGAATCATTAGGCATAGAATCAATAGCAATGGAAAGGTTTGAAAGGTAGAGAAGATAATAAAAAATGAAGGTTCTTCTAATTATCGTCCTATTTTTTATTTAATTTCCCTCTTTCATTTCAGGTTTTATAATGACAACTACCTGCTTAATATTTCACTAATCACTTAATGCAAAGGGTCCTGAGACTACTACGTGTTACATGTATTTTGTAGAAAGGCTTTTAAAAAATTGTATTTATGGGAATACAAATATGCATCTTGAGGATGTATAACTTGTCAGAAAATACGCCTCCCCTCCAGAACAGAAGTGCTAGAAGTTACAGATAAAGACATTCATCTTGGCTGACTTTAGGTACAAGTACTAGTGTGCTGTTTATTTAGGCAGCAGGACCATTTAAATTTGGAAATACGTGATGGCATTCTAGTAGGAATTTTTGTTGTTGTTGTTTTAGTACACTTCACATAATTAGTAGGAGGGAACCAAGAGCTTTGCAATCTTTGTTTTTCCCTTCCTAAATTTATGGTCCTGTTACAGAAATAAAGTACAAACAACAAGCCCAGCTGTCAGTAATTTAGCTGTCCTGAGCATCCAGAGCAGTCCAACTCCAGCTGATAGAATTGGCAGCAGAAACTGCTGAAGGAGGAAAATTAGCTGCTCTAAAGCAAACTCCAGCCACAGCAACAAGCCACTCAATATTTCTGATTATCACTGCTTTATGCAGCCTTTTCTGCCTTTTTTAGAGTTTTCCAGTAGTTCCAGTTCATTAGAAAAGCTCTCAGCAAGAATGTAGCTACACATTGCCCAAAGAAGTTGTGGATACCCCACCTCTGGAAGTGTTCAAATCCAGCTTTGATGGGGCTTTGAGCAACCTGGGCCAGTAGAAAGCGTCCCTGTGGAAGTGGGACACTTCCAGAAATAAAAGTGGAAGGTGGCAGGATGATTGAAGTCGATGACTTAAGATGCTTTGCAATCCAAATGATCTGTGATTCTCTATCAGCAGTCCTGTAGGGATACATGGCCAGGGCCAGATGATTACTGTAAGTACAATTAATAACTCACCGGCAAGAAAGGAATGAATTTCTATTCTAGAGGATCTACAACCTCTACACTCATCTCTAAACATCTGTGAAGTACTCAAAAAAAGATTTTTTGCCTAGTACCTTCAGTTTCTTTACTCCATTTTGCATTTTTGCATTTTACTGCATTTTGCATTTTTGAAGTTACATTTAGTGCATTATGTGTTCCTTTAAGTGCTTGAACTTTTTATTTATCACCTCACCTATATTGTAGCTCCTGATGTGAAGCCTACAGGTGTTTATCATATTGATTCTGTTTATTCCTGAAAATGTAAGATTTCAACTCCTTGGCATAAATTTTGCCATGAAGGAATGTCTGTAACTGAAATATCAGGCACCAGTTCGAACTAAAATTATTCTGGCTTCAAATGGGATGCTTATTCTGCATTTTTTAATTGCAAGGTCTTATTCCTGGTCTAAATGAACCGGGTTTTTTATTATTATTCATTGTTACCCCCATCTATCACCAACCAAGTAAAATTAGAATGAAAAATACCAACGGTTACCTGTATGTTTTTAAGTTTATTACTATCTTTATCTGTAGTGATTTCCGTATTATTTTCTTTCTGATGGAATAATCTGGCTTTCAATAACTGAAATGTCACAATCTGTTTTGCTCTGCTTGTACACAGCAGTTTCTCTGTGCCTGTGCAGCAAACAGCAGTGATTCTCGCACAGCATGAAGAAAATCTGTTCTTCTACCAACAGCACACTTGTCAAGAGGTTTTAGACACAGCTTCTCTAGGAGGAAAAATTAATAAGAGGGAAAATATTCAGTTGTTTCACTAACACCAATACTGTGGAATTGTTTTAATCAATGAATGTTGGGTTAGAGATGCCTCCTCCATTGGCTGGGTCAGACTTCCATCAGCTGTTTATTGAATCTAACGCAGAAGAGCAAGAAAATGTAATTGCAAATATACATATTGCTTATATATATATATTAAGGGCTATATATAGACGTATTGCATATATCTCTATATATTTGTATATAAATCTGAGGGAACCACCTGCCTTCCTCTCCATTTCTGTGAATGTAATGCCATCGTTTGGGCTGTCACAATAGCAAGAGCTGTAGTTCCGAATCGTGAAACATTTAGGGGAAAAAAAAAAAGTGTGATTTCATGGTTCCATGCTTTTATCTTCCTTCATGTTTCTGTCATGCTATGGCAGAACACCCCCTAGAGAATCACAAGGGTAGACAGAAAAGTTGAATGCCTAACTCCCACTGCAGATCAAGCGGAAGAAAAAAGGGAAAAAATCATCTCAAATGCATGATTTTAAGATTAATCTAGCCTCTGTAGAGTTGCATAAAATTGTTTCTATGTGAATTTAGAGCCAAAAATAGCAGAAGCACATCATCTAGCTTTTTAAAAAAAGTTACTGAGTTGCACAAAATTCTGTTGAAAGTCAGTAAAAGTGTTACATAAATACCAAGAGCAATTTAACTTGGCCAAGGTGACCTTTCATCTTCAGACAATAATTCTGTGCCTAGATATTTGCAGTATATTTAGCGTAATATATCACACATGCTGATCTGAGATCTTCAACTACAGCAAGCAAGGCTAAGTCTCAGTCAGGAAGACATAAAAACCCCAGCCTGTTTCCAGATACATCATTTAGAGATTAAAATGTATATATTATTTATTGAAGAAGTTTTGGTGGTTGGTTTCTATTTCCTCTCAACAGCTTTTTTCCCCAAAATGCTAGGAGGTCTAGAGAAATGTATAATAATGATGGGATAGACATCACAGCATATGATACAAACATAATACACATGAAAGTCCAGGTTCACCCTGCTGCTGTACAGTCTCTACTGCACAAATGATGCACAAACTGTGCTTTGCAGTTGGATATTTTTAATTTTTTAACTTTTATTATAGTGTATTTCTAAAGCTTTTCTATTGCTATGCAGAATGTAAACCACAGTTTATTTGCCCTCTTGATTTTTATTTGTTCCCATCTTTATATTTTAAATGCATGAAGTCTCAGGAAGCTGAAAATGTATTCATTCACTTTTCATGTTTAGGGCCTGAAAGAAGGCTTGTATGTGCTTGGAGACGGAATTATTTCTGTATTTTGCCCTAATACTCTTAATTTTGATGGACTGCTATTGCACTTATTGTCCTGAGTAGGGTAAGCCATGTAAAATGCAGCATGGGCAACCGAATGAAACAAAGCACTATTCCTATTATTTCTGCTAATTAATTGATCCTGCATTTTGCCATGGAATACTTCTGTTTTCTCATTTATGAAATAAAGGGCACTGTTTACTGCAGAACACAGGGGGTGAGCTCTTTTGAGCATGCTGGTTCTTATCAGATCCATGCTTTTTCATTGTTCCAAATAAGTTTTGATTTATGATGCGACAAAGAAGAATTAAAAACCAGGAGACAAGATGGAGACAACATTGCATGAATATCTGCTGTTGTTAGTGACATGCAGACATGTTTTCAAAACATACGGTATTTCCTTGTTTTTTACTTATCATTTGTCTCTAATGCCCCTTTCTTCTTTTTCTTTCATATTTTTATACTCCGAAAGATCTGAATTAAAAAAAAATTGTGTAATATATTGCCAGATAGTAACAGAAGACCCTGAAAATCATGAAATTTACTCTCTCTTTCTTGGAATTCAAAAACATGTTCAGAAATAAAACTTGAAGAGCACTTTTGTTACTGTCAGGCAGAAAAACATAGTAGAGCTATCCTGCCTTTAAAAAATTATTATAAAAATATTGATATCTAAGTGCTTTTTATCAGGTCTGTAGCAAAGATAACATTCCACAGAACTGAACTGTTAAATAATTACAGGACATCAAAAGTAGATACAGCTTTTACTGTGTGCAAAGCCAGTTATTTCTCAAGTTGCCCCAAATTTTGTTTGACTAAGAAAAACAACAAATTAAAACTTCATAATTGAAATACAAATTATTAATGACATGCATGCCAGAAGTTTATTACAAAGTCCTTTGAAAGAACAATAATTCAAGGTCTTGATATGCTATGTGGCAAATCCAGTCATATTTCTAGGTGATAAATGCAATTCTTTCCTTGGCCATTTAGAGGTTATTCTACTTTTTCCTTGTATATAGGTAGTATAGGCTCAGATATATTTCCTGCAATAAAGTGCCTTGAAAGCAATTTAGGAATGCAATTTAGCAAAGCAATTTAAGAATGATATTTTTATGCTCTTAAATATACCCAACAGCATATGCATGCCTAAATAAAGGTTTTAGGACCCAGTTCTCTTGAGATGTCTATGCAAAGGCTGTCTGTGGAGCTTAGCAACTCACTGTCAGATTAATTATAAAAATGACTGTGGCAGATATTCATGATAAGTGATACCCAACTGTAGTGCCATGAGATCTGAACTCAGGACACAAATCCTGTAATACTACACAAACATTTTCTTTAAAGCACGTGCCAGGATGGAAAATTAATCTCAGGGAAATGTCAGAAGAGAAAGGTCATAGAAAAATGCTGCATTTGGGGATTAAATAAATAGAGGCAAGGGAAGTCTTACAGGAAGCCCCTCCCTTTTTTGTAAGGCAGTGAGCCTTCTCAGCTTCCACTGAAATTGCTGTGGTTGTGCCTCAGACTTTCAGGACCAAACCTCAAAGGTGTGATCAACAGCTTTCCCACAGCAGTAAGCTCTCCTCCAAATCCACAATATGTATTCAGCTCACACGTTGCTACATCATTAGAAGCAGCACTGGCTTTGGGCAAATATTTCTATCATTAGCCCAGTTGACTTCAAAGAAAGCAAACTGAGTAGCAATAGAGCATTTCTCTCACCTGTAAAAGTCAGAAGACTATTGATGTAGCGTAGTAACCATCTAGCTAGAGAGTAGTAGAGATCCAACAGGACTTGTTAATTTTTCCAGCTGGATTATATGAAGTGTGATTTAGTTGTTGTTTCTTAAGGCACAAGCTTTTGTATATTGGTATGCACTCAAAAAAATAGATGTTTTTCAAAAGACACTTTTCACCTCTTAAAGAAAATGATTAAACATGAGACAGAAGCTGTAGACGGCTGTGGGAACACCTACCTGGTTACAAACAAAACCCCAACAGATGATCACAGAAAGCAAATATTTCACTGGTTTCACCGGTTGCTCTTACGGAATGCAATGTTGCTGATGGCAAGGCTGAAATCTTGTATTGTTTTTTACTGACAAGATGTAATTTCCATTTCCATAGGGTCATTTTACAGATTCTTACATATGTACGAATTTTAGTCTGGTATTTATAGTAGCACTTTTTGATTGAATTTGCTATATGAAGAAATATGCTGGCTATTTTTAGCAAAGGAAAGCCTGTTTGGGTTTTGGCAGAATGATAAGCCAAGTTTGCTTTGAATTCACTTTGCAACTATGTCCTCTACAAAAGTAGAGCAGGTAAACTCTAGGCTAAATTACTACAGGTAATAAATGAGAAATTAGGAAGACGCATGATGCTCAATATGTTATATTTTTCATTGTATTCCCATAAAATTATGGAGCACAGGTGCTCTTCTAAATGGTACTCATTTGGAAAATGTTAATGTTCAGCGACCCACAAAGTTGTATAGCTGGATTTTGTGGTGGTGTTACGCTGCAGTGCAATTTCAAGTAATGTGGGAATAGCATCTGTTCGCAAATTTCAGTAGTTTTTTTCTTGTATTACAGAGTACTTCCTCACGCGTGTAGCTGCAGATCTCAGTTCTGTTATATGCAGAAAATTACAAGTGTCTTTTTTTGTTAAGAATCTTTCTTGTAACTGCTCCAAAGTGTAAAGCAGCAGTATTGTCCTGTACACAGCACGCACCTGAATATCCTCCATGGTAAGCTGCTAATAAATTCCAGACTTATACAGGTGAGCTCTCTTATCACCACACTGCATCAACCCACACTTTAAATCATTTATTTTCTTTGCTAAGTTTGTTTTTAACTAGTAAGGAGGCACGCTTCCAGGTATGAGTGCACTAAGCACTACCTGGAACTACTTGGATTCTTTTATGTTGGCCATCATTGATTAAAATATAATTTGGGCTGTAAATGTTTAACCTCACTAGGCTACAAAACTGTGTGACATATGGGGTTCTCTTCAGTGAGAATTTTCCTGAGCAGCCAACCTAAACCACTGACTCCAATAATTTCAGGTTTTCATTGTCTCATATATTTTGTACCAGCATATGCTGTGCAACAAGAAGATGGTAATGTTTTCCCCACAGTTCAATATAAACTATTATTTATGACTTCCACAAGGTTAGTACAAGGAAAAGTATTCCTAAATTCTGTTTTCAGTTGGGTAATTTTATCTCTTTCTCTTGTATACTCTTACCAGAACTTTGGCTTGTTTCCTTTTGTTTATTCTGCTCTAAGCATGTGACATAGATATTCTCTCTCTTGTTTGCAGTTAAATAGAAGTAAATACATCATTCTGACTCTGTTGAAAACTGAGGTACAATGAATCATCACAGAGCCGCTCTTATTGATCCAAAAAAAAAATGATTGTATACATTTTCACAAGGGCTTTCACACCCTCAGCTGCATGGAAACAGAAATAAGAAACTGCAGTTGTTCCAAGGAAATGAGGCAACTGAAAGTGTTGGTTTAAGGTTCTGCTAGGAAATTGAAATTATCTCAAATATGCAATGCTTTAAAAATAAGCTGTATTAGAAAAAACCAGCAGAATTCAGTGCACAATAACAAAGACATGGAACTTCTTTTTATGTGTAGCTAGGCATTTTTGGAATTGCTTTAAATTGGCATCCATTGCCTATTTAAATGCCCTAGAATAGCCCTCCAGCTATTTCTGTAGAAGAACACTGCTCTCCTTTGAGTCTTTTCTCCTTTACCAGCCCTTTGCTGTCCTGGAGGAATTTGGGTGTCAGCTTAAATACTAAATGCCTGAGAATAGTTAATAGTCTTCCACTCCATACTGTAAATGCAAATACATTCCGTATATTACTAGAGGAAGCTGACCTATTATTATTTTTATCTTCTGTTTCTGTGCTACCTTCTTATCTTTGAGCACATTTGTGAGGTGGCATCCAGTCATGCTGGACTACCCCTAGAATAGCCCTCCAGCTATTTCTGTAGAAGAACACTGCTCTCCTTTGAGTCTTTTCTCCTTTACCAGCCCTTTGCTGTCCTGGAGGAATTTGGGTGTCAGCTTAAATACTAAATGCCTGAGAATAGTTAATAGTCTTCCACTCCATACTGTAAATGCAAATACATTCCGTATATTACTAGAGGAAGCTGACCTATTATTATTTTTATCTTCTGTTTCTGTGCTACCTTCTTATCTTTGAGCACATTTGTGAGGTTGCTGCATGTCATGCTGGACTACCCCGGAAAGGAAGCTTTGCTCTGGTCTCTGACAGAGATTATTCATCCTCCAGCTCGCTGTAGCTCAGGAAGGACTGCACTGGCTCTCATGTAGAAAGCATGTTCAGTTAGAGATGAGTTCCTCTGGTTTGAGGTGGTTAGGAAGTTTTTCCCCCAAAGAGATTGACTTTAACTGGAAGACTTACTTAGCTGGAAATACTACAAACAGTGTTTGAAAACTTCAAGATATCTTCCCTAGCCCTTGATAAATGAGACTTTTATTTTTTTCTTTTAGAATAGTATTTTTTTCAAGACATAAAGAACCCCAGAACATTTACAAAGCAAAAATTTAAACCAATAATGTATATAATGTCCACATAATATACTGCTAGGAGGCAGTTGCTTGTACGAGGGAAAATTCAACACTGGTAGTAATGTTATGAAAAGAATGATTCAGGAAATTGACATCTAGATATGTCATCTATCATCCCAAATGATCCGTTTGAAAGAAAAGTCCTTTTACTTTGACGGATGTTCAGCCATGTGAGATTATTGTGGATGTTCATCTCGGAGAAACTCCTTTATAACCAATACAAATGTCTGTGAAATGTGAAGGAAATGAATTGTGATCTTTCATTACCCATGTTGAAGATAACCTAAAAATTTCCACTTCTAAGACGAGTGGGGTTGTTCTAGATTATTTGCAAAACTTATTAGAGTTGTGCCCAATGCTGAGTGTTGGCATAAAAATAAGCAGCTATTTTCCACCTTAAAGATATTTGAATACCGAGCAAATTGGAACAAAAAGGAAATAACCATAAGGGCAAACATGTTTACTTTAGAAACAGCATGTAGAAGTTTTAAGATCTGGTACATGATAGGATTTGCAGTCCTTTAAAAATAATTGCCCTATATCTTTATATCTCTGCAGATGTGCATTAAATAGATATAAAAACTAATGTCTTTCCCACTTACTGTTGAATAATATTGACTATGGAGTAGAGAAAAGCTAGTTATTGCTACTGTAAAACATGCCAAATATATGTCTATACTTGTCCAGTGACCATCACACTCAGAGAAACACGTAGTTTTATTACTGGTTTTTTGTATTGTCTTCTTTATTTTTGCATGTCAGTTACTGTGGAAGATTTTTTAAATCAGGATATAAAGAAAAGAAATACAATGGGTTTTTTAATACTACACCTATATATTAATTACATATTTGCCTGTCAATTCTGTTGTGGAAAGATATAATAGACACTCAATTACTTTACAATGTCTCAAATTTGGAATAAGGTGTTCTTTAAGGTCCTGTCCAACCCAAGCCAGTCTATGATTCTATGAAATTTGTAGGGCTAGGAGGATAACTCCAAAGTCTATAATACAATTATATACAATTCAAAATGATGTGAGCTTTTGTAATTGCAAATGATGCTACTCAAAAAAGAAGGGTGGAGGGAGGGAAAGGTTATGGGGTTTGCACCTTTTTCTTGGCCAAAATTAATATATGAGGCATTACAGGACAGTTGGCCCATGTGTGTGTATGTGCAATGTACCGAAAAAGTCGCTGGTTTCCAGGAGCAGTCGGAACTGACTTTGGAAAGGTGATATTCCTGGCTCCTGATTTATGCACCTTGCCCAGAAAGGCTCTGACAACTTCAGCCACCTGCTACCTACAAAACTGCTTGTTTTTTACAGTAAATGCTACAAATCCTTCAGCAACTGGGGATCTCCTAGATGTGACAAAAGCCACTGCCATCTCAAAAGAATAAGACCTGTCCCAGAAGAACACAAAACAATGCACCGAGAAGTGGGGGTGACTCCTGCCTTGGCTGTTCCCTACTTGTAGCCTCTTGGCAGATCACCTGGCCAGTAACCTTGGTGGAGGTCGGTAAAGAGAAGCAACCCCAGCCCAGGGGGATCTCTCAGACTGGCCTCGCTCAACCTGCCAGGCAGATGTCACAAAGTGCAGCTGGCACACAAAGACAGGCTGGCAAGCCTTTGGTGTAGGTAGTTTTTGAATGTTTGTAGTTTGGGTCCATGAAACCTTCAGCAGCAAAAAATGTGTTTCTGGACAAAACTCCATGATTTCAGTATTTGAAGTTCATCAAAATGGGCATATCGAGACATTGCCCACCATTAGAGGAAAACCATCATGGCTATCGTAGAACAGGGGGTTTTTGGTCCTTGGATATCATGAATTTGCACTCTGCCAGAAACTGCTTGGTTTGTGTGTTTACATTGAAATGCAATCTTGCTGTTAGACCAGTACGAGTAAATTTTTTTTTTATGTGGAAATAGATCATCACTGGAAACCCTTAGTGTAGAAAGGAGTAATCTGTGACGGTCTAAGTAACAGGAAATAATTGCACTGATGTGACCCGTGTTGGTGTTGGCAGGTCGTCTGGCGAGTCGTCCTGTCCACAGCACTTTTATCTCACAGGAAAAGCTGCTGACTACAAAGTGAGGATTGTGCAGTCGTGCCAAAAAGTCATGTGAGAAGAAGAAAGAGCCAGAAAGACTATTTCTAATATGGGAAATAATCAGGCTACATACCAAAGTCAAAAAATCAGTTGAAAGGTGGAATTCAGTTGACCTAATTTTGCAGTTTTATTTAGCAGTGAAGACAAGGCTATTGTAACAGTAGTGCACACTTTGAGAAGAAAAGCTGTTTGATATTAGAAAGGAAAAATATATAAAGCATAACAGAAGGAAATTTCAAAGGCACGAAGGAGAACTGGGCTCTTGTTTATTCCACTGCAGACTTTGGAAGAGATCTCAAAGAAATAAGGAGTTTGGTTTGCTTTTTTTCAAGTATTCTGCAAGTTTTGCTGCAAGCAAAGCACTCAACAGAGTCTAGTTTCCTCTGCAAGCACATACTTTAAACAATTATTGCAAGTATCTGAAATGCAAAGCTTGGGGTTTAGTCAAGCTTGTAAAGTCTCACCAGGAAGATGCTGTATCTTCTAAACTATTTCAAAGAAATGAAAAAATGATAAAAGATTTCATGTTCCTTGAAAAAAGCATTTACATTTGAAATCCCGTATTGAAAAGATTTGAGGATGTTTTAGAAAGCTTTAAGTAAATTGGGAAGGAATTCATATCTTTATCCAAACATTTTCACTCTGGAATACTTGACGTCATTTTCATTAGGCAAGGTGTCAGTCTAGTAAACAGGCCCCACTCAGACAAATAATAGCATATTCTTTTTCATGTGAGAGGTTATTTTCAATAATAAAACATCCTGTTTGCAAAGTCTTCCTGTAAGAGTCACACATCATCAGCAAGCGGATACGCCTCTAATTTCTTTTTTTTTTTCCCCCCATGTAAAAAGCCAGTGTTGGTCCTAAAATTTTATAGAATAAAACTGCTTAAATAGACACAATAAGCCCTCTGGTGTTTTGGCCAGAACTCAAATTTAAAGGATCCAGCCAGCATCTTGCCCTCTCTTCTGCTTTCCTCCTCTGGCCTTTGTGAGAAGTGTGGTGGTGTTTCAAACCTGAACTTAAGACGTGCAGATCAGTGAGACCTTAGGGTAACAGCATGAGAAACGATTGGAGATGATGGTTGTGGGGTGGCTGAAGGGATGCAGTGTCCATCAGTTAGAAAACAGGGGGAAGGAAGGTTTGCCTGGTGTCTGAGCGGTGCAGCTCTGGTAAGTGATTTTTGAAGTTTGTTACAGAATGGGATCCTACTGGCTAAGGCAATCATAGAGAAATTGAAAAACCTCATAAAATCTTGTCTTTTGTTTTGGAAGAGAGCAAAGAAGAAAAGTTCTAGTACGTAATAATGCACTTCACACCTTTCAAAATTAAAGGGGAGAGAAGTGGAAATTTTCCTGTTTTCCAGTTTCCTGGAAATAGGCAATTTGTTATATCTCAAGATATAAGAATATACTCGATATATATTGAATATTCAATATATTCAATATATATATTGCCTAGAAATAGGCAATGCTGTAAACATCTGAAAATGTGACACTTGGAAAGTACTTTCTTGATGACAGCTTACCTAAAAATCTCAAACTTCCTCTTGTTCTGTAGAAATAAGCACAACAGGCTGAGAAATTGTGTATCATTTACTTAGGTAAAATTCTAGTAAGAATCAAATTCTAAACAAGAAGCACTACTGTAATGCACAGGCATTTACCTCAGTTAATAAGGCTTAAAGCTGTCTGGTTTTGCTGGCATCCCATAGGGATTCACTGAGTCAGGTAGTCAAGAAATCAAGTGACCATGTGTTTTACCATTTATTGAACATATGCTTCTTTTGTTCAATGGGAAGAAATTTAGGTTTCAGGAGCTGTAATTTCTTTCAGTCCGAACAGACAGGTCACGCAATACAGGTATTAAATGGCATTTATTATTTAACAAAACAATTATTTATGTTGATCTTTTTCATTTGTTTACCTCCACATTACTTCCTTCAGTAGTCAGTTGCTCTATAAAAGTAAAAAAACCCTCATTAGTGAGCTATTAACCAGAGATTATTTGAACTATTTTATTTCAACTATGAATTGAACTATTATTCATGGTTCAAGTTAAATTGTAAGTAGTGACCTGCTTGGTTTGGTTTCTCCTCTTCTCCATCATTTTTGAAAACTTTGTATTACTTAGTAATTCAATGCAGTAAAAGTGACATAAAAAAGGTTTCAAAAATGTTGTCTGAAGTTTTAACTTTCCTTTACTGAGAAATTATTTTGCTTTGTTTCCTGTCACCACCCCCCTGAGGAGTTTCAATGTGTCTTGCAGACCATTTGATGCTTTCAGGAGAGTTTCAGTGCATGTTCCTCCTTTTTTGGTCCCTTTGAATCTTAAGTGTTGCAGGAAATATAGAAAATTATGCTTAAAACAAGCAACACTCCAGTGGAAGGAAATTCACTGCTTATATAAAGCAATAGCAGAGTGCCTGCCCCACAGAGCAGGCCATTCTGAGTGTAAGGACAGAAAGGCATGAAAAGGAACATTTTTGCCAGCTTGGAGCCTGGGAGGTCCAGCAGAGAGAGAGGCTGGGGACAGCTGAGGTGAGCTAAAGCGGTTCTTAAACATGTCAACTCACAGCCTCAGTCTTTCCCAGAATCCCCAAGAGTTGCAGGAATATGAGTTCTGAAAATGCTTTTCTCCCCCTCCTTTGGCATTTAGATAGACTATCTTGATTATGTATATTGAAGTAATCATTTACAAGGGAGTGCTCTAATGAGAATGGATATTAAGACATTCCCTGTATAAAATTTGCTGAAAATGCAGTATATAAATTAGATAACAGTTTGCAGTACATGACCTTTTGATTTTCCGTTGTTATCCTGAATTTTCATATGTGACTTATTTGATATCTTATCTCAATTATATTAACATTTTTAATTTTATTTTTTATTTCTCAGGTCTGGCAAAATGTCTCAGCAGAGAAAAAGAATCTTCATGTGGCCTTGAAAAAGGAAGACAATCAAAGCACCCAGGAGTGTGATTCTCAAGATGTAAGATTAGCTCACCTGAAAAACAGGGTCTGATGTAGGCTATATGAAAACATTAATGCTTTAGGCGACTGTCAGTGGGACTTTCCCTATTCTAAATGGTACACATATTTTATAAGCCAGCTATGTTCTGTATTAAAGTGCTGAGGAGCAAATGCTCTTTGCTGTCAATCTGTCCATATGTGTTATCTGGGTTTCTTTTAGAAACTACTTAATAGAACTGGTAGAGCTGTTGCAGGAAGAGCAGTGGTGGAAAGGGTGTCCTTTGACATTTAACCATTTCAAGAATTCCTTTGTTCCTGGTTGAAGTGTTGCCTGCATTATAGTGAGATGCAAAAACCTTTTTTACATATCTTCATATTTACTAGTAATATATTTATTACTAATAACCAGGCACAGCCTTCACAGATGCTTCATTTAATAAAACAAAACCTTTGGGGAGATGTAAGAGATGACAGCACGATAGTTGAAAAGATGTGATATCGTTCACTGCCCGTCTAGAAAAGTTGCAAGCTGTGTTTTTCTTACGACGGCTCCAACAGAAAGCTAAATCTGGGGCTTTTACTGAGGTAATAAACTCATTCAAACAGCATGGTATGAGCTCTTAAGAGAAATCTCAAATGCAGGTATTGTGGCTGTGATTATAAAGATACAACTAGAACAGGAAAAAAACAGAAAAAATGAACAAGACAAATTTTGTTGAGAAAGTCTGCTCTGACTGTTGAGGATTTTCTGCTCAATAGTCTGAAAAGCGTGGTGCTACTCTGAATAATTTGCAGGTGAAATATATATATTGAATATTCAATATATATCGAGTATATTCTTATATCTTGAGATATAACAAAATCCTGTGGAGGTAACTGGGTAGCTTTCTGTTATTGATCATGGCAGTGTGAAGAAAATTCTGGAAAAAAAATTGTAGATAATTCAGTATCCAACAAATTGTAAAAAAAAATTTATAGTATCCATTTATTACATATATGTTACAAGTTTATTCAATTACAAGTTATCTCCTTTCTGCCACATCCTCTGGAGAACAAGGAGAAATTGCATATCCATAAGAGTGCATAATTTGCTCTTTGCGTATTTCCTAATATCTAAATGTAAAGGAAACTCCATTTTGTTAATAAAAATGGAAGGAGGAGAAGAAAAACATATGAAAATATGAAGTTGGAGTGAACTCCATTTAGGTTATGACTAGAGGTCAGTTATCCCTTGGAAAAGTTATGGAAGGTTTGATGAAATGTAGAATACTTTCAGTAGAGACTGAAGTAATTTAGGCTAAATATTTATGTAAAGAGGTTCAAACAGCTCATTTTTACAAAAGTGAATACATTAAAAGAGAAAGAAAAAGAAAATAACTGTTAACATACACCAAAAATCAAAAGAGCATTTAATTTCCGTATCAAGTACTGCAAAGAACGTCACCTAAACGATTCCCTTTTCCATAAAACTAAGGTTTTAGATATTTTGATTAGTCCGTGTTTGCTGTTCATGCTTCTAGCAACTAGTATTTTTAGCCATTTAGCTAGCCAGCATGGTATGCTGCTTGGTGAGAGAAATTTGTCACTGCGGGGGCGCATCCCCGCTCCCCCCCAGGGAAAGTAGATTACTGCAACTGGAGTTAGAAGTGTTCATGAGTTGAACTGTTTTTTAAGATTCAAGCTAAATTAAAATCAAACTCTATTGCCTGTATTTGTCTAAGTAACATTATAATTCAAATAAAAAGAAATTAGGCTATATATCTATATTATCTGTTATAGCCTGCATTGTTAGGCTATAATGGAATTAAGTTTTATATAATTTAATCTCTCAATTATCATTTTTAAGACCAATTTTACATTTATGGGACTCACATTTCCTTTAAATTTTAAATCTTTAAGGTTTGCTAAGTCTGTATTTGGCAAAACTTCCTGCATGGAGGAAAAAAGTAGTAAAATCAAAGAAAGCATACCTTAGGGGTATTCAAATTAACTGTGCCTTGCTAGATAATTTTCCTTATTGCAAAATTAAGCAGGCAATGGTTTTCCCAGTTTTATCTTTCTTCTAAACACGTTGCTGTTATAAATTCATTTCTCTACTGGAAAATGAGCATTATGTAATATTCATAGTTCCATTCTGTTCACATTAAAAAAAAAAAAACAATCTAGGACTCAAACTAATCCAAAACACACTGTGCTTGTGGTGTCTGTTGAAAGAATGGCTTTGACAGAAAAGTTACAAAAATTATTGTCAGGACAACCCTATCTCCAAGCAAGGAAGGCATATTCATATTTATCCCAATCAGAAACAAAATGTTGTGTAATTAAAAAACTTACAAACACAGGGAGACATGTGCTTCCTGTACACATGAGACTTTTATTTTTCTTTTTAATTTTTTTTTTCATACAAATATATACAAAAATTTAAGGCCATCATGGGAGAGTAAAATGTCACAGTTTGTCAGAATACTCTGATTTCACTTTAAATATCACAAAATTAATGAAAATCATGAAAATGAGAAAATGTCCTTGTAAATTGAAGGATTGATTAAAAGAAAGTAATACAATTTTCAAAGAAAACTAGAGCATTCAATATGTTTTCGTAACAGTTCTAACTATTTTACAAGGCTAAGGTACATCCTTGTACCCTTTTGATCCTGTGGACTGCTCACAGTGGTGACTAAAGGAATTTTCCTGGTTATTGTTTAAATTAAAACTATATTCTTTATCTTATACACACTGTCCATCTGAACATAAACTAACATGGACATAAAAACAATGCAGGTGATGACATTGGGCTAGCAACATCATCATCACCATCATCATCATCATCATCATCATTATTGTTATCTCACATTAACACAGAGAGAGAGACAAGGAAGAATTCAAATTATTAGCTTTGAGAACTGAACTAAAAATGTCTCTCCCCATAATTAACCTTCATACACTGACGTTTAGATATACCACCAGCTCTGAAAGAGCTGGAAGGAATTCATTTTCCCAAAGGGTTATATTACTTCAGTAATACAAAGCTGCAATTTGCACCTGTGAACACTATCACTTTGAGAAAACTCGACATTTGGGAAGAGTTTTTGTTGTATTTTTATCACTACTTGGCTGTGTGTATTTTTTTCTGAAGTTTTTACAGCTGCTTAACTCCCAGCGAAGGAAGATTAAGGTTGGATGGTTAAGAACATGTGACAGGTTCTAATGAAGCATTTTTTAAGAAAAATTAATGAAGATGTACTTAAAACTCTGTTGCTTAGAAACCTAATATTTCAGCAATACTTTCTCAGAACTTTACAAAGATCCTTTTATTGTGTCTCTGATAAATAAAATGTGATTTATATTTTGGAAGAATTAGGGTGGTAAAGAGTAACTAGAGAAGAACATGTAATATTACAGATATTAAGGCAAAAAATAAAGCAAAATGATTAGTTGCTGGTTCCAACTGGTATTTTTAAGTCTTTATGGCTAAGCAGCTCTGTCTTAAACTTGTGATCTTTCTGCAATTTTGTACTTATGGGGTTTATGCCTGTTCACAGAAATTAATGTCATTTACATTAGAACAAATACAAATGAACATTTATTGACATGTGGGATACAGAGTAGCAAATTTGGAAATTAGATACTGCTGATATTTATCTGTAATGCAGTTTCACATGGGACCAGTCATAGCCAGAAGTGGGTAGGATATCCTGCGATACATAATCTGAAATTCATCAAAAACCAAAAAAAGAAAATATTAATTTCAATTTTCTTGTAAAAATTTCCATTATATAGATCATTTTTACTTTATTAGAGGCATCTTGTCAGTACTACTTTTTTCTTAGCCATATCCAGAGATATTTTTCTGTGTCTGGCTCCTGAAAGTCTCTCTGTAGAACCAGAGCTCTGCAGAGATCTTTCCCCTGTAACCTTTCTTTTTCCTATCTTCCCAAAAGCTTTTGGGATTTTGGCTTTTACACCAGAATTTACTTTGTTCCCTTTTCATATCAAATAATTCTTATGTGTGTAACATATAATTTAAAACCCCCTATTTGGTATTGCTAAAACACCAAAGAATTTATAAAATTATTTTTATTCTCTGTTCTCATCTTAGAATCTTCTCAGATAAATAAAAGTGATAGTGCTTTTATTTGCTGCCTTAATTTCCTGCAGTAAACAAACACTACTTGTTCATTAATCATTCAGTGACAAAGGACATTGAGCATTGGAGCCAAACTTGTACACGTTTCTAAGCAACCACAGCGTTTTGCTTCATTTTTTTAACCAGTTTCAGCTGCAGAGCTTTGATCACATTGTACTCTCTGATTGTTTTCCAAAGGGAGTAAAAAGAGAAAAAAGTAACCATTTGAAACAAAATTTCAAAATAATAAAATCCTTACAGTAAATTCAATTCCGTAAATGAGGACTGTGAAGGTCGTAAGAGGTTACATCATCTGAGTTTAACCATCCCCTCAGTACACTGTGATCGAAAGAGGAGAAGGATATGAAAAACTGCAGAGGTGTCTCGTGAAAAGGTATTTCACATTTCACATACTTCTTGCTCTGAACCCTTATTCTAAACAGTGAGGGTTAAAACAGCTTCCGACACAGACCTGTAACAAATTCACGAGCAAATCTGATAAAACATCTTTGAATAAACTGTGAACCTAACTTGGTTAATGACAGCTAAGATAACTAGTTTGTCAGCTGGTCTGACTACACTGTCCTTTTCTCCTGCATCTGGTTTATTTTCTTCAGAACTAACTCAGTACTTTCTCCCCCACCATACTCCACAAGCATCCTCTGTATCTGCTTTTTGTGCCCTCTGAAGCCAAAAGAAGTAGTGATGGAAGGAACACTGAAACTTCAATGTTTGGTCAACGAAATCTGTATTTAAATCTGCTAAATCTCTTTAGCAGCAGCAGAATTATTTCCTAACTGCAAAAGCTGTTATAATATCACTTATTTAAACTGGTTTTCCTGTCCACTTGTCATTTGATTATTTGACCTTAAATTGTTACAATTTTTTGACCATAAAGCCAGATCTTACTTGCTGAGTTGATGCAGTGGAAAACCCTTCTAGTGACATTGTTCAACTGCTGGAAGATAAAGCTGCACAATTTAATAGCCAACGGACACACTGAGTTCTAACTGGCCTTGTTGAAAATCCTTTTTAAATGAGGATGCACACTCCATTTATCCACCTTTGTCATTTATACAGCTGTGAAGCTCTGCAGCTTTGCAGTGTTATTTGCTAGGAGAACTGAACACCATATCTTCTGAAATTTTGTGTACAGCGCTGATCAAGCTGCAGATTTGATAACGAGAACTTCACACACAGATACGTTGTTAATTGGACTGCAGGCTAAACTGACAAAAGCAACACAGCATTTCAAGGCATATCCCTCATCTCAATTTTTCTGTCATGCTAAATTTCTCACTAACTACTCTTGATTTCTTTCATTTCACAAAATGGATTGTTTAGAGCTAAATGCACTTTATCAATGAAGATCTGATTTTACAAACACAAATAGATCATGAATGTGTTTCCTACAGTTTATGTAGACCAAGTAACAAGTGTTCAACATCACTAAATTTGTTCTGTTTCTCTGCCATATGGAAGAAAATCATAATGATAATTCTGTTGTGCTTAGTCATAAAATTTGTAAATGTTGGCCAAACTAAACTTCAAGAAGATGTTAAGGAGCTATGCAATTTGGAGAGAGTTAGTAACAGTGAAAACAGAGAAATAGTCAGGCCAACTATCAAACACACTTGAATAAAATTTTTTTTCCTGAAATCTCTCTTTGGGAAAGGTTTTGCTTTCATACTTAGAATTTTCAGTGCTCTATTTTAGAGCTTTTAATGTTGAGTCTTCAAATGTTAGATCTTTCTTGCTGTTTTATGATAAAAATACTGTATATATAATTTATTGAATATGTTTGTCCTACAAATATGCTCGTTATTACAAATTACAGGGCAGATGTTCCAGACATACCACTCGGAAAACTTAATGAAGTAAATAATTCCTCCACATAGAAGATATAGAGATCATTCTGTAAAATTAATTTGTTCATGTGTGAAATTTTGAGATCTGTCACTAATGGTTAAATACAACTTATAAAATTATTATAATTTTTATTAAAATGAATGAAGGAAGGGGTAGGAAAGAGAAGAGACAGGGCTCTAAGCAGCAGAGAAATCTCTGTCTTATTTCACTGCTGTGAGTCATAAAACTACTTCAAGGATTAATCATCTTTTACTGTGTATGTGGACATAGACTGGCTACGATGGCAAGTGTTGAAGGTTTGCTTCCCAAATCTAGATAAAAGTGGATTGCTTGTGTGGGCACATGCAAATGAAACAAGGATAAAATATAACTGATGGAGAAATCTCTAGGAACTGAGGAAAATAGCTCTGGTAGATCCGCTGTTCATCTCTGATGAACCCATAAAGGTGACAGCTTTTTCAAAGCTTTGAGAAATGTTAAGATTAGCTTAGGATGAGGAAAGCGATGAAATGTCCCAAATGCTCCATCCATCCTGATGAAGTTTTTGACCAATGAACAGAGCAAATACTAATGGAATCTCCAAAACATTAGGAACTGTGCTTCTGAATGAGATCAGGACTTAGTCTGCCAGCCCTGCACCCTTTGAAACAGCCAGCCTCAGGCTCCTTAAAAAGGGGTGCAGAAGAAAACACAGGAGATAGTTACGGATAGAAGACCTGTTTTATTCTAAATGCCAACGGCAGGAAATAAACTTCAGCAATGAAGTTAGAATTTGAGAATATTGTTAGCTTTTTTCTTTTGTTGTGCTGCCAGCTTCATAAAGGCAGAAGAGTATTTTTTTAATAGCCTTGTATGAAAAGTTCATTAGAAAACTGTTGTGTGTATCTCTGTTCAAGCATATGTTGAGGGACATTTTTTACTGTTGAGCAAAGGTGGTGCAAGGTACAGGAATGCCTGCCCTTGTGGAGGGAACACAGAGTTCCTCCCTGACATATGTCCCTGAAATATTGAAATCTTGATTCAAAGCCTGGCGTGATCCCAGTATCTTTTCCCGCAGGTACTTCTAAAATTTCATCTCCATAAAATGAAAAAAAAAAACCACCCTGACAACATTTCAACACCATTATTTTCCAAAAGCCATTATTTTTGCTTTTTGATAGTTTCTACCATGTCAAGCTCTCATTCTGTCCTTTTGTAATTAGTGTACCGCTCACAGGAGGGAATCTGACAGACAGAAACAGAGTCACACAGACAAACAAACTAAACAATCCACTCCTTGGCATAGAGGGAACTAGCAACAATAACAAAAGTTTAATATTTTCCTTTTTTTTGTCTGTCACCTAAGGTTGTGAAAGGCATATTCTAGTACATTTGGGTTAATTTTTTCCATTGGTCTTTAGCTGAGGGACAGGAAGGTATATGTACGGTGTGTATTTGTATATTTATGTGTTTATACATGCACATATATCTACAAGCATGTAAATACACACATAGGTGTGTGTATGTATCTGTGTGTGGTTTATATAGATGCCTGAGGTCATATGTGGATAGGATTCAGTTTGGGTTCTGATAAACCCAGTTTACAGATACAGCAGGAGATGATGTTAATACTCACCTGACTCAGTTTAGGAACCAAAGTGATACAAAGCCACAACCAGTACATATATACATGTATACATATATATATGTATGTATGTATGTGTGTGTGTGTGTGTGTGTGTGTGTGTGTGTGTGTGTGTGTGTGTGTGTGTGTGTACACACCTCAAACGTGGGAACTGGTTACAGTCTGGCTCTTGAACTGTTGTTGGCTGATGGCACATTGAAAGTCATTGCTGTTGTTCAATCTGTAATTTATTTGTTAAGGATATACAGTGTTTCACAGTGAATATTGAATAATCAATTATGAATATTTTATGCTTTAACATAAAGACATAGGAGTTGCTTTCTTTAGAAAACGTCCCTACTATCTTTGCCCAACAGTGCTCCATATGGTGTGCTACTAAAAAGAAAAGAACTTTGAGTGAACAAATCTGAAATACTACAGACTTAAGTGTTTATTACTCGTTTCATATCAAGATGGACTTTGTTATCTGGTCTGTGAAGAGAGTATGCACAACTACTCACTTATAAAGCATTGTTTATATCATTTGCTTTTATTTTCTCTAAGGCCCAGCTGGTTATTTTTTTCCTCCTTTGCATATGTCTTAAGCAGTTGACCTATAGTTTTATCAATATCAACTAATATTTTTTGTTTCCTCTCTCCTATAAATCATGTTGGTGAAATAGGTTACCTGGTTTCATTTTTTAGTATGTACAGTCAAAGCAAATTCTGGATATGTAAATGATCTTATATTTAATTAGCATTACTTCTTATATTTAATTAGCATTACTTCTGTCCTCTTCATTACACAATTTGCAATCCTGTTCATTATTTGACCCATAATATCTTTTGTCCTCAAGCTGCTCACCTAGAAGGAACCCAAACCCTCATTTTTTCCAAATATGATTCAGCTGGAAATACTTTTTTAAAATCTAAATTAATAATAAGTAATTTAAATTGAAGTTTCGGCAGGACCATACTTCTAAGGCTTTGAAGTATTAAAAGTCTACTAAAAATTGCTACTCTGACATCTGACTTTTTAATCTTTATATAGAACATAAACCACACGGTTTTGGCTTTTTGTCATAAAATGAGTAAGTGCTTTATCAATAGACTTTACTTTAATCAATATTGCCTTGATTATTCCCTATATTAACCCAACTTTTACTCACTATTGTCTAGAGTGGAAAAACATGAAAAAGTTCCCCACATCAATCAATCTGCATCTTCTCAGAAGTTCACTTCAGTAGCTTAAACATTACTAAACCCCCCAATTTTATGTAGGAACGAGCCTTGATGGCTTAAAACTTTTAAAAACCCCATCATTTTCGCTGTGTTTAAATGTATCCGTTTTAATAGCAAAACAAGTAGAGAAATTCCAATGTGAACTCTTCTTAGAGTAGTGACCAAATATTATCAATATTTTACTGTATTTCATGTTTCAAATTCTTTTCCTATGGCATCATTAATCCTACTTTTGAAGGCACTTAAAGTACAGTAGAAGTTTCAGTGTTGAGTAAATCTCTAGTTTCATATCAGGAGATCTCCTTGGTTCAAAAATCTTCTTTGTAATTAATTTTATTTATGGTGTGCAATTCTGTTTTCCCAGATATTAAAAAGCATATTGGCAAAGAATATAACATTATTCCCGGAATAAAATGACAGCAACTAAAGTAACAAGATGTTCCCTACCTTGAGAGTCAGCTGACTTCCCCGTTCAGTGACTTTACATTCCCATGCAGGGATTATTGCACCTAAGAAATGCAGAGTTTAGACAAGAGAATACTAATAGAGAAGTTCTAACTGTAATGCTGATTTTCAACTGTTTGTTACTATTTCCTCACCCATAGAAGACACTTATAATTACTTTTCTGTTCCCTAGGACCACTTGTAGGAGTAAACTTCACTACTGGTGGTGAGATTTACATGAAGTAAAAAAGCTGGATAAGCAAGAAATTGTGAAACTTTCTGCCGCAAGATTGTATTGTTAAAGACTATTACAGGGATGATGGGAGTCTGGGATAAGCTTAGCTATGAAATCTTTGTTCCATTTCATCAACTAGGCTTAAAAGAACACCCAGTGATTTTTTTTTTTTTTTTTTTTTTTTTTTTTTTTTTTTT
>VZRN01001734.1:204868-237296 GCA_013397935.1 Dasyornis broadbenti
TTTCTTGATCATTTTTAAAAAAACCTCGCGTTTTTTTTTTTTTTTTTTTTTTTTTTTTTTTTTTTTTTTTTTTTAATTTCTTTCTTTAGGAAAATGATGAATATTTTAGGGAAAAATATCAAGTAGTTATCTCTGACATTTGTATTGACAGGTTGCCAAGACATGTTTGGGGAACCGTAATGATTCAACGTCTCGTTTGAAGGCAGCAGAAACAGAGGCAAACTTTCAGGTATTCTCTTTCAGAGTATTTATTGGGGTTTTACTGAAAGGTCTTGTGAAACACACAATTACTTGAAGTATACTTACACATTCTTCACTAAGTTCCGTCTCAAAAGAGGAGACTACTTACTTAGTTCAGACTTTGCATCTGATTGCAATTCATCTGTTCAAAATGCCTTCTGTCTGGTAATAATTGAATATTTGAAGAACTGGTAGTCAAATGACTTAGCAGTCAAATATCTTAATTTGATAGTGTGATGTCTATAGCCCTGGAAGCAGGAGAAGAGAGACATTTCCAAGATAATTACATATCTGCAATTATAGGAAGCTGTATGCAACATCAGTCTTGTATGGTTTTGCACTGTAAAGGTTGTTAAAGATGCTGGTTTTAATAGAGATCAGAACACTTTTCTAGGCACAGGCGGCAGATATATTTTGCTGCAGTAGTTTATGACTGGTACATTAGTTTAATAGAAATACAGCTTTATGTGCACTAATGCCATGGATTTTTAACATACTTCTTGAATGTTTGCTTATGTATACATGTATTCTCTGCACAATGTTTACATTGATGCTGTTTTCACCTCTACAGAAGTTGCACAGCCCTCCATGGACTAAACCTGAAGATAAAAAAACACCTGAAAAAAAAGAGAAAAAATATGAAGAATCAGTTACTACACAAGAAAAAAAACTCTAAATGCTACTAATCTACATTGGAAAATGCTAATCACTTGCTTCCATTCTCATATTCTGTTAGCTCAAAGGCATGAAATGTCCCAGGTTTCTAAAGCATGCATTTTTC
The DNA here is from genome assembly GCA_013397935.1 of Dasyornis broadbenti. NCBI lineage: Eukaryota > Metazoa > Chordata > Aves > Passeriformes > Dasyornithidae > Dasyornis > Dasyornis broadbenti. The sequence goes on from VZRN01001734.1 coordinate 205,890, forward strand.
ACTATTTTATGAATGTTTGTAAATTAGTCTAGAATAGACCAATTAGTACCTTCCAGCAATAATCCAAAATGGATGTTTGAAGAGATGCTTTGTAATGCAGTCCAGTTTTTGAACTCTTGTTCTACCTTATCAGTAGTTGCATAATATAAATTACCTTCTTTGTAAACAACAGTCATTCTCAAATATTTTCTCAGTCTGTTCTATTTCATGTAACTTTATGGCAGATTAGGTTTTTAAATTAAGATAAAGGGGCAGTCAGTGTGTGTGGGGAAAATATCTGTGTAACCATATTTGAAGTACAATTCCTAAGTGCAACTGTAAAAAGGGAATTGTGAGTGGGGGGTCCATGTATACTTACCTTTCAGTAATTCCATTTCAAATCTACTTACACAATAAAAGATGTTTATTTTGTTCTTTTTTTTCTCACTGCTATCTTAACTAGTCCATTTTTGAACACTGAAGAGCTGACAGAATTGGAGTTTAAGGGATGGAGATAGAGAGGATCATTACTTTGGGGATTCAAGCAAAAATTTTTGTAGGTGGTACGGAGTTGCAGTTTCATAGCCTGGATGGCAGCCATGGTAAGTCAGTTTCATCCCTCATATTTGTACTGATCTCAACAGGATAAAATATACTTTAAAGGGTAAAGCCCTATTTTGTCCGCTGCAGTTGGCCTTTGATCACTCCGGCAGAGAGGAGCATATTGATTGTAAGCTCTGTCACTCGTGGATTCTTGCAGCTTCTCCTTGGTCACGTACTCTATAACAAGAAAGCAGAAAGGAAGGGAGGAGAAGGAAGAGAGAATGTTTTTGTTTGTTAGTGTGTCTGTCATTATTGGTCTAATTTAAGAATTATATGCCATATCTTGTTGAGATGCAAATCTTTCAAGAACAGTGGGAACAGTAAATTGCCTGATGCAATGCTATGCTTTCCTCTTGTAAGATGTGTTTTAAGCAGTCGTAACTTGTAAACTCCCACCTTTGTCTTAATGCACACAGCAGCACAGTTCTTACTAGATTTAAAGTAGTTTGTTTATATCAATTTACTTTTTTTTGCTTTCTATCAGTTCAAAAGCAAATAGACAAATCTTTTATTTCACTTAGTGACGCTCTGTCTTCAGTTTTAGCATTTAAGATTTTACCTCTCTTTCAACAGACTCCAATAGCTGCCTTTTCCTTGCTGATGTGAATAATCTTTCACCCTGACACTTTGTATATGCTCCTCTACTCAAAGGTAGATATTTGCAGAATGGTAGGTTTCTCTGCCTTGAAAAAATAAAATTTTAAAAAGAAAAAAACCTCATGAGCTGACCATGTGATGACAAAGTACTGCTTAACCAAGTCACACTGTTACTGAGGCAAAGACTATCCATGTTAAGGGTCAAAAGAAGTGAAATCGTGGCCACAAAATTAATCAGAAAAGAGATGTGGCTTTTTGCATCTGATCGTAAACCTTGCTGAAGACAGTCTGCTGTACTTCAAAATTGTCAGTGAGCAAGGGACTTGTGATCTTGTCGTATCTACAGCTGGCATTAGTTTCTAGTGATTCAAAGACAACACTTCTTTGCATACAACGCACCTGAACCAAAAAGGTCACTGAAACTCTGCTTCAGTCATCTGTCAAGAAAGGATCTCCACCCCATAGTGGCTGAAGCTCTCCAGCAGGACATCTCTCCTTTTCCCTGTATCTTCTGAGCAGGCTATAGCCATCAATAGTGACACTCCAGTCACGGGATTCATGCCACCACGTTTCAGGCAGGAAACAAGGTCATAACTTTCTAGCAGCATGGTGGCTTCCAGCTCCTCCTGGTTCTTGCCCATGCTGCAAGCATTGGTGTAAAGGCACTCAGGTGGCCTGTCAGCCATGTCGCCTTCCTAGAGGAACACCCCTTTTTTTCCTTTGACATCATTTTCTGGTGTTTCTCTGTTGGCTTTTATTAACTTAGGAGTCCCCAGCTTGTCCCCATAAGACTGCAAGTGGATTCCAGTGTGGCTCACTTCCAAGTCATCAGGGTGGGCTATCAATTTTACCCCCAATACTTGCTTGCCTCCCCTAGGCACATCTCTACCAAGCCTGGTTTTATTGCCTTCCCATTTCAAACCTAGTTTAAAGCTCTCTCAGTCAGCCCTGCCAACTCAAGGGCTAGAATCCTTTTTCTCCTTTTATACAGGTGAACCCCATTTTGTCTCCATCAGGTCTGATGCTATACAAATCACTCCATGATCAAAAACAAACCAAATTCCACCGATGGCACCAGTCTCTAAGCCAAACATTGATCATGTGGGTTCTCCTGTTCCTTTCAGCATTCTTCCTTGCCACTAAAGGAAATTATTAAAACACCACCTGTGCTTCTGTTCCTTCAACCAGTCACCTCAGTGACACCTTAAACACACATACATCTATAGAAAAAAGAATTCTTAAAATACGTAAAATAGAAGACACACAAATAAAATAGGTATTTCTAGATATTATTAACTGCTTTGAGATTTTTCCAGAAATTCATCCATTTCTGGAATTTCCCTTTAAGAAATTAAATATGAAGTTTTCTTCCACTAAGTACAGAAATAGTGCTAACAGTTCGTATGTGTCTATAATAACCTTTTAATATGAAAGTTTGACTTTAAAAAAATGCAAATAAACCATCTGTCCTAGGTAACTTGGGTGATCCAAAAAAATCATGTATTTCATATCTTCTCTACATCAATCCATGCAGTCTGTTTACCGTCTCTGTAAGACCCTGCAGCCAGGAAGCAAAACCTGCGTGTTTTACCCTGCGTTCATGGAAGGTGGGCAGGAGAGTGTGGCATACCTTAAAAACAGGGTACAGACACGCACCCAGTTCCCTTTGGCTCTCTCCAGACCCCCACAGGGGTTGCCTTGGACAGGTCTCCGAGTTGCAACCCGCGAAGATGCACTTCTCAATCCAAAACTGCTTCAGAGTGGATTTTGCAACACCTTCAGTGTTTGTTTTCTTTTTTTTTTTCTGCTGCTTGTCAGCTCCTGTGGGGCAGTGCAAGGCGGGAGAGGGTTTTTGATTTCGTTGTTCCTGGACTCTGGAGAATTTCAGAACACCTTTCACTCCTGCTGCCTGCCACTTTGCCGAGGAGCAGTTGGACCTGCCATTTTCCAAGGAGGAGTCAGACCTGCTTTTCACGACTTTTCCAGCCACTGCACCCAGTTCCAGCCGTGTCACACTGTGGAGGTGTTGGACCCTGCAACTGCCAGGAAGTTTCTTCCATCATCTTCAGCAGCATCAGAGACTTTTGGACAAAAATAGGGTTTTTTCCAGGTTTTGTTTAGTCCCTGTATCCACTGGTTGTTGTTTGGCGGGAGGGAGTGTTGTGGAACCGCAGAGACTTGGTTGCTCTGTTGTTTTCTGTTGTTTTCTCTCAGACCTGTGGTCTGGAGAAGGGCATTCCTCCACCATCTTGTCCTTCTCCTCTGGTCCACATGGATGGCTATGGTGGCCGCCATCTTGAGAGGAGGTGCTTCTCCGCCATCTTGGGAGGAGGGGATTCTCTGCCATCTTGTTTTCTTTGTTGCCAGGCAAGAAGGGCACATGACTCAGCACCTTTCTATCTAGTGGGTTTTGCTGTTATCTTGGTTGTTGCCGTTTTACTTTTTAGTAAACTGTTATTTTTTCACTTATACCTCCTCGCATTCATCTCTCCTTATTGGTGAAAGGGAAGTGGTTAATACTAAGGTTAGTGTAAGGAATGAGAGGGACATGTCTTTACAAACAAACTGTGGGCCTGCTGGCAGGTAAAGCCAGATACTGACAGGTGAAAGAAGCATTGGGAGGAACCACAAATTCCAGAGGCATTCCACTCATTGCCAAAGACTGTTGCTTACCCAAGGCTGTGCTAAATTCCTTGACTTAGAGAAAAAGACCAGAGACACAAAGAACAACAGGAGAAGTTGTGGGATGCACATTAGAAGTGGGTTTGTATTAGGCGATTTGGGAAGTCTGTACCTCTCAAGAACCTCAGCCAATGGGGAAAGTGAGAGGGAAATGCAGTCGGGAAATTAGGCTAAAAGAGAAGGCTGCGTCCTGAGAGGGCACACATGGAGGGTAGCAAAGGTAAAGCTGGGAAGGGGTCCCGGCAAAAGAGATGACGATCCTTAAATATCTCTGTAGAGTCCCTTGGAAGAATATCGAGTTGGTTTGCACATTCTCCCAGAGGTAATTGAGGACATGGATGCCCAAGAAGGGCAGTAAGGGAAAGTCAAGAAAGGGCCTCGACAGTCCATGCCCAGAGGGGCAATACGGGGAGTCGAGAAGCGGTCTTGGCAACAGGGGACAGGCAGATGGTGTTGGTGTGTTGGGAAAGGATTGGTTGAAGGGGAGCGTGGAGAAATATGGTTAAGGCAAGGAGCAGCAGGACTGGGAGCACAGCCTGGGGTCCTGGGGAGAGGTGCAGGGCCAGGCTGGGGCCGTGGGACAGCTGCAGGCTCAGCACCAGGCAGTTGCTGACCCTGCTGCCACCCTGGGCAGGGGCAGCAGTGGCCCCCCCAGCCTCCATGAGGATGTGTGATAACAGTTTTCTTTTAACCATGCAGCACTTCTGAACCTGAACTATCAAGTGTAAATGGTGCCACAAAAAGGGCCCTCTCAGCAAGCTGTTGCTGTCTCCACATTTAACTCACATCCTGTGAAACACAACACCCCATCTGGAGTTATGTACTTTCTTTTTCAACTACATGTCCTATCACTTTCCTTCTCTCTTGCAGAGCCCAGCTTCAAAGTTTACTACGTCCAGCTCCCATACCAAAGCTCCTAGAACAAAAAGTAAGCTCTGGCCTTCACTTTCCTCTTGCAGCTTATAAGTGCAGCATGCACAGGTCTGTGTGCCCAGCTCTATGCACCGTCATTCACTTTCAGTCTCACGGAGTCCATTTACAAAACTAGAAACATTCAGCAGCTGGTCCCAGAGAAAAAGATTCTAGAAGAAAGGGGCTGTGCTAGAATTCCCTTTTCTTTTGCAGCCAATGAGCTGCACAACCAACAATATAACAATTTGTCTTCCTTCCCAGCCCTAAGCAGTATCATGTTCTTTCAGTCTCCAAGAAACATCAGAGCTCTCACACTTACTGCTCACACATTAATGTTGCAGGAAAAGAAGAGCGCTTGGCTTTTTCCACGAGTGCTCATAAAAACAACTACACGATGGTGCTGCTGATTCACAAAAGGAAACGTACCGGGCTATTTCTAAACCACCCCAAAGGCAGCTCCAAGTTGAAACGTCCCTGCTCTCCAATCAACTGTGTCAGGACAAAAAGAGTTCACTGATCTTCTGCTGCCAAGTCCAAACTCATATTTGCACCACACTGAAATAGAAACACAAGCTCCCTTGTGCTAATCAATTTTTTCACTCCTGCAGAGTCCGGCTACAAACTTGAACGCATTGGGCAAACACCCAGCTCACAAAAGTGCCAGCTGAGAATGCTGTTGCTGCCTATAACTTCCACTGCACCCATCGAAGAGAGGAACTGTGAGCCCATCTCAAAAGAAATGGCATCCTCTCCTCCTAAAAAGAAAACATCCAGGGATCAATCCCATACAGAGGTGCCAGAACAATGTTACTGGGCATTACCTGCCCTGGACACTATATCGGCCGTACACCAAGACTGAACATAGACAGTGCTTACCTTGTCCAAAATAAGTGCACTGCCAGAATTTCAGACAACCACCTCTGAGGAGTGGAAGCCACATGCCAAATTGAATCATTCAAGAGGCCACCTTCAAAAGATGGATACCAAATCCACAATTGTACAAATTGAGGCATTGCTTGCATACCAAATATGCCAGGACAGACAGGTCTAGCTCGCCTTAACCTACCCTTTGGAACCTCTCATATGCACCTGAAACACTGGGGCTAAGTGCTTTCCTTTTTATGGGAAAGAACTGTTATCCTCGAAAAGAAGCTGATGGTTGAAATTTGGATTGTACCTCCAAAATTCAGTACATCCAAGAATTGCTCCCAGACCAAAACTGCCAGGACAGATGGGTCTGGCTGGACTTGATCTCCCCATAGGCTGTCTCTAGTATGCACATGAAACAGGATGCACAGGGCTAAGGGGTTTCCTTCCAATGGAAAAGAACTGTCACTGTCATCCAGGAGCCCAAGGCAGAAATTCAGATTAACCTGCAAAATTCAATACATTAAATGATTTCTCCCAGAGGGAACTGCCAGCACTAATGGGTCTAGCTGGCCTTAAGCTACCCTGGGGACCCTCTCACTTGCACCTGAAACAATGGGGCTATGTGCTATCCATCCTGTGGAAAAGAGCTGTCATTCTTGTCTGGGTGTGCAAGAAATGGCATTGTTCAGGGCCAGGTGCCTGTGATTGAAAGTGGTATTCCATCTCCTAAAATTGCAAACATCTAAAGACTGCACTGTTACTTCTTCAGGAACTTTAAGTAGAAACACTGAGGCAATTTTATGAGCTAACTGTTGAATATATATCGTTCTGTCGTCTATATTTTAGATACTAACTGCCAAGGAAGTTTTGTTGTATTGTGAAGAACAAGGTTATTACAATTAATTTCACTGGAATTCTGCTTTATTACTTTTGAACTATGTTTAGCCAACCAGGAAACATTGTAAATTTTAACAAAGTTTAATTAAACTCTATTCTGTTTGTTTCTTCTTGGTGTAATAATTTTTCCAACAGATAATATATATATATAAATATAAAAATATTTATGCTGTATCTACATATAGACATTCAGATGTATGAGCAGACATAATTTAAATTTATGGAAGAGTTCTAATAAATAATAAGCACACAAAAATTGCAATGCATAATTATTACTGCCCAGGTAAAAATATAATAAATATTATTGAAAGGTACTGAACAGGTCATTCTATGCTGTAGTAACCTCACAGACAGTTTTGTACTCTGATGATTGCTATGTACCATAAAAGTAACACATATCAGTGCCCATACTGCCGATTGCTATGTCTTTTTCTGATGATAATTTACTTAAAGATAGAAGTGGCTGCAGAGATCAAAAAATGGCACCTCATGTTTAAGCTCTGAATGGACAATTTAGCTGCAACTCTGAACCTATTTAAGCCTCTACTATTTTTTTTTTTTTTTTTTTTTTTTTTTTTTTTGGTTAAACACATGCAATATATTAAGCAGAAAAGTCCAATTAAAGGAAGCACAGGAATAGAAAACTCTAACTCTCACAGGATGATGAAGACTGTTATAGAGGGCTGTTATTTGATGCCAACATGATTTTCCAGTGTTCTTCAATACCAAGCATGAGGGAGCATTGAGCAGCAGGCTGTCTCAACAAACACTCATGAAAGATGCCTTTGCCCAGACAAGGCTTCACTATTCATACACCCTTAGGGAAGTTGCTTTGAAAGACATTCATCCTCAAGACTAGGAGCCTTTCATGAACCTTGGAAAGCAAAAGCTTTCTCCTGAAACTCCTGGTATTGCTAGCGAGATCCTTGGAGCAGGGACAGTATCAATTTTTGGCAATGCCAGAACCTAGTGCTTCTGTTGTGCTAAATGATGTGCTAAAGGACCAGCTTCTCTGCTTTGAGCCTGAAAATATTTTCTTAATAAATAGCTTCCCAGAAAGCTGACACTGGCCTGAATAACTAAGAAATCCAGTTTCTGCTGCTCCCTCAACTGTGGGAGCACTTGGTTGCCTCGGTGATGTGATCTGTAAAGCGGCTTATCTCCACTTTCCCCAGTGGAAAGAATGCAGTTTTTTGCACCTGCTTAATAAAATCTATGATGTCAGATACTCACCAGCACTTTTGCCTTTGATTGCATCTAAGGGAGTAACAACACATTGAGTGGTAGGATTGTGCAGCTGCTGCGCCAGAGCTTCAGAAACGCAAGTGCCAAAGGACTGGCCCCCTCACCTCCCAGGACAGGGGCTGAACGCTGCTCCCCAGCCAGGGTCTGGAGCCAATCTCTAGTGATAAGCTGTTGAATAAACCTCCTGACTTCACGAGGTTGTGCTGAACACCCAGATGAAATGCATGCTCATATATCTTAACGCGGGAGAGTCAGGATTTCTTTGGGAGGTCCCATGGGGGAAATGCTGGGAAGCACGTGTACGTGTTGACATTGCGTGGTTTAAAATAGAACACAGACTCACCGTGTCCCGTTTTGCAGCAACTGCTGCCTGCAAACTGCAACGGGGAAATTTCTGGGGTCAATGAGTGCCCTCCAGTGGCAGAAAATAGAGTTGGACCAATTTATTTTCCGTAATTGTTCTGGAATTGCTGTACATGGTTCAAGTTCAGTCTAGACGTGTGTTCACTTAGAGTTTGCACTATTCCTGTCTCGTGTCCTGAAGTGCACAACAGCCACAACAAAGAGCTAAACCTCGGTTGAAATCTTTGGCAATAGCCACTTTTATATGAGGTGATGCACATTAGGATGCTCTTACTTGTGTTGCTGAAGGTCACAACAGTCGGACTGTGCAGCTTCGTGAGCCATCTGTTGATACAGCTGTGTTTGCTGGAGGCTGTGGCAGAAAGAGGGGTATCCATGTTGCCACCAGGCAGAGATGCAGAGAATGGGAAATATGGGGTCTGAATGAGCAGATCCCTTGCACTGAGAGATTTTGTGCAGTGGTGGTAGTGGTGGGAGTTCTGTGTTGTTTTTGTTTGGGGTTTTGTTTTTTAAACCATGCTATCATAACGTGCCCAGGCATATTTGAGGCTCACAGCAAACAGGGTGCTTCTTTGACAGTTTTTAATACGAAAGCATCCTTCACAGTACATCAAATGTCTTGCAGCGTATTTCCATGTTTGTAATAAAGAGGTGACATGGGATGGAAATATGCTCGATCCACCTTGCTTTCCAAATTCAGAACAAGTTTATAAACAAATAAGACTTGAATACCACCACAGAGCTGACTCCATGTGCCTGTTGGTTGAAGTGGCATTCCCAGTCTGCACATCCCTCCTGACGTCCCAGCACTGAGGTACTGCAAGATACCTGAAGCAGGGCCCAACAGACATGTTTATGTCAAAAATCCGTAATACTTTGGTGTTGTCTTAGAACAAACAACCATCCACGAGTTCATTGCAGAAGATGGACCTATAAACTGCTAGCTCCGTTGTTCCTGTATCCCAGATCCACATGCACTCATGTGATCCTGCTGTTAGTTGCTGGGTTTTTTTCTTGTTTTGTCTTTTAGCTTGTTTTTGATACACCTAGTGCCCAGCCTACTCTCACTACGGGTCAGTAGCACGGAAGATGAAAAGTTGCATCAAAAAAAGAGTGCTGCCCAGCATATTTTCAGTCTGAGCTGCCACAGGTTTTAAACATCTGGATATCACATTACCATGAACATCTTTTACCCAAAATTAAGAAGTGCATATTATTTTGCCATATAAAGCTCAGTCCTCACATATTCATCTCAGAAACAACTGATGCTGATGGGTCTTTTCTGTCTGATTACTCTTGGCCATGCCCAGTCTGGCCCCGAGTTTGACTGCTCTGTGATGGGAAGATTTTCCAGTTGTCTTTGATAACATTACCTTCTGTCATGACCACTTCAGCAAGAAAATAGAAAAAGACATTTTTTTTATTTTATTCTAGGAAATGTAATAATCTATTTGATTAAATAAAAGAATTCCCAAAGATATTGAGTAAAAGCACTGGTCACCCTCCTTTTAACTTAAATTACTTAGGAAAGTTGATAAAGATACTAAGAGTTGTACAGGCATAAGCACAGAAAAAAATGTTATTTTTAAAAAAAAAAAAGAGTAATTTTTTTTTCTTGTTCTAGAGAGCTAGTATTATGAACACTTCTAACACACATAAGAAGACAAATCATATTATCAGCAATTCAAGGGAGGAAAAAACCCCATAGTTAAAGAAAAACATATTTTTCTGCTTTCTTCGTATTGATTTCCAAAGACAATTTCCACCTTGATCCAAATGATATTTGTTTGCTGTTGAAGGGTGTTACATTAAAAGCTGTAAGTGAAGATGTTCTTCACAGGATGCTCTAAGGAAGCTGATTTCATGTTTACAGGCTGCAGGGGAAAGTTGTTTTCAGCTTTCAAACACAAGTTGTAACTGTTCATTCTTCACAACTCAAATAATAGAAGTGTCCAAGAAGTAATTCCTGTTGACTTTCCTGTTGAAAACTCATGTTCTCCAGCTTCAGTCAATATTGCCTCATACACTTTTGTGCACTTGTGTGTATTGACAGGGTGGCAGGCTGGAAAGACATGAGCTCCTGTTGACACAGCATTGCTCAGAGAAGAAGATCCATATCTGCTGGGATAGTCATGTTTAACCAGAGAAGTGGTGTTTGACGTCATTACTCATTTGAAACCAAGCACTGCGGTTAATTTGTTCAAACAGCAGATTGGTGGCCCTGTGTGAAGTCTTGCTGTGCCACCAGCCCTGGTCTGGCCAGACTGGGTGAAGAGGTAAAATTAGAAAAAAACAGGAATCTTTGCCTTGTTTGGTCCCAACAACGCTAAGCTAAGGGCTTGACCCCTAGCATCCCCTCCCAGGGAGAGGGATGTCCTCTCACAGATATTCCCATTGTGAGAGAGCAACAGAAAGTACTGCAGGATTCCTTAAATGTACTGTGTGCTTGTATTCCCTGAAATGGTGATAATTGGGATCAGTGAGGTCTAAGCAAGTTTTAGTCAGTACTTATTAGTATATCTAGCCAGCTTCAGGGTTGTGCTGGGACCCTGATGCCAAAGGTTATGTTGACCCAGAAAGGAACTGGAATGGATCCAAACTCCTCTGCATCCAGCTCTCTGATGCATCCAAATTAACAGGGCAGCTGCAGCAACACTGAGTTTTGAAGACAGGATTTTCCATTTCTGGTTTAATGTTTGTGCTTGATACTGTGATGTTTTATGGTGTTTCTCCTGCCCTTTACTGAGCAGAGCTGTGATCCTTGCACAAGTCCTCGGGTCAGTGTCTGTACGTAAGGGCATGCGAAGGGTCTTGAGTGGCGAGAGGACGGTACTTACTGTTACAGATCTTCCTTATCCTTAAGTTATTTTATATTTTAATAGTCTGAAACATGCCCTGGAAAGGAAAGGAATCCATGAGCTCATGCCCCTTCTATGTTCAACAACCCTATTTGAGAGAGCACTTTTCCCCTTACAGGAGGAGCAGTGAAGTATGTGTTTATGAACAAGGATGGCTGTTCATGGCAGCAGGAAATGTGACCTCATCACATCTCTCCTTTCTTAAACAAGAGCCTAAAAGTACTGCCAAAATCACTCTCTAGAAAACCTAGAATACAGCTCCTTGGCCATGTAAAAGCTGGCTGGAGTTATGCCTCTGTCCAAAACACTTTCAGATTTATATGCTGTGTGCACTAAATGAAAATACTTGGGAGGAAAAAGGAGGCTTTCAAGGATTATTGATTCTTCCCTTTATTGTGGACAAATAAACCTGTGGGTAAAGAACAGGAATGTGTTTACTCAGATGAAATATTTGATCTGACAGGGAGAGGTAGTTGCAGAGCCATACTCCATGCTGCTGTGTAATCTCCAGATCTTGGCTGCAGACCACACCCATTAGTCAGTCCATAGCCCCAAAAAAAGCCTCCTGTAGAACGGGGAAAAAGGTCAGAGAACACTGTGGCAACCCTTACTAAGCCTTAGCCCCAGCTATGGTGATTTTTTCAAGTTGAGTCCATGACTTGAAAACCCCATTTCTAACCTATGTAAGCCAAAACTTGCACACACCAGGTCAGCAGTGCCATCATCAGCTTGGGGCTTTTGTGTGCCCCGAGCTGATGCGCGGGGACTGGAGCTCTGCACGATCCTAAGGGCATTGAGAGCAGAGCAACATCCACTTCTCATGAGAGGCCGAAGTGCCCAACATGGCTTTCTTCTCCCCTTTGGGGAGGCAGCAACAGGTGTGGATGGTGCTTTGAACATCTGCGTGGGTGTCTGGTGAAGCTGTACGGACAGGAGGACAACACAGGGCAAGTGGAATACACTTACAGCTCCTCTGCTGTGACCTTTGGGAAGAGAAATACTCTAAGTGGGCATTCACCGTGATGTTGAAACAAGGACAGAGCCAGGATAAACAGCCAGATGAAACAACCGGATTCTTGGACCTCACAGCTCCAGCACCAGGGTGGAAAGGGTGGCTGGAAAATGCCCTCCCTCCCATCTCTGGTATCTCACTCCATGTCCAATAATGAGATCGGTTTCTATTTCCCCAAATAGCTGTCCTGTTTTAGATAAATTCTGATACTATGGCTGTTTTCAAGAGGTGATGCAGCTAATTCCCAGTCTTTGACAATTTCAACTTTAATCAGATGTGTTATAGGAAAATAGGTTTCTTATGAGAAGTTGTGATTTATTTTCCTATAGTTTGTGTTTTGGTGTGGGGTGAATTTTTTGTTTATTTATTTAAAGGGGATTTTTGTGTTCTTTCTGCATCTGAGTCTTTACCATCTTTTCTGTCCCACTGTACTGGCATAACTGGGTGGGTGGATGTTTTGCTCTAAGTTTAAAATGTGTGCCTAAAATATATGGTGTTAGATTGTACCAAAAGTGATTTCAGATTTCCACCATGAAACTTTCAAATATGGACTTGCCCTGACAGCTGGCTTTATGAAAGTGTAGATTAAAGTAAAACCTCATTTGCCTTTAGGAGAGTTTGAGACAAGATCACTTAAGTACTTTCTCTGATTTGTGACAAAGAAAAACACAGTACAGAATAAATACATATTTTCCAGCCAAAACTAGGACATGTGATGAAAGGCTGCATTTGATTTGCTTTGAATTTATAAAAGTGTGGTCTTATCACAGCCAATACAGCCCAGATGCAAAACAGGATTGCATCTGCCTTTATGCCTCTGGGAAACATGATTCTGTGTGTACGTATATAAACAAAAACCATTTTAAATCTGTCTGGACATATATCAGTATATTTTAACTTGCAAAGCTGGGCAGCTAGTCCAGTTTTCTTCCCACATTTGGAGATGTCTCTGGACTCTGGCTTGCTGTCCACCAGCCAAAGTTGGCACATGCAGCAGGTGGCTCAACAGCAGCTGGAGTGGAGCCTGTGCTGAAGTGATCCATGGAGAGGTGAGTGTACTGATACACCCAAGAAGCTGCTTACTTTCAGCAAGCTTTAAAAACTAGCTGGAAATCTGATCTATAAAAGAAGATTTTAAAAAGTAGATATGAAAACAGTGCTTTGGGGTTGGATTCAACATCCATTGCTACAAAAGGCAGTGGGAGGAGAATAAAATTCAGACAAAAGAGAAAAGGCATTTTCAAATAGTAAAATGGATGTGTATATTTTTCTGTTTCTCTGCCTGTGCTGGATGCAGCCTGTTGCTGACCACAGCCTGGTTAGTTGATGTGTCATGAACAGCACAAAGCTAACACAGCATTAGAACTTCTGGATTACAACAGCCGAGTGAAATCAGGTCCTTTACCACCCTCTGGATACATCCCAAAAGTTTCTTCTGTGTTGTCTTGCAAACACTTATTGCCAGCTGCTTCTTTTCTTGCTGATATGAGATGGCAAAGATGGTTGGGCCTTTTAGTCTGGGAAGGTGGAGGCCTGAGTGAGCAGCATGTATCTGTACTGCAGGTACATCAGATGCCAGACCCATCTTAAAGCTTTGCAATGTCATTCTTTTGTGCTGTTTTGGAAAAGAAGGGGGAAAAAACTCCTTTTGGGGCTTCATCTATTATTTAGCCTGACCAGGTATCAATAGTCATCAGGAAATCTACTTTGAGAATAGTTACAGAAGTACTCTCTTTTTCCGGTATGACTAAAGTATTAGACAAAGGAATTTAGAATGAAAATACCTTACATAGATAGTAGCTGGATTCTAGAAGTTGAGCAGAGAGTTTTCAGGCACAAACATAAATTTTGATTTACATCAGGTTTGTGTGGGTAGTCTGACCCTTTTCCAGTTTAATTGGATATTGTGCCATAGCTGAGGGAGGCGTTACAGGAATTAGATTTTTTTCACTTGTGCAGGACTTCATGTTTCCACTGATGAACAGTTTTTACCATTATTTGTACTCCATTCTGTTCAAAGCTATGGCTTTAGTCATATTTTAACTATATGTTAAATATACAGGACAAATGTGAATGGATCCAGGTCTAACAATATTTATAAATATTTTTAGCTAATAATAATCACTTATATCTGTGTGTGAGATTAGATATAAGCCTAAAAGAGCAATTAGTACCATAACAGCTTTTAATAAAAAGAAATTTGAACAAAAGTGTTCAGAATATTATAGAACAAAAGCAGAAATTATCTCTTCCCTATTAATGACTGGTATAAATCACAAGATATCTTGATTTATAGTTATATATTGCAACCTTCACTCCATTTTTATATGGAAAATATCACAGATCACTGCTGGAATACATGAATATAGGTATTAATCTTTCCTCAGCTTTTCCCTCTTTTATAGCAAAGGCAAAAAAATATTTTCATCCCACTTCCAAAATTAATTATTAAAGGAGGCACTGAGAGATTTAATTACCCCTAAGCCCCAGTTTTGTTAGACCAGGTTATAACTTTGATAATAACATTTCAGTATTTAATAAAAAGGACTTTATTCAAACTGTCCTATGACAAAAGCCTAATTGAGTTTTATTTGATTATTCAGCTGATATCTGCTGACTGTAAATGATGAGCAGAAGCTATGGAAGTGTTTGCAAACTGATTTTAGGTCACAGAATCATAGAGTGGTTTGGGCTGAAAGGGACCTTAAAGATCATCTAGTTCTGACCCATCTGCCATGGGCAGGGACACCTTCCATGAAATCAGATTGCTCAAAGCTCCATCTAACCTGGCCTTACTTTCATTCAATGACATCAGCTATTACAGTACAGTCCTACCTAGAAAGGTGTGTTCTTAAATATAACACCATGGCAGTGTTGTTTTGTTGTTTTTTTTTTTTCATTTTGATAGTGAATTTTAGTTATTAGGATTTATGCAATAAAGAATGCTTCTCTGAAAACAGAGGAAGATGCCCTTCATAACAAAATTTAGTAAATAATACTTTTTTCATTTTACCTTTCAAGCTTTCTAGGGAGGGCAGGTAGATGTGTAGAGGCAAAGGAAGACACTGTGATCCCCAGTCAGTCCAATAAAGTGATAATCTTTCAGGCCACTTTGCACACCAATTTAAGAAAATCACATAAACGTGCAGACATGGCAATATATTTCATAGATTCAAAGACCAGGGCAAAGATAAATTTTAAATTGTTATGAACAACACATTTCTTAGCTTATATAAATCAGAAATATGTTTATGATAAACTTAGAGAATGGTTTGGGTTGAAAGGGTCCTTAAAGACCATCTTGTTCCATCCTCTCTGCCATGAGGAGGGGCCCCTTTTACTAAACCAGATTGCTCCAATCCAACCTGGCCTTGAACACTTCCAGGGATGGGGCAGCCACAGCTTCTCTGAGAAACCAGCTGCAGTGCCTCAGCACCCTCATGGTAAAGAATTTCTTCCCAATATCTAATCTAAACCTACCTCTGTCAGTTTAAAGCCATTACCCTGGTTCTATGACAAGCCCTTGTCAAAATTGATGCTAGATTCTGGAGAGAAGACTCCTCTTTTTTTAATATTGCTGTTGTCATTGAGGTTAGATGATCTGTGTATGGCTCATTCTAGTTAGCAGAAAGCTCAGTCCCTGTTCAGGATCCTTTTCCCAAGGAGCCGGAGCCTTGACATGACCACATCCCAGTCTGCATAGGCACCTTCCAGGTGACGTGACACTGCTGAACACGGTGGGTAGCTTTGGCGACCGTGAAGCACACGCCAGTTATCAAATGTCACTATGTCTCCTATAAAGAGATTGCACAGAAGTCAGTAGCTGGAATATTATAGTTGACTCCTTCAAAAAAACACAGAGGTAGATTCATGCTAACAGTTAAGGAGCAATAATTTTAAGTAGTTCGGCTGGAGATACACAGCAACAGCACAGTAATTTTAACTTTCTCAGCCAGAAAGGCCAGTTCCCTTTTGACTTCTCTTTCTTTTCCTGTATGATGAGGAGTTTGAAAGCAGAGTGGTAGAGGAGTCCATACTGAGAAAATCAAGCCTTGAGGAAAAAGGCAACTACAGCAAAACCACACAGGTGAAAAAATAAAATGGATGAAAGCCTCTAGGATGCTTTTTGTACTATATACATACATACTATCCCTGTCAAGAGAATTTTATGAGAACAAAGTCAAGACAGTGAAAATTAGGAAATCACATAATTGGCTAGAATGCCAATTTAATTTTTGTCCCTAGTGTGCCACCCTTATGATAAATCTTGAATTAAATAACCTTATAGTCTTTCTTATCTTCTTCCCATTCCCTCTACCAGCATTTTGATGCATTAATCAACAAATGGATGTTACTAATGTAATGTAAGGCACTTTGTTTTCCCATTTATGTGATCTTGCACATTATTTTATTGCGTGTTTCCAATGGAGAGAGATTTATTTCCTCACAGACATTTTAAAGACACAAGTACCATAGTACATGAGGCAGTCAGATATGCCAATGAATTTACTTTTGTAACATCTCTTGAGAGATTCATATCTTTATTTTATAGCTGGGGAATGAAAGAACAGAGATTAAGGCCACATGTGATATCACACACAGTATTTCTCATCTATGGTGCTATTGATACAGCAATTTCCAATATGGTATGTAGCATAAAATGCTGGTTTGGATTTAGTATAAAGATACATTCGACTAATGTATAGATAGACTACTCCCTCCTGCCATTTTTTCTTCTTTATAGTGTAACAACGGCAAAAGAAATCTATGAGAGGAATGTAAGAATGCAGTATGAAATAAAATAAATGATAGAAAGACTCAGAGTTCTTCTCGGCAGTAGTGCTAACAATGCTCAAGTGTTTTGACTGCTAGGAAAAACGTGAAAAATTGCCGTGAGGAGAAGCAACTTACTGACCTGGTTTCAGCTTATAAGTAAACTTGTGTTCTGCACTGGTTAATAAATCATTAAATTCCTTTAGAGCTGCATAAAATGGCCTCACTTCTTCAGCTGGTATGTCAAACACTGTGTCTCTTGTTGCATTATTATAATTGATGCGAATTGCTTGGCCTCTGGGATCCACGCTATGAAACAAAGGAAAGGGGGAAAAAGGAAGGGAAAAAAGAAAAAGGAATGTATTCTGTTGTTACTGTAACAGCTCAAAATGGTTAAACAACAGCTGAACTCTCCTGCTGGAATATCAGTATGTTCTTGTAGTAAAATTCAGATTGTAATTGGGTTGGATTTTGCTAATTAAGCCTAACTAGGAAAAGGGATGATCAGGAGAAAGTGTAGACACCTAATTTGCTCAAAAATCTATATTATACACTCTTAATTGTAAACTCTTTTTTTATAAATTATAAAGCTTTTAAAATCTGAGAAGAATATGAACATTTGCATTTCATCTTTTGACAGTGTATAATGCTTAATCTAAATGTTTCAAATTATGAGCGCTCCTTGGCATGATAAATATGTACATTGGCTGGCATTTAATAACAGTTCTGGCTGCTGCTAACTCGTTCCTGTGCCTGGAAGTTGCTCTAATTACCACCACTTCTTGCTTGCGTGTGGCAAAACCAAGTAAGTCGTACAACGCACAGAACAAGTCACGCATTCACAAAAAGAACCAAACAAAAGACCCCAACCAAACAAACTAAAAACCCCACCCAAACCTAAAACTACAGACCAAGTTAAACCAGTGTTTTCCCACAAGGTGGCAGGAGCAGACCTTCTCCTACCAACATGTAATCCACAACACGACAGGGATTTTCTTTTTAGGTGGTGTTGAAACTACTCACTCTATAATCCTTTGTTTACAGTGCACAGCAAAATCACAGTAATCCACCCCAACATCGGCGTAGTTCACAGCAGTAGAGGACAGGATCTGATACGCCTCAGGATTTTGTTTCTTCAGCTTGTTGCATACATGAAATCCATCTACAACTTCACTCTCACCTCCTGCAGCTGTTTGCTTTATACAATGAAGAAACTGAACCTGGAATGAATTAACAGCTCTTTAAAAAATAATTAGCTTTCATATTTAACAGTTTATTAGTATCAGTTCTCTCACATCCGTGGTTCCTTTTTTCTGGTTTTGTTTTGGTTTGGTTTTTTTTCCCCAGTGACAGACTGAGTTCTCATTTACAGCAACTTCACAACACTCTGCCACCAGTATCACAAAGGTAGAAAATTAAAGTAGCATGTTCATAAATCCATCCCATTTGGGGTATCTTCTAATGCTTGCAGCCTGTGAATCAGTGGCAAAGTGGTCTTGCACCCTTCCTCTGAGTCCCTCTTTGTGGCACTCACATAGTTTTAAATGCCTTTCAGTCTTAACAAAGTGTATTAGCTTTGTCCTGTGGAAACAAAACCTGGTGTGAATTATCCACTCACGGAGGGGAAAAGGTGGCTGTCAGAGAAGGCCTGTCTCTGTGATAAAGTAGAATTAAGTCAGTTTCATTTCACTTTAGAGTGAATTTGCCAAGGTGTTAGATGGAGCAGAAAGCCCAGGCTGGGCTCTACATTGCGCTGGTGTAAATCTGAGCTGCTGACACAAGCAGTAAAACTCCCTGTGGCCCGAGAAACCACACAGAGTGTGATTGCTCATCCTGCAAATGACACAAAATACACTCGTCATACCAAATGTTGGTACCTTTGCCACTTGGCCCTTCCATGATGGTGAATTATTTCTGAGACCACTAGGAGAAAAAAATAACCAAACCAAACAAAGAAAAAACCTCCAAGAACAATAGCCAAAAGCAAGGAAACAAATAAATAAAAACCCACAAAAAACCCAACCAACCAAAAAAACCCCGACACAAACAAAACCCACAAAACCCCCCGAACCAACCAAAACAAAACAAACAAAAAACTGAAACAAAACAAAACAAAAACTGGGAAAACTGAACCTATGGGCAGAGCAAAGGGCCCACTGAAGGCAGCACAAGGAAACAAGTTCTTTTCTTTTGTGGTCACAGCTGGCCTTGTGCAAGGTAAGCACAGCTTGGCCCTGCCAAGGAGGGCTGCAGTAATGTAAGTTATGTTATGGCCCTAGGAAATCCTAAACCAATTTTTATGGGACAGTTCTGAAATTAATCATCATCCTTTAAGAAAGTCTTTAAATATTTGTAATAAATACGACTTAAGAATTCAAATATTGTGTAATAACTAGATCTGTAAAGAAAACGGCACATTCAGGACGGTGCTCAAAAACATTTCAATATACATTCATACTTTTATTTCTTACAAACACATTTAAATGAAAAAGGTTACGGTCTTTTTCTAATGTTTCATAGCAGAGCGTGAGTTTTGGCACACACAGGACAGTGAGCTAATTCACATCTGCTCTCTATTAATGAAGCCCTATTCCTTTCTTACCCCACATCAATGAACAGTATCCAAATGATGAAAAGATAATCTTATTGTGAAGTATTTAGTACTTCCCTATGGGTAAATCACATTGGCTTTTTGTTTATAAACAGAAACAACAGAGTACTCCACAACAAGAGAAGAGAAAGTTTTATAGGTGCAAACTTTTCCAGGGTTATCTATGTTGCTTTGTACCTGCTCCTACTACTTGCCAGTTCTCTGGAAATATGTGAACTATGTGGATTACACTTTGATATGACAGGGAGTGAGTGAAAACTTATTTTCTGTGGTTGTCCAGTTTTACAGAATGTCCCTGCTTTTTTGTCTGTTATGAAAGGGCAAACAAAAGTTTATCTTGTACCAATTCAGAGAAAACAGAATTTACCATCTTAATCATATTTCTTTCTCTGTTCCCCTCCTGAGCTGAACAGATGAGTCGTAAAATGTCACAACCTGAATATAGCATTTAGACACCTAACTTTTGTGAAATAATGAGAACAGCATCCAAAGCATATAAAGGATCCTAAAGTTTTCTCATATGGTAACATTTTCAATACTTTTTGAATTTAATTTAAAAAGTATGGGGTATATAGGAGACTTATTATGCTGAATTTACATCATACTGTATAAATGGCATACCCATGTGTATATAGATTGTCATATGCAGATTAATATATCGTTATTTTTACATGGCCCTTTTAAGACAAAATTCAGAGGCACTGATCACTAACCATATTCCACACCATAGGAACATTTCCCTTTCCCCTTTGTGGGGTGAAAAAGTCAGTAGATTCAACTTACCCCAGGTGGATGCTGCAGAACAGGATAATCAGTGTGAAAGCAGAGCCTCCCAGTTGTATAAGCTACATTGTTAGCATCTGCTTTGTCTTGCACTTGCCAAGTTGGTCTTTACAAAGAAAAGGAAACAAGAAAACATGTTAGAACAGCCAGCCAGCATGCCAGACTGTACACACTGAAACTGAAATCACAGTACAGGAGTCATTTCATCTTTGAACGAGAAAATATTGTAACATGATAAGGAAATAAGGATTTAGCAGTGTCCCTCGACCCTGAGAGAGGCTTATTTCAGCAGTCCTAGATAAACTTCAGTGTGCCAAGGGACATCTGGCACCAGGACAGCACCTAGAAGACTGATGGCTTTCCAGGGGTGGCACTTTGCTGAACGTAAAGGCCAACTGAAGACACTATGCTTCTGCCAGGAGAAATCATCATCTTAGTGCTGAGGCTTCAGAAATAAGCAAGTAGAAGCTGGCCCATTTCTTTTTATCAACCTTCCACTTTCCCTCTGCCACATGGAGAACATTATCAATGAAATACAAAATTGTTAAAGGCCATGTAACTTTCCCCAGAAGTTATTTTTAAGGCTTTATAATCTTAGAAAATATAGAGTATCCTTTACAGGGGGCTCTTTCCTGTAAGTTGAAGACCTGCTACTGGAGGAAAATGTCTTGATGAAAGACTTTGAAACTTCTTTCCTATCTATGACACTCTTTTTGAGAACTAGCTCTGTTTATTTTATTACATAGTTTCCGTCTTGGAATTTGGCAAAATTCAGTAAAAGACTTTTCTGACATTTGCAGCGAAAAAAAGAAGTCACATCTATATGACAAAGACATGAATACCTCACGTTGCTGCACAGACTAAAAGTGTTTTGAGTGACACACCAAGCAGGAGAATTTAAGACCAAGAATCACAGGTTTTGTTTACACAAAGTTCACATGATTGAAGACAGTCCTCAGCAGATGCGTGTTATAGATCCAGACATTTGTCTGGAAAAGTGTAATTTACCATAAAGAGTCCATATAATTGCAGGCACATAAGTGTTTTAAAAGAAATTATGAAACTCATTTTCCTTTGTGGAGTACGATAGACCAAATATGTTTCAGATGGTGTGTGCCTAGCTTAACTTCTTAATAACAGTTTAAAAAGAAAGTAGTCTAAAGAACATGCAGATAAAATTATTTATATACAGTATATAAATGCTTTTGTTCTAGGAGTGGTATTTAGTGTAGAAAATATGGAAAATGCTAAAACTAAATTTCTGCAATTGCCAGAGGGAAAACCCCCTTGAATACTTGAAAATGTGTTTAACTGCCTGGGAGAAATAGCTTTTACTATTTGGTATGGCACACATTCATCAGTACATGATTTGAATAACAGCACATATTCATCAATACATGACCTCAGTACTCAAGTATGATAATTTCAACCACACTTCCACAGTTCCCAGTTTGACAACCAAAAAATAACCCCTTATATAATTCTTGGCATTAGTGCTGAAGGCAGCTAGATTTGCTCTATCTTTAATTTAATAGGCTACAGTGTCACTTGATGGTTCTAAAGCAGCTTAACACATTTTAATTGTCTCATTTATATGAAATATATAAAATTTCTGGAGTGATAACACTTTATAGAATTATTATAAGCTTTTGCAAAAGCAGTCATTGCTTTTGTGTCATCAGGATTTGCAAGGGAAGCTGGTCCCCAGGACCTTTCCTTCCACGCAGGAAGCTTTGATCAAAGCCCAAGTTACTGCCTGAAAGGCAAAGATGCTAATAGGGAGCTCAGCTCTGATTATGGAAAAACCAACCTCACCTTGTCTAAGTCTCAGCTGAAGCGTCAGCTCGGCCATGCTGGGTACACAGGTAATAAGGGTAATGTCAGAGGACTCCTGGACTTTAGGGAGAGCAAAGTGGGGTGGAATGGTTTACAATTTATTAATTAGGGTCAGATTTCAAAGCCCAATGCTCAGGCTGTTTGATAGAACAGGAAGACTGGCACCAAGCAGGTGTAGCAATTTTTTGCATCAGACAGCAACATGGGCTCAGCCTTCATGAGTGAAAAACTAGGCTGGCTGTTACATCCTTAGTGCTGCAAAAGTGCAGCACTGGGAACTGAAGCCACACTTGAATCATTTGGTCTTACACTTCATTAAACGTCTAGGTCTCATTCATATGAGATTTGGGGCCCATGTCCTTCTCTTGCTGCCAAAACCCTCTGCGAGATATTCATGGATTGGCTGTTTTCATGGGAGTTCTGGAGCTCCAAAGGAAGGCCTTCACACCAAGCATTGCACAAGGCTTCAGAACAGAGGAGGAACACAAGGTCTAGGGCATGAGAAGTTGGAGAAATGAATTGTGGTCTGGAGACTTCATTGATAGAGTTGGGTCTCAACAATGGAAGGAAAAAGGTTAATTTAAAAACATGGAAACTCTAGATATTGTTATATGGATGATACAGAATGTTTCCACTTTTTACAGTAATGACATTTTAGAGAGCTCACAACAAGAAGACATCTAGACAAGAAAAAAGGCTTTTTTCTTTCATGTGTCAGAATTATATTCATTGCTGTTACATTTCAGTTTAAAATTCAGGGCCCTGTTGAGGTAATGTTTTATTTGGCAAGTTTGCCAATTCCAAGTTTATCCTTTTATTCGTAATATTTTGTAGGCCTTGTATTTGGCTCCCAGTGAAATAGCAGGGATATTACCCAATGTTATTATTTTATTACAGTTGTAAAAGCTACCCCAGAACTGGATGCCAGTAAGAAACGAACTTCTGTTTCAGAGGTGAAAATTATTATAAATATTAGTAGTTAGATGAAGGTCACTGACTCATCTCAGCAAGATGTGAGCTGCCATCATCGTTTGTCTACTCACTTAGTAGGTGCTTGTGGAGGTAGAGATTCAGTTTGCCAGTTCTTGGCATCACAAGGATAATTTACAAGTGCCTGCTTGCACTCCTTCAAGCTGAACTCTGCTTGTTGGGATTGGTTATGGCTTTCCAAAGCAGACTCTGTTGAAAGCAGGGAAATGGGTACTCAGCCCAAATTCCTGGTGATGTGGGACACAACACCATCATCCATGTCTTACCTATTTCCATTACTCAAAATCAGACTAAGCAAAAGTTTCAGTACAGATAACTAACTACCTCTGTTCAGAAGCGGACTGGATTAGGGATTTTTGGTTTTGTTCCATGGTATAGACAAGTTATCTATCTATCCATCTATCTATCTCATTGTTATCCCATATTCAACAAAATCTGTTTTCAACCACTTTTCCTCTTCTCACCAGTTATTGTCATTGCTGCTCTTCTTTACATACCCTGCCTGTGATAGCAAAGCAATTCTCTTGTACAATATATAAACCTGATGGCAAATTTTCTCATATATAGAGAAAAAAAAACATACACCTTACCTTAATAAATCAATCCACAATAAAGATACTTAGATGAAAACCTTAGAGATGATTACAACACTAGCAAAACAAAGATATTATAGAACAAACTCACCCATAAAATGTGAGACGCAGGAACCCAATCCTGTGGCCAAGTCTAATCAATTCTCCCTGCCTTGTAGCAGCTCCTGTCAGCAGAACAATTCCTACTTTCTTTAGGATGCACAACCACTTGTATGCACTTTCATCATTGTACATGATTTCTTCAAAAGGCATTTTGGGAAGCTGAAGGTCTGAGCCCCAGTAGTGGCATTCTGAACAGGAAGAAATGGAGAAACAAGTGCTTAGCGGCTTTAGCGTCAAAACTCAGGGCACAGTCAAAGCATGAAATTAGTGGGATATCTGTGTATTTGTGAATATGCTCTCAGTCCTGCAAACCACCTAAAATGGGGTCCCTGAGTTTTCATGGATGCTAAGCAAACTTATGATGAAATTCAGCAAGACACCACAGTATCAAAATTTTAGGCCGGAAGTTGAATGAAAGGACAGTTTGAAGGGAGTATTTTTGTTGACAGTGCATCAGAAATGTGTGTATTCATTTTTCTGTCTATACTGGTGAGCCACAAGAGTGAAAATTTGAAAGTACGACTGCTTTGAAAGTTTCTTGTCAAGCCTGAAACACCACAGAGCACCCTAAGACCTTCCTTGTAGGTCAACCCACAGGGTTACTTGAGTTCAGACTCATCACTTGGGACCATGACGGTGTTACCTGAGTTCAACTAATTAGCCTGCAGGGTTACTTGAGGTCAAATTCATGAGTTTGGACAATGCTAGGGTCATGTGAGGTCATCCACTTAGCCTATGGGGTCACTTGAGGTCAAACTCATTGGTTGAGACTGTGCTGGGGTTACCTGAGTTTAACCAATTAGCCTGCAGGGTTACTTCAGGTCCAGTTCATTGCTTCAGACCATGTTGAAGTCATGTGAAGTCAAACAAGTAGCCTGTGGGGTTACTTGAGGTCAAACTCATGGCTTGGGACCATATTGGTCCATGCAGAGCTCTGTGAAGAAGCTTCTCAAAACCTGAGGCCGGTGGTTTCAGTTTCCCATGCCTGTGTCCACGAAACACTTTTCATGGCCATTCTTTTTCTGCCCCTGTGCTCTGGTGAGACCCCACCTGGAGTACTGCATCCAGCTCTGGGGTCTCCAACGCGTGAAGAACATTGACCTGTGCAGCAGGGCATGGTCCCTGCCCTTAAGAGCTTACCTGTTGCTTTTTAGCTGGTGCAATAATTCAGGGAATCTCACCCTTCACATGAGTTTGCTAACTGGTGAAATAATTCAATCAGGACAGCTTGTTTTGAGTTAGTGAGTTCTTCTGGCACCATGGGATTACCATTCCCAGTTGACAATAAACATCTTGCTGTGGAAGCAGATGTGGAAGGATAAACTGGAATTTCTGACTGGCAGACACCCCACTTTACAAATTATAAAAGCTACACCATGCTTTCACAAAGCAGAAGTCTTCTGCACATTCCCTGGAAATGTGTGTGGTCTTGTCCCCAAAGTTTGAGATGCCTGCTTTGTGGTTACTGTCTTGACGGTTGAGTGAAAGGACTCTGCGTGCACTATCAACAATTCAGTGGTAAATTCTATTGACTCCTCATCTGTACTATTTCTTTGCTAGCTATAATATATAGCTTTATGTTGTGCAGTTTTATGTAATCTACTAGTAGTTCTTTTGTTTTCTACTTACTGTGTAGTAAGTAACTCTAAGTAACTACTACGTACTGTGTAGTAAGTAACTCTAAGGCCTTTTGTCTGTTAATCTCCTGTCTATTCAATTAATAACTCATTTATTATAGACCTAATAGGCCACTCTCAAGAGCTTGTGAGCCAGAGCGATTTAGGTGTGGGTTCCCTAAGTAGAGCTGCTGCCAAAAATCTGAGACTGAGGCAGGGCTTGTCTAAAGCTCTCACTCGATCCATAACATGAAATGAGTCCAGAGGAGGCCACCAAGTTAATCACAGGGATGGAGCTCCTCTCATATGAGGAAAAGCTGAGAAAATTGGGATGGTTCAATCTGAAAAAAGAAGGCTTCGGGGTGACCTAACTGTGGGTGGTAAGGCACTGGAACAGATTGCCCAGGGAAAGTGTGGAGGTGTTCAAGGCCAGGTCCGATGAGGCTTTGAGCAACCTGGTCTAGTTGAAGGTGTCCCTGCCCATGACAGGGGAGTTGGAATGAGATGATCTTCAAGGTCCCCTCCCAACCCAAACCATTCTGTGATTCTGTGATCCCAGAGCACAGCTGGGGGAACTCTGCCACTGGAGCGCCCTTGCACCTCTCACTAGGCGTGTTTCACTTGTAACCTTGGTAAACCTTAACCATTTGGCCTGAGGTTTTCTATGGCAGTATCTGCCAAAAGCTTCAACAAAGACTAAAAGGAATCAAACCCCTAGACCATTGAAAAGTATAATGATCATATGTTTTACCTGTAGTATACAGGAGATTAGGGAAAAGAATGCTGATAGAGTAATTTGTCTCTGTGGAGAAGCTAGTAGGAAGCACCTGTTTGCTAACCATCTGTTTAAAACGTCTCATTACATATATTTTAAGATTTTCAGAGACATATGCCAAAATCAAATTAATATGCTTCACTAAAAGACAGTGCTGTAGCCATTCATTAGTGCGGGCAAAACCACATAATAACAGTTAAACTCCATGATTCTCTGTTTTGAGCTCAATATCATAGGCCGAGATCACTTAGTTAAACTAATAAAAGGTCGTTGCACCCCTCCCTACTCAAACCCCATTTTTTCCCCTCAAATTCTTGTTGCCAGGGCCAGTTTTGCTAAACAGCACTGAAACCAATATCGCCTAAATTTTAATGGCTCTAATGTACTCAGCCAAGAACTCAAGGGACTAATAATGTAGAAAGGAAAAAGGCAGGATATTAATCATGGAGCCCAAAGCACAATTTCTCACCAAGACACTTTCTGGAGCCTGACAGTGGTTAATGCAGTTAACTTTCATTTAATTGTCTGTGCTACTTGCAGAGGAAACAGGAAGCTACAGTTGTGGGCCACATTTGTTACAAATAATAGTGATTTTCTTCTGCAGTTGATAGAATTCCAGAGAACATCCAAAAATACTGTATGGTGTTCCTGGACCTCTGAAGCCATCTTGGTATTCTCTTTATTATTGTTCGTTCATAGGGATTTTAAAATAGTACATGTTTTAAAGGCAAGTAAAATGGCCTTTAAAAGCTGAAAGAAAGCTGCTATAGGGAGTTGGTATTGATTTTATTGTCACAAAGTGCACTTGTAAGCCCCCTTAGTACATGTAACCTGAAGCTGCTAAAAGTTTCCAGTGCAAATGAATCTTAGGTCAAGATACAACTTTTATTAAGCTGCCTTGCCAGAAAGCACCTTTGGTAATTGTTTTCTCCCTTTTATTTATACTAGTGTTTCTCATAGAACACAGAATCACAGCATGGTTTGGGTTGGAAGGAACCTTGAAGATCAGCTGATTCCAATCCCCCTTCCACTGGACCAGGTTGCACCAAGCTCCATCCAACCTGCACTTGAACACTTCCATGGACTGGGCATCCACACCTCTGGACAACTTGCTCTGGGGAAGCAGTGGGTCTTTTCTATTTCATGAAAGGTGTCTGGAGCAAAAGGTGCTGAAGGGAGTGATGGCCCAGACCAGAGAACCAGGAGCCACCAAACACCCAGGCTCTACACAGCCATGCCCCCATGCCAGTTGCCTCATGGACTTCTGCCCTGCTCTCACCACACACACCACTTGCCACTACCCAAAACATTCACTCAGTGTATTCAATGGTAATTCACAGTAAAAAATCATTTTATCATTGAATAGAGAGCATGTAAACCTTTAGAACCCCCACCCCTAAAGCACTCTGTCCCCTCCTCTGATTCCAGCTGTGGTGCCAGGGAGGGGCAGCCATCTCGGAGCTGTCAACTGCTGCACCTCAGCTAAGCACAGAAGCAAAATATCTGATTACAACTCTCCAGGCTCTTCCGTAGCAACTTTGGGTCTTACATGTTTCAGACTTTTTGTGGGCTATGAATAATGGTACATGTCAACGTGCAGAATGAGGAAATGAGGTGTGATCTGCTCACTTGATCTGAAAAGCTGTGCTGGTAGCAGACACCAAAGACCATTTGGACAGATAAATGGGCCTTTTGAAGGTACTGTAACACACTGAAATAGATGTGGGGTAATTACTTTTTCTCCTGCATAAAAGACCTCTTTCAGATACTCCCCGAATATAATACTGCCTTCCTCCTTGTTCTCTTCTCCCTTATTTCCACTTGTAATATCTCCTAAGTTTTTAAGTTTACTGGCTTGTATGCACAAATAAACATACACACATGTTCAAACCAAAGATGGTGCACAGTAATGGGTAAAACAAAGATGCTATTTCTTTCTTTTTTTATTTTGCATAAAGTTGACATTGATTCTAGTTTTTTGCAAAACTTGAAACATTACTGGTTTAAGTCAAGCATTCTCTTAAATATTGAATCAGAGCTTTTATTCTTACAGTAAAAACGTACTTGTTTTTCCTTGCTTTTACATATTTTGTCCGAAGCTGCTATTCTTAAAAGAGTGTACTATAAAGCATGAAAAGATTTTCTTTAGAATAATTGTTTTGTTTAAATCACAAGCACCATACTTGGTATTTTAGCTAATATTCACATAACTTGCCCAATCATCAATCACAGAGAAAAATATTTGAGAAATTATGCAGGTTGCATTACTTATATAACACCTATATCTCTCTATTTATTCCAACATCTCTTCAATGGACAGGACCAATAAAAACTACTAAAAATTCCAAGGAGCTTTCAGAATTAAGAACTCTAGGTAATTTTACCTGGTGACTGAGGGACATACTGTACTCCAAAGAAATGTGAAGACCAGGTTTGGGGTTTCTTTTTTACCTCTTTTTAGATATAGGTAGGAAGCACAAAATACAAAGTGCTCATTAAAAAAAAAAAAAAAAATTGAACTCAGACACTACAGAGTTATAATATTTTTCAACCACTAGTGTTCCACTTTCCTCTGGCTAAGGCTAGTTAGAGATGGTCCAAGAATGGCAACACACATGCCCAGATATAAGCTATGCATAAAGACCATCTTTTAAACTCTATCTGTGTTTCAAAGAAGCTGCAGTATGATTGTCAAGCTGTTGAATCTTGTAACGTTCACAAAATTATAAACTCGCAAACTTTGAGGAGAGATATAATCTCACCTCATTAAATTCCCTTTTGAGACCATTCCATGGCCAGCTACTCACTGCTCCATTGTGTTTAACTTCATATACATCTTTTCACACACTTGAAAGATGGTGAAGGAATAAAATATGAATGTTTTCCCTTTTCTCTATTAGAAGTTATGAAATTAAAATAGCTCTACGTATGTTGTGCGAGCTGCCAAGAATACCCTTTCAAAGAGTTCAGGTAAATACCCACGTGAAAACTAATGGAACATTTTAAGTTTCATCTTTTCCTTCCTAGTTTTCTTACTGTCTTGCTAATAATATTTTCCTAATCTTTCTGAAACAAGAAGTAGAATTTCAAGGAATATACCAACAGATTTTTCCTCACTTTGGAAAATAAATACATGAACCTGGAATTGAACTGCATCTCCAGGAGTCCCAGGCTTTCAAGGGTACATGGACTGTAGAGTCCTCTTGTTCAAATTCCCAATGCCCATTGATCTTGCTAGAAGTTTCACCTAATATGGAAAGGCCCTTCTGCAGCAGGACATGGGCTTTGTGTTTTAAAAACACCAACAAAGCAAAGAAAGCTAGAAAGTAAATACAGCTCAATCCTGCTTTTCAAGGCTATAAACTCTTTTCCTCAAAGTTTCACTTTTCTCATATAAATTTCCTTCCAGTGACAAGTGTAGCCAGCATCCATTAATAAACCATTAATGGTTTAGGTTCATCTGTGTTTTTAAAGGTGCAGGCTGGTACATGAATGCTTATAAATCATACCTCATGTTTCAGAGAAGAAAGGCTCCAAGTTTCCAGCCCTTCAGTGGCATGTTGATACAGTCAAGAGCTGAGCCTTTGAGCAGCTGCAGGAGTAACCTTTCCCCCTTGACCTTTGCCAGTGTACTCTGCAATGACACTGTGGTAAGTATGCCAAAAGTTGAACACCTTGCATACAGCTCCAAGTGGTAATATGAATGTGACCACTCCATTTAATACTAAATATCCCAAAGAAAGTGATGAATTTTAGCACAGAATTTCCCACAGACCTTTTAATCTTTATGCTTTACATACTAGTAATTGTGAGTTTTTTTCAGAGGGCTCTTAGAGCTTAATTTAAATGTACTAGTGCCAGTTTTGATCCTTCTAGTAGCTGCAATAGTTCTGAGGTCTAATTTCTAACACTTAAGTCTGACATACACATGAACTGCTTTTATACAGTTCATATTTGTATGAAAAACAGTGAAGGAATTCTCCTGACTGGTCCCAGAGACCTTCACAGCCAGGTGAGCACAACAGCAATAGGTGAAAGACAAGTAATAGGTCTGCACTAAAAGAAGCACCATGTATACTTTGGGTCCAGATGAAAATGCTATATGTTGTCCAATATTTACAATTTGACAGATTACTAGGTCCATAATTATTTGGAAAAGGGACAGGAAAGCATACCTTGGAGAATAAAAAAAAAATATATATATATATATATATTTATGTTCTTCCATTTAAAAATATTTTTTAAAAAGTCTGTCTGAAAGTCTTAGAAAACTTTCTGTGTGCCCCCCGTGGCATTTTATTCTTCCATATACCAAACAACAGGAACTTTCTACTCATTTTTATCCACAAAATCTCTTTAGCCTGAAAATCTATCAAGGAGCTGTACTGAACTGCACAGGGACTGTACTCTTTGCCAGTATTTCCTGGTGATGATGGATCCCACTCAAGCTCTTCATTGTTTTATCATATCATCATAGCACAATTTTTTCCCACTGCATAAGGCAGTTAATACAGTTTCCATTGTACTATAGTAGAAATATTAGAACATATGCTCTGAAAGTTGAAGAGGTAAGAAAGATAGGAATGAGCCATTAGTGTCTGGGCAGCCTTAGGTCTCACTTGCATGGCACAGCTGCAGTTGCCAAATTAAAAATCTTTGTGTTTGCAAGTCACAGAATCACAGAATCAGCTAGGTTGGAAAAGACTTTGTGATCAAGTCCAATCTGTGACTGAACACCACCTTGTCAACCAGACCCTGGCACTGAGTGCCACATCCAGTCTTTTCTTAAACACCTCCAGGGATGGTGACTCCACCACCTCCCTGGGCAGTCCATTCCAATGCCCAATTGCCCCTTCCGTGAAGAACTTCTTCCAAATGTCCAGCCTAAACCTCCCCTGGTGCAGCTTAACACTGTTTCCTCTTGTTCTATCACTGGCTGCCTGGGAGAAGAGAACGACCCTCACCTGGCTACAGCCTCCTCTCAGGGAGTTGTAGAGAGTGATGAGGCCTGAGCCTCCTTTTCTCCAGGCCAAACAACCCCAGCTCCCTCAGCCACTCCTCACAGGACTTGTGTTCCAGACCCCTCACCAGCCTTGTTGCCCTTCTCTGGACACGCTCCAGCCTCTCATCATCCTTCCAAAACTGGGGGGCTCAGAACTGGACACAGCACCTGAGGTGCGGCCTCACCAGTGCTGAGTACAGGGGAAGAATCACTGCCCTGATCCTGCTGGCCACACTATTCCTGGTACAGACCAGGTGCCATTGGCCTTCTTGGCCACCTGGGCACACTCCTGGCTCATGTTCAGCCAC
>VZRN01001734.1:244539-255667 GCA_013397935.1 Dasyornis broadbenti
AAACAAAAAAAACAAAAAAAACCATTTCAACATGCCATAAACTTTTGTTACATTTGTACTCATTTCAGGATAGTTCTCTGTTCAAGGTAGCAGTTTACCTGATGGTAGTAAGTCGCATTTGCCTGACACCTGGACAATGCTGAATTGTGCAGCACAGAGCGTGATACTCACATCTGCTTGAATTTAAGCACTTGAGCAACAGAAATGGTCGGATCAGATTATTCCACCTATTTTTCAGTGTATAAGGAATTCAAGCACAAAGCAGTTTTCCCAGGACCAACCACCCTGTTCCTATGGGGATAGGGATGCTTTTCTCTGTGCACTAAATATAGTAGGCACTCCTGTAGGTATCTGTTTAAGACAAGACCATGAGAACCAGAATTTGCTTTAGAAGTTTAATGCCACCAGGAAGCTCCTCCAGCTTATTAAAGGGAGAAGCAGGAGAAATCCAAAGGTCTGGATATACATATTAAACCCACCTAAGTATTTAATTTCTAAGTTTCTCCATAATGTATGTCATACATTCATTACATTCATCTATCCAGTAGTCCACATGCTGGTTTTGTATACAAATTTCTCATCTTACATAAGCAGATTGCCAAATAATTTTAGTACTATTCACACGCTTAGTGTTTAACCTAGGCAAAAGCTCTTCTTTAACTTTAGCATGGCAGTTACAACTACCTGGATTCTGTATATGGACATTCTACAAATATTTTTCTTTAAAATGTCAAAACAAGGGACTGGAAAAAAATGTTAAGCCTTTACTTTCTGAATTACTCAAAGGGAAGATTAATCACTAAATGTGAAACCCTATGTGAAGCTTGCCAGAGGGGCTTCTACACATCTCCTATTTTACCATTCAATTAAGAAATCTAAACTTGCCTCTAAGAGACCCCAAATACATTAGTGGTAATAGAAAATCATATTTTTTATGGCAAGAAACTGAGGTGAGTTTACTGTGTTTCTATCACAAATGTCACTTACCAGGTATTTGTTCATCTGGTAATAGGTAACTTGGTCACACAAAATGCATGTCAAGCAGAATGTCTTCTAAATCTGTGACAGCAGGTTTTGTAAATGCTTTGGAACAAAAGGTTAACCTAAAAGAAACAGATGCAACCAATCCTCACAGGCACAATTTCCAGTTAAAAAAAAAAAAAATTTTAAACAAAACTTCTGGGAGCTACTAAGGTAAGATACATGTAATTTAAGTTGCAACAGGAAAGGCTGTAAGCCAATGGAAATTTTCACCTTTGCTTGGATGCAAAAGGCTTTTACAGCTGTGTTCAACTCACCTAACTTCAGACATGTACCACCATGACTTACACCCAAACATCAGATAGACCAGCCCCAACGCTCCTAAATAACAGGCATATTTGGATCACAATTCAGCCAACCTTTTCAGAAACCTACTTTAGGAGGAGACAAACTGAGCTCTGTTTTCTCTCCACTGAGTATAAAAAAAGCCTCAGTGACTAGCTCCAACATGGATGTTACACCATGTTACACTTCAGCTAGATTAGTTTTCATGGCATTAATTTCATGATTCACTGATGCTTTTATTTACTGACACCTTTTGCTATGTACAATTCCCTAAACACTCAACTGCTGGGAGAATCACAGACAGTGCCAGCCCTAGACTTTACTGCAACACAGAAAAAGCCTACACTGTTGTCAGTGATACCCTTGTAGTTTTTGGTATCATCACACAAACTTATTGTTAGTCATAACGTACTTTCTTGAAACATTTTCAGACCTAAGAGCCAGAATCTGAAAGAGCCACTGCATCCCACGGGGAGAGCGGATCTCCTTCACAGGCAGCAACAGGAGCATTTGATACCTTCAGGACAGGAAATTATTCCACTGGACACTGTGCAATATTAATAAAAATCATTATATGTGGTTTTTTAACTATGTGAATCTACATGGTTCACTGCCCCAAGTCATAGTCAGCTCTTTCATTTATGTCTATTTATTGAAGTCAATGAACTTGTAACTGCATACCACCACTGTTAATTAGGAGAAAATCAGGGCTTAGAGCTTTGGTATTCCATTCTCTGATTATGCAAGAGGAAGTGTGAAAAATATTATAACAAAAAGATTTCCCTTGTGGGGAAGTTAAGCATTTGCTATTTAAATACACTGTAGTGTTTGCATTAGACTTCTGTTTCTGCCTTCACTGTAAAGCAATTCTTCAGGTTACTCACCTGCCAAGAGAAACATTACAATAAAAAAGCTGTTTGTTATTTTCCTTGAGTTATTCATATCATAGTGCCACTGCTAAAATGAAAACCCAGTTCAGAGTGACGAAAAATATTTGCTACAACTTGCCTTCTGGATGTTTTTCTTCATAGATACACAAATAGATCTGCAAGTCTAATTTTTGTCCCATACACACCGCACCAGAGCAGAAACTTCTCCTTTCAGGAAGATTTTTACTGATTTGCATGAGTGGAGTGGTAAGAGCGTTCTGGGTTAAGTTCTGCACAGAGGCCACCCAGCATGTCTTCCCAGGTCTACCTTCAATGAGGCATTTCACAAGAACCAAGAATTTGTCACTGCTTGTACTTCAGATCTCAAGCTTCCTAGGTGGGACCTGTGTGCCAGGGGAGTGTCAGGCACATAGTCCTCTTTTCCTCACCTGCACCATGCAAGACACAACATCTAGTGTCTCTGACTGTCCCTGGCCTAATGGCAGGGAGGACACAAGAGAATCAGATATAGAAGCCCTAACTCCATCAGTTGCATAATAGTGGAAAATAGGAAATCAGAAGTTTGGTACGGGGAACAGGACCTATTGGGTGTGCAGAGACAATGCCTAAAAATGGCTTCTTAAAGGATGGTTTGGTTCCTGTTTCCAGGCAATATTAATGCCTCCCTTTACGGTACTTTGGCAAAAATCACAATAAGAGTTAGGGCCAAGAGAACATTTTCCATCCAGAGAATGCAGGATGATCCACAATATACCCCTTTGATTTCAGAAAGCAAAAGATTACAGTTCACGCTATGCCCCATGTGCTGTGAGTTGATATTAACAAGCTAAATAGATTATTAAGTCACAAATGATATTATTTAAGTATTAAATAGCACATCCTATGAGCTCCAACAATCATGAATGGTGGCTCTATGGAACCGCATGGCCTTAGATTAACACTAGCTTTCTCAATTATTTTTGTTGCTTTGTTTTCTTTTATAAAACGTACACATTAGATGCATACTGGCTGAAAGAAAATATTTTATATTGTATGCATTTATAATTTGTTTTGTATTTATTAAATGGAGAAAAAATGAATCAATTTGTTTCAAGTGTCTAAATAATACAATTATAGGCTTTTAATAAGTGTTATTAACATAAGCTACATATATAAGCATACATATAAATTCCAGTCAGGCTGGAAAAAAAGAACCAGAAGTAATTTAGTTTGGACCTTAGGAAGAAAAGTTGTACATATACCAAGGACAGAGATTTCTTTTTGTCTGGTATATATATATATGTTGAATATGTATATATTGATGTATGTAAGCATAAGGGTGTAGGAAATCTCATTCAGTAACAGGAGCACTCCAAGGTGTTTGCAAGGCTGGGTCTATTTTAACAAAGAGTGCTATACAATATACATGTGGAAAAGTATCCTATCCAAGTGGAAATAAAATCAAACTGCCTTTAAGATGACATAACACAGCAAAATCTAAATTATTAATGCTGTGCTTGTATTTGTTGTGTTTCTGTGAAAGAAAGAATTTTAAAAGAGGCGTATCAATACATAATGAAGATCTCAACCTTTTTTGTTTTACACTATATTTATGAGCCTTTTTACTGTCACAACATCCTTTTGCTTAATCCTGTAGTGCAAGATCAGTTCACTAATTCTCTCTGGGTTCACTGTGTCACTGTCATTCATGCAGGGATGTGCTTTAGGGGTTACGTCACAGGGCTCTGCATGACTACTAGTCCTTGCAGTAGGTTACTGCCACATAAATATCAGTTTGGCAACAATTAGTAGGTAAAAGGCAATTAGTAGGTAAAAGGCATTGCAAAATTTAAAGTCATAGGGTAACATACAAAGAACAAATATCTTAGAAAGCAAACTCTGCTTGCTTCCCTGACATGACAGTAAAAGGCTACAACCTAGACCAGTATTCCCAGTGGAGTCAGACATACCAACAATAACGATGTTTTCCTGGTTCTGTGAGCTGGAGCTCTGCACACATGCTAAGGGAGATAAAAGCAGCAACTCAGAGCAGGCCTGAGGTGTATGTGCAGTGGGGCAGACTGAAATATAGCTTGGAAATGCAGAGGAATTACTATTAAAGTCAGTGAGATGTGCAAGTAAATAAATACCATGCAGCCTGCATATGGTTGCAGAATCAGATTCAATGGAAAAGCAACTAGGATAGGAGCTATGGATCAATATATAAGTAGCACAAGGGGATGCCTGGCTTTTTGAAAAACCTAATTGCCACAGAAATATAAGTGTTAGAAATAAAAACTTAGCCTGGCTGCAAATTAGCTTCTAGGGTAAATGAGCACATGGTGAACTTCAGTTCATTCTTGATATACATGGTCAGATTAATTCCTCTGCACTCATATAAGGGAAAAAAATCTGAGTGAAGTTTACCTCTTGTTTATTCACCCTTTTTTTTTTCTGGGGTTATTCTTCTGAAATTAGAGAGTATGTGAGACATTATTTAAAGTCACAAACCTAATAGCATCCTAACTTATATTCTGATCCAGTTACGAATTATTTTGCATTTGGTTGTGCCTCTGTTGAAATCCAGAGTAAAAAGTGCATTACTTTGTAAGAAAGCATCAAAACATAAAAACAATTTGCAAGATATTTAACACATGCAGTCATATTTTTCTGATTTTTAATACAAATCTCAGATGAATTCCATTAAATTAGAAACAAAAATCATATTAATTAAAAAAGGACAAAGCCTGCTATTAAGAAAAATTGACTGCGCTTCATCAACCAAGAAGCTGTCCACACAGAAAGTGTAAAGGAAAGAATTCTTTATCATTACCCAGGAAAAGACATAAAAAGGTCTTAGATAAATTCAGCTGAGAACCTAAAAGTCCACTGAATTAATTATCGTAGACTAAAACCTAACAGTAAACTGAAAATCACAGTCACATTATTTTTGAGAAGAGATAACAAGCAGACAGAAAAACCCATTTTGCAGTTTGGAGTGTGTCCAAATTATTACTGTAAATAATAGTATTTACACTGTATACCAAATATGTAATACCAAACTATTAGTATTAATAATAGTAAATCTCTATTGTAACACTAAAACTAGTCCATGTTGGTAACTCCTGTCAAAGGGAAAAATTGCAGAGTAGAAAATGTATGGAAAATATGATGCAAGTACGTAGCTTTTTTGGTCATCGTGCACTTCACAATATGGATATGTGCATCGTGCACTTCACAACATGCACTGGATAATGAATCTTTCCCCTAAACCAACCTCCCCTAATAAGTTTCCTCTCCCACCACCCCAAGAAAGTTCAGACATGAACAATGACTACTATACAGACAGTTTCTAAGCACTTAAAAATGGGGGTACACAGTCTAAGGAAGGTTATCATCTGAGAAAATATGATACTCTTGGCGTTGTCTTTTCTTATGAAAGAATGTTAATGGCATGTTGGAGACTGCCAGCAATACCTCCCCAAGGTAAGGCAGTTTTCAAGGAGGAATGACTCTACACAGACATGAATGACTCTGTCCAAGCCACATCATTAAAAATGTAATGGTTATGGAGACCATATGTTTTCCTTGTTACAGAATTAGTCATTAAATTCTGCCTTTTCCAGTTATAAATTGATCTTGTAGGCAGGATGACAACTCAGTGAAGAAAATAAAATAAGCAGTTTTAGTCTTTTTATACACATATGTTCTAATAACAGCTTTTTTAAGAAGCACGTAGCACAGTCAGGTTTTTTTGCCAGTTTCACATACTATAGGAATGAAATACAGACCCACAAGTTGAACAATGTTTTGCTAATAGCTCACCAAAAAAAAATTCAAGGTAATAAAAACGAAATAAATTCCCCAATGAACTCCAAATAAAAGTACATTTTAAAAGACAGAAAAATGACAGACTTTGGATCCACAGGATTACTTCACGAATAGTGGCTGCAAAATACACTTCACTCAACAACACTTCACTGTTAGCTGAAAACTTCTTTAATAATCAATCACAAAATTGATATTCAAGAAAAATGAGCAAGAAACTGGTAAAGCAACACAAAGACCATCTAAATAAACAGCCACAGCAACAGTAATAGACATATCCAATAGAATTTCTCCCCAAAATAGACATTTTCTAGACAAGATTATAAGCAGAGCTCTGTAGCTCACAAGGTTGTTTCTAATGACTAAGGCAGGTATATTTTTTGCTTCTGAGGTTCATATCTTGCCAAACTGCATCTGAGTACATGACAACATGTAGAAGCAACAATTTAGCTTCAGACAATTCATACACCAATCAAAAATAGGATTTACACCAATCAAAAATAGGATTTATAAGACGCTCACCACGTTTTTGAAAGCTTCACTTGACTTCTCTTTGTGAGGATGGTCCTGGGTAAGTCAACCTGTGAAACTGGAAGTTGCAATTTTGAAATCCAGTTTGCACACTCCTTCCTGAATTCCTAGCCATTAACTTGGCACAAGGCAAGGACACTTTTCTTCTTCAAGACTTTGTTAATGGTTTTGCAGATGCTCTGATCTTCTTTTATTCTGTGTGTATCAGTGGGTGTGAGAATGTCCACATCACACCACTGCCTTCAGAGGTGAGCTACCTGGATAGAAGTGGAGGTGAGTCCCTTAGTGCCTTGCTTTGACTCTACTCATGGAATGCATTGAGTTGGAAGGGACCTTAAAGCTCATCTCATTCCAATCCACCTGCCATGGGCAGAGACCAGGCTGCTCAGAGCTCCATCCAGCCTGGCCTTGAACACTTTCAAGGATGGGGCATCCACAGCTTCTCTGGGCAACCTGTTCCTCTTGATGAAAAACTTAAGTATTAAGAAAGCTCTCTACGACTGTTCCTGCTGCAGCATTTCTTTTCCCAGAAAACAGTATTTTGTTCTTCAGTACCATCAACTCTTTAATAAATCAGAAATAATACACGATTTGAAAATCTTCAGAAAACTACAGAAAAACTCCACTAAGTGAGCTCAATTTTAGCTTGAACTTCTGCATTCTGAAAAAGAAAAGGAAAAAGTGTCTAATACCAATGCAATATTTTAACACAACAGGAGGACATAATGGGTCAAAATAGCTGCTACAATCACCCTTTTAAAGCTCTCTGTTTAAAAATAATTATCAAATTTTCAATGATAAAAGGGCCTTTTCTATTTGAAATAGGCTGTATAAACCCAGGGGATCTTCATACCTTCCAAATAAGTTTTATCAGACAAAAAAGCAAAAACAAGACATTTATAAGATCGAAAAGATTATTGCAATATAGTTTTCATAGTTTTTAAAGAAAAAAATTGGAATTTAAAACTTTAAACTGCTGAATGTCACTAAGCACTCAGTTCTTGCAGGTAGCTCTATAAAAACCATTTAATGTATCAGCTCCAACTCAAAAATTATATATTTAACATACAGATTTGCTTAAACCAGCCAAAATGATGTAAATCAAATTCTAGTAGATTTAAATGTCCTAAAAGATTTTTGTATTGGCTCCATCAAATCCACATAAGATTGACCATTTTTATTAAATGTATGAACTTATACATAGACCAGACTCAGATATCTTCATTTTCTTTTTAAAGAAACATTTAAAGCCTTTGAAAACCAATGCTACTGAAACAAAATCAGAATTCTTCCGTACTTCAAATATAAAAATGTTTATATTTTACTGAAACATAAAAAAGTGTCAGAAATTCATATTTATCATATGAAACATGAGTGTGGATTATAAGGTACCACAGTCTTGTTTCATTAGATAACAATTAACAGGGCATTGAGTGGAATGAGTTACACTGTAAATACCCACACATCTCCTGCTTTGAAAAGTAAGCATTCTGCAAACATTTACTCTTTTGGTGTGCTGCATACATTGGAATAGTTTTACCTTGACCAAAAGCTTGCTACTGCAAATAGAAGTCAAGCTGCTTAAAGCATTTTCAAGAAGCTGTGTTTTACACTATTACTACTACTACTCCTCTTTTTCTATTAGGATTTGAATACTGCTCTCATATAGCTATAAAAATTAGCATGGTCCTGCCATTTTAGTTTATTTACTGATGTTTATAATTCATGTTATAGCCAATGACTCAAAGCGGGTAAAAAGAGAGTAAAACTTGCTTTAAGAAGCCTCTGGGCACTGTTCCTCATGGAACTGCATGACATCTTTGGGGGAGACTGGTCTCAGGCACTTCTGGAGCTTGGCCCAGCCCAGAAATGCTACATGGTTTGCTGAGATAGTGAGCAGGCAAGACTCAGTGACTCGGCTCACTCTTGTGTTGTGCCATCCATCCCTAATGGCAAGGAAAGTATCACAAATAAATTAGTTTTTAAGAGCTAGAACTTGTCATACTTTCTAACTTGACAACAGGAAAGTAACAGAGTGGTTCCACCAGAGTCAACCAATAAAATGTTTCTTTTATTTTTTTTTTTTTTCCAGCAAATCTTTAAAGATAGTGAGGACTTAAAAATGCAAAGTGACATCTAAAATACCCTGCTAGTAGGCTACACACCACTGCCTTCAGTGAAATGAGCTGTCTGGTTCCGTGAGCACCTACCCTCATGAGACTTCCCTGGTGCCTTCAGCGCTCTGGTCCCAGCTGGCTTATGTTGACCCACGGTACTGCTGGGAACTTACTCACTGGATGGTTTGCAGACTGAAGTACCCCTGAATGGGAGCAGGGTTAACAAGCACAGACCTCAAAAGTGCATCAGCTTCTCTTCCAGTGCCACGAGGTTGATAAGTGCTTTAAAAGGCTTACAAATTAAACAAAGTCTGCCCTACAAGCCCTTCTGTATTGTTGCTTTTAATGAAACTTGCTTACCTCCTGAGTCTGTAAATTTTTATTTGTTTTTACTAAAAAGCAAGTTATTTCACTTGGCAGGGGCTACAAACTTGCAATATTTTGCTGAAAGGTCACATTTCAACAGAATGTTTTAAAATTAAGAGCATCTCGGAAATGAATAACAAAAATGTACTTTAACTTTGTTTTCAAATATTTATTAAAACAACTTAAGAACTTTTTTCATCCAAACATCTGATCTGCCTGCAGTATCTGTAACCTAATAGCCACATTACCCCAAAATGTCAGTTAAATAGCAATGAGTCTAAAAACCCAAATAATCCCCACCCACCTTCCCACTAGGCACTTTTGCTATTGTCTAGGACCACGAATAGTTTTATTAATACCTTAGCTAGCAAAAGTACAGTCACCAACAAGTCACTGTGCTGGCACAGACAAAACCTTTTCGCCTGCTTTAGAAACATGCTCCTGGCTCTCAAATCTAGGATCCAAACTCTAATCACTACTAGGGCTCATTGTTCTTGCTATAAAAATCTCCACTAGCATTCTTAGGATCTGACATAAGCCTTTTTGGCTGGTTCTTAGGGTTATGATAGCTTAGAGTCACAGATAAGCAAGCCTGAAGTACAAATTCTCCCAGAATAGTTCCCATCTTTCCAAACACAAATGAAAATCACAGCTTCATGTAGTGGAACAATGTTTAACGTGCATAGAATACATATTATTACAAAGAAAGTTAATAGAGGGCCAGAGGTTTTACCCTGAAGGACTAACAACAAAAGCAAATTAAGCATTTGCTACACAGTAGTCTGGAAGGAGCTGGCCAGCACCTCACTTCAACTACACTTACGGCAGGTGATATAAAACCACGGCAGAACAGGTGATATAAAAACAAACAACAGGGAATCAAAAATGAGAAAGCTTACTTCACTTTGCAACCAAAGATGAATGAGGGTAGATTTTTGAATATGGGCTATTAACTTAAACATACCTCGAACCTCCTGGTTTATAGAATTGTGCTATTTGTATAGAAAGTAAAATAAAATAAATAAGGTTTTTCCACGAAGAAGAATGTGTTTTGGTCGAGTCATTATCCCTGGAAGTGTTCAAAAATGAGTAAATGTGGCACTTCTCAATATGGTTTAGTGGGCATGGTGGTATTCAGTCAAAGGTTGAACTTAACGCTCTCGGAGGTCTTTTCCGACCTTAACGATTCTAGGGTTTGTCCAAGGAGGTGCTCCTTCCAGGCAGACGCCAGGGCTGTGCCTTCTGGGGGACTGGCTGCAGGGCTGGGGGTCCCTCTTTCAGCCGGCAGGGGGTCCGGCCCGGCTGGGCGGGTATCCGGCGGGGCAGAGTCCGCTCTCAGGCGCGGAGATAGTCGTTCTTGAGGCGGCTGAGGCGGGCGCCGTGGCTGCGCACGGTGAGTGCCAGCAGGTCGTACTTGTCGCGCAGCCCGCTGGAGACGTGGCGGGTCTCGCGGAGCAGGGCGCGGGCGTGCAGCAGCAGCCCCAGGAAGCTGTCGCCCAGGCGCGATTCCTCCCGGGCGCCCTGCTCCTGCCCCTGGCGGAATTTGCCCTCCAGCTCGCTCAGCGAGCGGTCCGAGCTGGAGTAGGCGTCGCTGATCTGGGCGGACTCGCGGCGCAGGTAGGCGCCGTAGCTCTCCTCCCCATCCAGGTCGTAGGAGATGCTCCTGCCGATGCCTTCCAGCACCCGGCCCGCGTCCTCCACCTGCCGCCCCAGCACGGTGAGCTCCTCCCTCAGGCTGAGCCCGCTGCCCGCCGCCGCCGCCGCGCCGCACCGCCGCTGCTCGCTCACCCGGAACAGCAGCTGGCACCGCTCGGGGTCGTCGTTCTCCTCGTAGTCCCCATCGGGGACGAAGTAGTGGTGCAGGCTCCCGTTGGACATCTCGGGGTACAACGGCCCCTCGAAGTACCCGCGGCAGAGGCTGCAGAGGCAGAGCAGCCCCAGCAGGCGCAGAGGGAGCGGCATGCTGCGGCCGACGGGCAGCCTAGGGCCGCCCGCGCCCCATGGGTGTCCCCGGCGCCGCCCGCTGCCGTCCCCGGCTCCGCTGCGGGCCGCCCGGGCCGAGCAGCACAGCACGGCCGCAGAACTGGCGGC
>VZRN01001734.1:255700-278515 GCA_013397935.1 Dasyornis broadbenti
CGGGCCACTGGGCCCCCGAGCACCGCCCCGCATCGCCCCCGCGGGGAGGGAGGGAGGGATACGCGCACACCTCTTAATAAAGAAAATCCCCTAAACTGACATGGCTCAGCTCTGCTCTTGTTCCCATTAGAAATGACTGCTTTGCTAACAGCCTGATCTGTACGGCAGCTCGAACACAGGGCTTGTGACCGAGGGACTTCTCGAAGCTGCTAAGGCTACATAGTTTGTCACTGATCAAAAACTTGGAAGGGAAAAGGATGTAGGATCAAGTAGAAAGTGTAAAACAATAAACCTTGATAGGGTAAGATGGGAAAATGAAACACAAAATTTGTTCTTAAACAAACTTGTCAGATGTGTTTGAGGAAAACCCCATCACAGTGCATCCCATGGGGCTGACTTTGTAAGAAGTGTTTCTTTTTAATGAAACTATATTGTGGGTGAATCTAGTAGCAGCATTGCAGCACAGTTGAACCATGCATGTAACTTTTAGAAATCTGTCTTTACCATTTTTGAGTTGTTAAATCAAGGTGAAATCACAAAAAGAAAGGGTCTGTAAAGTTACCAACTCTTTTCACATCACCTTTCCCCTTTCCTGGAAAAAATCACAACCTAGCAGAGTTTATACCAAATCCTGCAGTCATCCAGAGTTAAAACTCTTGCTGCTGTTTATGGGAGATTTACATGCAACAATATTTATATTGCCTCTATAAAGTACTTTAACTATCATCTTGACACTTTCTGCATGTTGTAAGTAACTATGGTGCTTACAGTTAACTTTCCTGGCAAAATAGGCCAGACACTTAAGATGTGTTTCTGCTTTTTTCACTAAT
Organism: Dasyornis broadbenti; assembly: GCA_013397935.1. Taxonomy (NCBI): domain Eukaryota; kingdom Metazoa; phylum Chordata; class Aves; order Passeriformes; family Dasyornithidae; genus Dasyornis; species Dasyornis broadbenti. The sequence goes on from VZRN01001734.1 coordinate 256,531, forward strand.
ATGTTGGGCATTGTAGATTAAAGCCTTATGGGTCTCAAGGGCCTTTGGGTCTATGATTTCTTATGCTTCCATCACTTTAGACACCTATAATTCAAATGCAGTCTCGAACCCCTTCCCTCACATCAGCTTTGTTCTGTAATCCCAAGCTATCCTGTCTCTGGGCACACGTGAAGCAAATAGCTGCTGTGGAGACCAGCTGCTCTTTTCAAGTTCAAGTGTACTGAGATCCACAAGCTGCTCCCTTCTTTGTGTGGCTTTGTGGCTGTTCCGTGAGAGGATCCAGGGAGGCACCTGTTCCTTTGTGTCTGGTAGATTCCTGGGAGCTCAATGATGGGCTTGATTATATAGCCAGGCCCTTTAAAATATGACACATAGCTACTGAATGCGAGCTGTCACTTCAGTGTGGCCTTTACTATTTCATGATAACCTGTGATACTGACTTCAGAACCTACTGAAACACTTTACATAAGCGCAGAAGGTCATGAGACTAACACCAAGAAACAAAACCAAAAAATAGACCAACCAGTCAGACAACCAACAAAAAACTAACCAGAGAGAGCAAGAGTAATAACTGAAGCCTTCACTTGCTGAATTGATTTTAAGTAGTCTCTGCAAGTTCTGGAGTCATTTGAGGTTATAAACACATACACCTCAAGATGAGCAATATTTTCGGTGTCCAGGAAGCTTCTCTTTCCAGGTAACTTCCTGTTGAGAAGCCAGGCCAAACGTGCTATTGTAACAGAAGCACTCCACTGATTTGGAAACACTTTAAATTTGTAATTAAGTTCACAAAACACTCATAAATATGTTGGATTAGGCTGAGGTGCTTCAGCTTTCTATAAAATGTTTAAAGCTTATTCCACTCAGGCTGTTTGGTATTTGTCCTTGGTCTGCGTTAGCCAATAGGGGCTCCTTGAAACAATTCTTTTCCCAGGATACTCTTGTTTCACCTAATGTTTTATTTGGATCCCAGTTCTTTGCCAATCATAGCACATTATCTCCATCCATTTCCACCAAGGCTGGTGTTACTGACAGCTGATTTGGCTGGCACTTGGATTGCAGTGGACTCCACTTTTGAGGTCTCTTCATCGAAGTACTGCACTGTAAATCACCCAGCTATAGCTTTGTCAGCATGGTTATGCTTTCACCAGTGCCACAGAGAGTACAAAAACACTAGCCTTAGTAAATATTTTGTCTCTTTGTACATTTAGAGATTAAGAGGTTTATCCTGTTCCATGCTGCAGCTGCTCCTTGCCACTACTGTTTTCAATCGAACATGCATTATCCAGGTTTAATTTAAATTTTATTTCCAAATAGTCTCGCCCCGAGTAACACACTTGGAATGTCTGCTTTCAAAGGAAGTCTGCAATTTGGGATCAGCAGTGGGCATAGCTTTAGTGAAACTGGAACTTGATGGAAGATATACAATAGCCTGATCCAAGGCAATACCTGTTATGGGTCAGGATTACAAAGCAACAGAACTCTTAAGTTTTAACTGAAAAGCATCAAAGGAAGATGAAGGTAAGAAAGATGAAGGTGAGAAAGATGAAGGCTCACACTGACAGAACAAGACTGTGAATGAGTATCCATTATTCATTCCAAAATCACACCTAAAAGACACAAGTCTTAAGACTGCAATGAGATAACCTATTATGAATATCCTTAAACTGTCCATGAAACTACATGCATACAAATGAAAATCAGGTTATTTTTTTCTGAAAGACATGTACTGAAAGTAACAATTACCTTTATGTATCAAGACTGGAGTTGAAGGGTCAGAAATTTTCATCACAATTAACAGCAGCAAGAACACCACAGCAAAGGCTGAAGTAGCAACATAAAAATCAGTCAGTGTAGAATTTCATAAAGTAATTTCTGGAAATAGCTGGAAGTTCAGAGGACAATAAAACTGAAGGAAGACAGAAGGGAATTTCTCAGGAATATCGGAAACCTGGGGTGCAAAGAACCAGGGCAGAGAGCAAAACATTTTTTTGCTGAATGTTACATTTTCTACTTGGAGCCCGTAGGGGTAGTTGCATGACATCAGACATCTGGGGAGCTTTTGGGATGCATCCAAGAAACAGATCTTCCTAGTGGCATGCTCCCATGAAGGCCCTCATTTAAATCCTGGCATTGACAAAAGACCCGTTGATTTCACTATTTTACCCTGCATGCCTGCTAAAGCATTTAAAAGTTCCGTGTGTATAAATGAGGAAAAACCACTGGAAGCAAAAGTAAAGCAGCATACAGATACTGTTGTCTTACAAATACTTGGCATGATATACTCTGCTGTGGTAAAGCCATTGTTTTTTTCACTGAACAACATTAGTTTAAAGTACTATAAAGAACTGTAAAATTTACTCTGCATAACCTCTTATGCAACAGCCCCAAAATCAGCTTCCAGCCCAGAAATTGCCTATAAACTGATGGCAAATGAACAGCTCAACAGTGGATTTCAGCTGACAGTTGTATGCATCTTCCTCTGCAAACTAGGCTTCATCTTTGGTTTTTGGCTCACATGTAGTTGCTATTTCTCTTGTAGATCATGGTAAACTTTGCAGGATCAGAATATTTCAGATGTAAATGGGCATTAATTTGGAGAACAGACCTACGGTCCTGAGGGCCCCACAGGTTTTAGGGTATAAATGTTTTCTGACTCCAGGCTTCTGTTTTCTTTCTGTGAACTGTTCTATGGCTTTACATAAAGACACCTTGTTTAAACATGAGACGAGTAAGTATGTGTATGTAATTTCTAATTGTAGGGTGCAGTGCTAAATGCTCAAATGTGAGCATTTAGCATCAAGTGGGGGGGGGCATGAAATAGTCCATGAAAGAGTAATGCCAGGGGCTTTTGTAGGAAAATTGCCATAAGAACGTACCAGAAATTCTGTAGAGTTAAAAAAAGGGTTTGGAGAATGAAGCTTTTATAACACGTTTTGTATTCATTCAGTATAACTTTGCAACACAACAGAAATTCAGAATCATATGCTAAAGCACAAACCATACTGAATGTTCCAGGACCAGAAACATGTCTGGAGTTTCACTAAAATTTTGAATTTCTCAGAAAGGCATATTTAATTTAGAATTGGAACAGCTGACCAACAGATATCTCAAAAATAAATTTGTAGAGAAAACAACTTTATTGTCAGCTTGTTTAAGCTAGCTGATTCTGATAACCCTTTTCTCCTTCCCAGACTTCAGGCTGAAACCATATATGTGTCTGGGCACAGAGTTCTCTGAGTCCATCTGCACCGGCCTGTCTTGGATAAGCAGTACAGAAAACCAAATTCAAAAAACACAAGTAGCTATAGAAAGATTGGGTATGAGGCTGAATGTGAATACAACTAAAGGAAAAGGTCTGTCAGGCTGGTTGTCTCAGAAGAGCGTGCAAGTAATATTGAACCTACTTCGGCTTTAGCCAACACCAAAATGAGTTTTGCCTTGGCAAAAAAATACAGAAAAAGATTTTACCATAGCCCATCTCTGTAGTGGGTGCTGATTTACTGTATGGAAATACAATTTCCTTAAAGCAGAAAATTTATACTATGCTCAGTTTATTTTTATAAAGCAAAGTGATGCATCTGGATACTTCCTGAGAAGAGCAAAGGTTAAAAGAGAGTTGGAGCAGGATAGATATGTATTGGTATTTTAGTTGTGCAGTTTCTGTCTGTTGATGAAAAACGTCGAACCCCAAAAGGGATATTGCTAGCATCTCTTCAGCAAGGTTCCTGAAGTGGAAATAATAACACTTGCTCAGTGGAAATGAAAACACTTAAAAAACATCATCACTGGCCAGCATATGGAGAAGTTTTCCAATTTCTGTAAATGTGGTTTGTTACAGAGACAGCATATCATGCTTTTAACATGTTGATTTGATTTTCAGTCCTTTCTGTGTTATTTTTAATGTTCTTTGTAAGTATGAAAAGGCTGCATGTGGAAACATATACTTTGCAGTTGTTACAGAAACATAGTTCACTAATTATTCGTAAAAAGTGCTTTCTACTTCCATCTAACCTGTTAAGAGTAAAATAAGATTTTAACCACCCCCCAAATTTTCTTTTTCTTTCTCTCTCTGTCTCACAAAATAGAGAAAGCTTACAATCTTACATGTCCTGCCCGGGCAGGGGTAGCAAAGAGTTTAAATAAAAGCCTTGGAAGGAATCTAGGAGAGTCTGGTGGGGAAATGCTGATGTCATTTCTAGTGAGATTAATCCATTTATACAGTTTTTCAGGATCTGTAGACCTGTGAGCTAATGTATTCATTTGAGGCAGTGTCTTGAGAACATAAATTTTCTGAAAGCTGGATTTCACCAGGTCTGTTTTTTAGGTCAGTTCCCCAACAATTTAAACACACTAAAGAATTTCCAGTTTTACCACCTTTATAAGGATGGTATTTTCTGATTTATACACATAATCTTATATATTAAGACCAGGGATGAATTCCTGAATAAAAGCTAGATTCTGACACGTTTATGCTGGTTAGTCATCAAATTTTCTCTTCTCACTAATCTTTTAAGGTCTTTGCTCATGAATTTAGAGGGGGAGGCTACCTGTTTAGACTAAGAAACTGCATGTAGTTTTATTAAACATTTCTCCACAAGGGATTAGCCATCCTGCTTCAGGTAAAACTGAAATATATGTGATAGTATCCTCTGTGCAGATAAAAGTAAGATAAGATGGGAAATGTCAAAAAATTCATAGGGTTTAACTAGTTTAATCTTCTCTCAGCCATACCTTTCCAATTGTAGCATAAAAAGAATAACACGCCCCCCCCCCCCAGGAGTTGAAAAATGTCCTTTTTGTATCCTAACACATTCACTCAGATTTTTATTTAGGTGTTTTTTAACAGTGTATTAAATTTAAAACTAGTCAGACTTTGTATTTGAGCAGCATAAACCCAGGCATATGGTTTCAATTCAAATATACCAAAATCTCCATGTTAAAAAAAAACCAAAACCAGCATTCCCTTTAACAAACATTTTTATAAAATGCTACTTGAAAAAGCAGGTGAAGGAATTACTTACAGTCAGCTGTATATTTATTTTTGTGCAGTCGTGGTTGACTGTTCCACAGGTTTTTAATGACTCAGTGCACACAGAGCGCTCATTCAGCAGCCTGAACAGAGCGCTATTCTCCCATGCCTGAGGCTGGCGCAGAACGTCAGTATGGAATTTATACCTCCTACTACAATTTATGACTTTTATTTGGAATGGCATGGCTCAGGAACTGGCATTCAAGGTTATTTCCTTGTGGCTCTGCAGAGGATGCAATGGATGCTGGTGAAACTTTCCTCTGCAGTTTGACCGGGAGCCCCAGTGTGGCTGTTTGTCCTGATGCTGAACCACAGTGCTTGGACTGCTCCTCAGAGCTTCAGGAACATGACCTGCCTGCTTCCACATTAATGGTCAAGAAGCAAAGACCAATGATGGCTTGAAAGTCTGGGGGCTGATTTAGGGTCAGGAGATATTACAGCTCTTTCAGCTTGGTTGCCTTGCATGAGAAAGCCCCGTTTGGGGTCACTCACAGCTTCTGAACACCATGTTTGGTCTCACGTATCAGTTTGTTCAGGTTCTTTAATCCCACTGGGATTTATTCTCCCAGAGACTGTGCCAGCTAGACAATCTGTGCTAGCTTTCCCTAGGCAGTATGTTTTCTGGGTGCTGGAAAGTCTGAGGCAGCAGTGTTGTAGTACCTTGGCAGATTTGGAAGAGTTTCCTACAAGATTAGATAGGTGATGCCTGAGTGTCAATATGCTAAAGATCTCAGTGCCCAAACCCACAAAAGCAAAAAGAGCAGATTCTCTCTAGTAACAGAATAAATGCTGCTGTTTCACAGTAAGCAGCTTTGGAGATGTTTAAACAATTTCCTATTCAGAGCCCTAACAAGGTTCAACAAAACCAAAGCAATGCTGTGACAACTGTTTGAAACTAAAATTAAGAGGGTATGTTCAAAACCAAGAAGTATCGGGAAGTCAGGACATGACAGCCCATCCTCTCCACAAGAGTCGCCTGGAGTACACTTCCATGAGTTAAATGGCTGCAACATGTGCTGTCTATCATACGGTAATTTGGGTTGGAGGGGACTTCTAAAAGTTATTTAGTCCAACATCCCTACAATGAGCAAGGATGGAGCTTCATCCAGCCTAAGTTTGAATATTTCCAGGGATGGGGCTGGTGGGATGGGCATCCATCACCTCTCTGGACAACTTGTCTTTCACCACTCTCATTGTAAAAAATTTCTTCCTTATATATATTCTAAACATACCCTCTTTTAGTTTAAAACCATTATCTCTTGTTCTATTACACAGACCTTGCTAAAAAGTTGGTCTCCACCTTTCTTTAGGCAGTGGAAGGGGTTCTAAGGTCCCAGAGCCTTCTCTTTTCCAGGCTGAACAACTTCCAGCAGCCTTGAGGGCAAAGGGAGCCTGTCTACAACTACAGGGTTGCCTCTCCTTCCCCTCCTGCTCTTCTCCCAAGGAACACCCTGTGTAACTAAGTTCCCAATATTAAATCTGCAGGTGGCATCAGTAGTGGCCAAACGGAGGCACTATCAGGCACTGATCCTTTTTTTTACTCTTAATTCACTGTCAAGAATGTGAGCATGGCTCTGAGAATGGCATCTGGACATTTGCTGCCATTGCTTCTGCTGGAGTGACAAAAAAGGATTAGGCATCTGACGATGCTTCATGATTAATGGAGAAACCAATTACTTTAATAACTAAGACACTCAGAAAGAGATACCAAGGACTGCATTTTCTAAACTACTTCTCTCTATCTCTTGTTGAAAGTGATGGGTACATTGCTTGTGCTTTTGATGGGACACTGTCAAACACGGATCTTGGAAATACTTTGCTCTACGTTGTAACTGGCTTTCTTGCATGTGACTTACTTGCAAATGACTTGCAAACAGTAGCCTTTTCTCTTTTTCTCTTTTTTTTTTGGTGGGGATCCTGCTAGTAATCTGGGAATTAGCACAATGAATAATACAGGAAACATTCTTTTCTTTTCTGTTAACATAATCGTCAAAAAATGTTAGTCATTTCCAGATATGACTTGTAATTGCTAGATTATTGATTGTGTTAATTCCAGATGATTTAGAAAAAAAGAAGTTGTTAATCAAATTATAGCCTGCATAGTGCTTTCTATCAGTTTTCTCTGACCACCAGCTAATTTTTGGTAGGGTAGCCTTGGGACAAAGTTGTTGCATGAGAAAAATCATCATGGCAAAGGATCCTTCTGATACAAATTTTCAGCAGAGGCTTTTTTCTGATGAGGTGTGCAAAAAGTGTTGGCATTTACTAATGGTTTTGGTTATCAAACATTTTCAAAGAATTAGCAGAATGATTTGATTAGGAACACCTCAGGATCTTGAAGATTACTCTTTGGAGAAAGCTGGTACATGCCAGAGGTGGTGGGGGATTTGAAAGTGGGCAGCCTTAACCGCCAGAACTTTTGAGAGCAGCCAGCATGTTTCTGTGATGCTGTAACAAGATCAAAACAGGAGTTCTTCAGCACTCATCACCTGTACATCAGCCAAGGCAATGAAAGCCATCAAGACATCGGCATCTTAAAAAAAGAGAGCAACAGAGAAAATCTCAACAAGCAAAACATAGTGCCATATCGGCATGCCTTTTCAATAACCCCAGAGATGGTGGGTGACTCCACCATTTCCCTGGGCAGCCTGTTCCAATGCGTGACAAACCTTTTGGTGAAAAATGTTTTCTTATATCCAATCTAACCCTGCCCTAGTGCAACCTGAGTCCATTTCTATCTGTGCTTTTAGACAAATGAAGGCTGAAGGAAACATTCCTGATTATATTTAACTGTGTTCATGTCCTACCAAACTCAGCAGAGCTGGTTAGATTCACAAAGCAAAGCACATGCTGTCTTCACAACACAAGGCAGGAAACAGATGGTTTCTGTACAGGCATCCCCACTAGTGGGTCACCCAGGGGAGCCAGCAAGTTGCAAACGTCACGGATGATCTCCTGAGGAGAGGTCTGGAAAATGGGTTGGCCACATGTCCCTTTGCATGAGGACATCTCATCCTTTGAGGCATCTCAGCCCTTTCTCCGTTTCCCACTAACTGTTGTATACTTCCGAAACTATACTAATCACTTTAAGGGTAACCCACAAAATAATTGCAGAAATTGTGTCTTATGTATTTAAAACATATATAATACTAGAAGCTGACCATATCAGAAGAAACAAGTAGAAGCTAGAAAGAAGTGAAAATAGCATTTTCTTACAATGACTGTGAAGATGAGAAAGACAAGTGTGGACAGATATGCTTGCAAATTAGTAAAGATCAAGGAGAAAGTGTCAGAAAAGTGTATTTTTAAAATTTATTTAATGGAGAGTGTTAACTAAATATTTTTCTTTAAGAAAAAATCCATGTAAAAGATCAGCAGTACAAATTCTTGGACATCTGAGGCTGGCAGCTCTTTAATATAATCAAAATATTGCCTTTCAGCAACCTCGTCTACTAAAAAACCAGTATCCAGTGTTGCTGCTACTTGCACCACTCAGACATGAAAAAGAAAGTATTAAATCTTTCCTGAAAGCTTTGCTGGATCCCAAGGCACACTTGGATGTAAGTTCAGACTCCCACACTTGCATACATCAGTAGATATATTTTACCATACTGGATTTTGCAAACATTATTTAGGAGGTTCTTTTAGGTGTACACTTTGACTTTTGTGGGTCATATTTAGGAATGGGATAATGGCAACACAATGTCTCATAACCAGAGGGGAACTGTGACTTCTGCACCCCAGCTACATGGGGATGTGCACTGGATGTACAGCACATGCAGAGACACAGATGCTCTGTGCAGCACATCGCGTAGAGGCGTAGCAGTAGCTATATAGATGAAATATTTCTTACCTTTCCCATTAAGTTTAAACCAGAAAAAAATAGGGCTTAGCATCCTACTGTGACATCACTATGAAATGTTTAAACCATTTACTTATGCTCATTTTAAAATCAACATTCCCCTGCTGTTTGAATGCTAAAATATCTGAAAACATGCAAATGTTTAGACAGTGCTTGCTGCTGATCCATTCCTTGCACTAATTCTTAGCCATGCACACAGCTAGAAACACTCTATGGCAGAATCTCTTCTGTATATATACTTATACATCTCATAGAACCATAGAATGATTTGGGTTGACCTTCAAAAGTCATCTAGTCTGAGCCCCGTGCAATAAGCAGGGACATCTTCAACTAGAGCAGGTTGCCCAGGGCCCTGTCCAACCTGACCTTGAATGCCCTCAGGGCATCTACCACCTCTCTGGGCACCCTGTGCAGTGCACCCCCCTCACTACAGATACATCTATATATATATATGTACGTAAGGAGGTGTATGTATATATATATATATCTATATCTATATCTGTATGTGCATGTGTGTGTGTGTTTGTGTGTATGTATATACATACAGTTCCAGGCTTACAGTGCCAGTTAGGAGGCCAACAACTTGAGTGCCTTGCAGCTCAGAGGTAGCTGACCCAGGTCAGTAGGTTACTACAGTTTCATGTTCTAACCACAAGTTTTTTCCCCACCAACTGACTCTAGTGCCTTTGTGCCAACCTGGCAGCCCAGCTACTTGCCACTTGGGGCTGGCAGTAATGCCCAGATGCTCCCATGCCAGTCTGATGCCATTGCTTTCATGGTGCAAAGACTGGAGTGGAACAGGAGGGAGTCTTCAGCAGCCCTGTTTGCATTTGCAGCTCAGACAGCTGTCCCTTTTCTCCTCTGGGAGAAGAGCAGTGGGTCAGATATGTCTGTGGTCAAGGCAACGGGTTGGACCATGCTGACTGAAAGCTCAAATGCTTCTCATGTCAGCCAAATCCTTCAGAGCCACATCCTGCTCTTAAGCAGGACAAGGAACATGGAGATGGTTGCAAACCATTCTGAGTTACTCTGCAGGAAATGTGTTTCAGCAGAGTGGGAGCTAGAGAGCCTTTAAAGGTAAACAGCAAAGAGAGGAAGAGTTTTGCTTCTGGTGATGAAAATTTTAACACTTGTATCATTGAATATGCATAATCTTAGCCAGTCATTTCCAGAAGTACTCAGGGAAAAGTCCTTTTTTTAAAAATGCAACCAAAACTACACCCCAGTGGTAGTATGACTACTCAACACTCCATGAAAGGCTTGTGGCAAGATCTGTGAAATTTAAATGAGTATTATATTAATTCTTATGCTATTGACATGGCTTAACCCCAATCAGTAGCTAAGCCCTACACAGCTGTTTTTCACTCTTTCCCTTCAAGTGAGATGGGAGTGAGAGTCAGAAAAGTGAGAAAACTATTGGGTTGAGATAGGTCAGTTTAATAGGTAAAGCAAAAGCCATGAGCACAATCAGGGCAATATAAGGAATTGAATTCCCACTTCCCATGGGCAAGCAGGTGTCCAACCTTCTCCAGGAGTGCAAGACTTTATCTCCCATAACAGTGTTTTGGGCAGACAAACACTATCACTCCAAATATGTCCTCCCCAACCCCCTTTCTTCTTTTTTTTCCTCCAGCTTTATATGCTGAGCGTGACACTATATGCTGGAGGAGGTGCTCCAGCTGAGGTTTATAAGCTGAGGTTTCCCTGCAGCCCATGGTGCAGACCATGGAGAAGCAGCTGTCTCCCTGCAGCCTGTGGAGGACCACAGAGATGCAAAGATCCACCTGCAGCCCATGGAGGAGCCCATGCCAGAGCAGGTGCCTGAGAGAGGGTTGTGAACCTGTGGGAAACCCATGCTGGAGCAGGCTCCTGGCAGGCACCTGCAGACCAGTGGAGAAAGGACACCACATTGGAGCAGGTTTCCTGGTAGGACTTGTGACCCCTTAGGGTATCTGCACCATAGCAGGCTGTTCTTGGAGGAATGTACCCCACAGAAGAGTGACCCACAGTGCAGCAGTCTGGGGACAGCTATTGCTCAGGGGATGGACTCACATTGGAGAAGTCTGGGGATGACTGTGTCCTGCGGGAGACAACCCTACAGAGCATTTGTTATCATGCACGAGTCAGTGCCGAGGTACAGCGCTGGCCATTTCTCTTTTGTTCAGCAGCATCCAAAACCAGCTCAACAGCTTTCAGCTCTGCAACCTCACTTGATCCAACTTGTCCCTCAAAAGCTTCTCTGACTTGCTGAATAGGGCTCCGTAAGGAAGTTTTCTATTTTTTATATATTCCTACAATATGTCAGGAACCATCATTGAAGGGAGTGCATCACCTTTGATTTTCTGGTAGCTAATTATATGGTGCGGCTGCCTCAGCATGAGTCACGTCTTTCTCCTCCAATGACAACAGTCTGAAATTTTCACCTTCAGGCCAGTTTGTGATGAATGCCAAGATCCCTGGGCAATTCGGGTTTCCAATTCAAGTTTGCTGTGTGATCAGCACGATTCATTTACTCCACATAGCATCAGTGGCATAATGTGTGGAAGGGACTTCCTTGGATTTTTTCTAGTACCTTTGAGTTTGATCGTTTTGTTTTGTTTGCATGCTTTGGAGTTTTTTTTAGGAAACTACTACTTGCTTTATCTTGTTTAAAACTTTAGTCTAAACCATAATCTTTCCTCAAATGATTCTTTCTAACATTTCTTAGATCTAATCAGTGTTTTGAATTACTGTACCACAGCTTCAGGCTTATGTGACCACATATGGGGGACCAGGCATAAGCATGGAGGAAAGTTTTGCCTCAAACATTCTGACTGACTGTTGTGACTGGAAAGTTGTGATCAGACAAGAGGTCCCCCAGAGGAGGGGCAGCACTGTGCTGATCCAACTTTCTTTTCTGCCTTGAGACTGGTGCTCATTGCACCTGCATCAACCCCCCCCAAGCCAACTCAGTTCCTCTAGGGCTTGAAATGGCTGCTGTGGACCAAATGGCATGAAAAATCTATTTTACTAAGAGGCATGCACCACGTTAATTATAAAAGGAAGTAGATCAGTCCCCCTCTCTTTTTCCTCTCTTTCTCTTTGTCTCACTACCCCAGATCTGGACCACCCATGCAGCAGGACCAACACAGGCTCTAAGAACTGGTGATTTTCTTTCTTCTCTTTCTCTCTCCTCTGCATTTATTTCTATCCTGTCTTGCTTTTTCTTGGCCAAAAGTGGCTATCATATTCTACCCCTTATTCTATACAGAAGTTTGTTGTGGGAGTTGGGAGCTTGTTGAAGTGTGTTGTAAAAATTAAGGCTTTTGAGACTAAATAGTGGGCTAGCTGCCAGAGTTAAAACAATTACAGAGTAAAGCAGAAAATTCCCTGACACATGGACTGGTGTGTTTGTTCAACCAGACAAGAATTTATAATGAACATCATGCCCCTATCAAATGGGTCATGACAACAGGAAACAAAGCTGTAGATCTGTAGCTGCATAATGAAATTTGCTGTAGGCACACAAGATTAGGGTAACACTAGCATTTCCTTCCCTTTGTTTCTTGTAATTACTGCCATACCTATATTTGACCAACTCTAGCTAGATGCTGGCAGTTATCACAGTTCCAGTGCTACTGGAATAGGAAGCAGGTGTAAACTGAAGGACTAAAGGCTAGGCTAGGCTATTTGCCATAGTTTTCATATCAGGAAAAAAAAGGCCTCTAGGCAACATAATCCTGTGTTTAAAGTGTCAACTGCAAAGCACAGAGCTTCAGTAAACATTCAGCACAAAACAAATGAACAAAAGGTATCAGGTTGAGGCAATATCATTCTTCTCACTGCACTGAGGAATGGGCATGTTCAGTTTTCCCAGCCCGTCTCTGACTTGGTGGTGGCAGCTTCCACTAGTCAGGGATTGCAAAGCATTTTTGTTTTAAAGGTCAGCTGTTTCAGGGACATAGACTCAGTTTTGCCCCGAGATTCAGTATGCAGTTTGCTATGCTGAGAACAGTGTGAGTCTGCCCAATATCAGAAGGCTCAGACAGCCTTCAAATATATAAATCCCCAGACTCCTATTTTTTAATTAAGCTTAACAAATTCTAGCAATTTTGGTGTGTGCAGATTCAGTGATCTTATTCAGGCCACCAAAGAACATCTCCATCTCCTGCAGGGCTTTAGCTCTCTGGGCAGGTCAGGTCAAGTCAGGTCAGCATCACAGCAACTCATATTCACAAAAGGGATTTGTAGCTATGAGTCTCAGGGCAAAAAAAATGGCATTGTGGTATAGCTGGGAAGATGTGAGTCAAAAACACCTTCTAATTTATCAGTTTGCACCTGAATACCTTTCATCTTTATGCAGCACAGCTTAAAATTGCCATCAAATACCCTGACACAAAACCTCATCTCGGTGAAATTTTTGTGCTTTGACAGTGCAGGCGTACAATAAAATACGTCTTTTAATCAGCAAGATAACCCTGCTAGTGCTACTTTGTGCTCACTACCTAATTTTGCAGGAAATGTTTAGTCTGTTTGCATCTGTTTATTGAAAGACAACATGAATTTCCAGGGGAAGAGAAAAAAAAGAACAGCAAACTGGGAAAAGGCTTTGTTTGTCAGTACTATGATATTAATAGTACTTGCCATTTCACTCAGCAATAAATAACAACCCATTTCTCTCTTAAAATAAAAAGGCAGCAAGAACACACCCTTAGCCAAAAACATTCCAAGCAGAAAGGCCAAGTTTCCGTAAGTGGAAGACCACATTAATTATATGTCTAAACAGTCCTCAGCATTTGCAGAAAGCAACTGATCCCTTTCAGAGGGTTACTTTTAAATGCATTTTCAGTGCTGGGCAGTGTTGATCAGCAAAATAAGCACTGCTTCCAAGCAGGGCTCTTTTCTGTAGGGCTAGGAATGCTGAGATATTGGGAGCAGGACAAGGCCCATATGCCTGGACAAGGGGCAGCTGGGGCACCTGGCTCACATTCAGTTTCCTCTCAAATAAAACAATTCTGCCTTGAATTTCTGGTTGTATTAATTCATAGACAGAAGCTCAATTAGTTCTTGCTAATTCTTAGCTGTGAAATATTATTATTCAAGCTTCACATGGCTTAAGTTTCTTTCCAAATCCATATATAGTTACAGAATGCCTGTACAGCAAACTTGCTGATCCAGCCTAGCTCCTTCCTTTTGAAAGTATGACATGAGAAGCAGCCCTTTAAAATTTAAAGAGGCAGTATAATGAATGGACTTGGAAAATTATTTTATTTTATATTTGTGTTTACCAACAGTAATGGAATAGAATTTCAGCCTATAAATGATCTCTTTCTCTACGGATCTGGCCCATCCTTCAGAAAGTTGGGTTTCTAAGGGTTTAACTCCAAGCAAGTGCTTTATATTAAGCACAAATTTCTTTATATTATGAAATAAAGAGCAACTATATTGCTCTTTTTTGTTTTGTTCTCTGCACAGACATACCAATTTCTTTTGCAAAATAAGAAAATCCTTTTTAATTTCTGAATTTTCTACATCAGCATATTACAAAGTTAGCAGATGAGTGGAATACATGCTTATGCAATCTCATCTGAGGAGTGATGTAGTTCATAACCTTTTTTTCTCAGACAGAGCATGAGATTTTCTCATTTGCCTCAGACAGAAGAAATTGAATCTCTTTTCAAATTGGAGCACTTAACCACAATAAGCAGGTTCTTCTGATGTGAGTTAAGTTTAAGCGCAAGGTCTGAACTAAACTGAAGTCTGTATTTCTAATATGTCATTGTTAAGCTTTTTGCTTGATGAAAAATCAGATAGAAGGAAAACTTTATCTCAAAGATGGGAATGGATTTTATATGGGAATGGCTATTAGATGGGTATGGCTTTCAATGCAGATGAGTGTTTTTGTGGCAGTCCTTCAGTTGTGAAAGCACTGCCAGTGTCATACAAGACTTAGATCTGATATAGAGCAGTTTTCACATCGCAAGACCCAACAGCAACCAACAGAGTTTTATCAAATTTTTATATTAATCACTATATACAACTAATGACTGAAGTTGCAGTGGCATTTTCATCTTTGCATTCACTGCTGCAGTGAACTGATAGCGAAGAAGATAAAAGCAGAGGTGGTGAGATGAAATAAAGCAGAGGTGGAGAGAAAAAGCCGAGAAGAGTATGCAGCCTAATTCCTGACCTTTATGTGTGTGCTTATGGAGTGTAGGTCTGAGTGTACAGTCATTAGAGTGTAGGTCTGCCCAAATATCTATTGCTCAGGGAGACCCTTAGGATCCTGCAAGTGAAAAAGAATTGGAAAATTATGGTATTATCTGTTCTACACGTATCACCTTCACTGCTGAGTTCACTGAGCACAACATACACAAAGACTGTGCTGCTGAGCCTTATTCTTCTTTGAAATAAGACCATGATTAATCACCTACAGTGTCTTTGAGTGCTTTAGCAGAGAGCCTACATGAAAGGGAATTTGTTGCTGCACTTCTGTGATGACCCACCAACAACCTTTTTTCTTGGTGGTGAGGGTTTTTTGGTGGCGTTGTATTTAAATTAATTCTAGATTAGATTACTGTGAAATATTTCTCCAGATTACATCCATGTGCATCAATTCCNNNNCTATTTCAGAAATAAAAAACTTGCATTCCCACAGCTCTGCATGTTTGCACACTGCCATCAATACTTATTGGTATTGGTGCTGAAAGACTACTCTTTTTCCCAGACTGCCAAAATAGGACAAATGATTGTTTTTATCTCCTTTAATATCAATAAAAACTCCTAAGTTGCTGAGGGGTTATCTCCCCCACTTGACCTTGCAGAGGTTTGTGGATGGAAAAATTTGAAAGCCCATTCTGCCTGCACAGGGCAAGGATTGGAGACAGCACAAGTTAAGAATCCCTCTCTTTTTCTTAACTTGATATTTTCCTGGCTCTACCCTTGATTTTCTCTGTACCTGTGTACAAGTCACTTAATTTTGTGTGCTATGTAATTTTGTGTGCTATTTTGAGCGCTGATGGGTACTTCTTAGCACGATATAGGACAAGTCTTTGCAGGAACACAGCATGTATTATGTTTTTGGGACTTGCATCCTCATGTAACATTTAGGTTATAAGTATCAAGGTATGAGAAGCCCATATGGGATGAAATATATCTTTTTCAGATATTACAAGAATCTCACCTTATAGAGTTTAATTTCTGGGACAGACACTGTCCTTAGTGCTGTCTTAGCTTATGGGCATAATTGATTCTTCTGGATGTCAAGGCCAGGTTGGATGAGGCTCTGATCTAGTTGAAGATGTCCCTGCCCATGACTAGCTGACATATAAAAGTTCTTTCTAACCCAAGCCATTCTATGACTCTATGATGTAACTGGAATTCAAATAAAGAACAACATTGTGCTATACTAGATTCAGAATTCAAACACAAATGTGAGCACAGGAATAGAATGGGACAAAAATATCTAAAAAAACTGGACCAGAAATGCTTCATTGGAGTGTCTCAGCTTCATCACTGAACCCAAGACAGGGATTTGTGGCTCCCCAGAAGAACGGTTCCCCAATGCTATGGCAATTATTCCCAGGTGAGGTCCAGACACTACAAGCAAACATTACTTATTAGCAACACGTTTAGGAATGACTACTCCACTGAGCATCTGGAAGAGCCACTTTGCTCAAATAAGAGTTGAATTTAGTTTGATTTAATTCAAGCTAGACTTTGAGGAAAATATAATTTCCTGGAGGTTGAAACCTGGCTGCTCAGGGACCTTCAGAATGGAATTTCAGATCCCTGAAGCTAGTCCTTGGCTGCTGTAGTGGCTGATGCATGTAATGCTTTCCATTACCTGACTGCACATCTTCTTTTGCAGGATACAACTGTCAAAGAATGACACCTCATAATGTCTTATGAAGAATTTCACAGGAGGTAAGATTTTATTAAATCCTCAACCACAGTAAGAAACTGTCTAAGTTTACTAATAGATCACCCTTCAAAGGTAAACTGGTTTTAGTGCGTTCCCAGAATTAATGGAACATTCTCATCCCTTGTTTAGGTCTATTGTGATGTCCCATAGAATACCTGGAAAATTCTGCTTATGAATTTCTGATGGTTCCAATTTCTGACTGGGCCATTTTCTCTTAGTTAATTGTCTTCATACAGTGGAGGCTATAAGAAAAAAGAAGAGCCCGTTGTCTTCCAAACAAGTGAAAATTAAAGTGTCACCTTATACTAATGAGCAGCCAGATCAATTCACTCAACTATCAAGTATTTTTACATCTTTACAATAAGACTGCTACACTGTATTTCATTCTTTGATTATTGCTGTTCTAATAACCATTTAGAGCACTACAAATCTTTGAATCACAGAATGGTTTGGGTTGGAAGGGACCATAAAGATCATCTAGTTCCAACTGCCCTGCCATGGGCAGGGATGCCTTTCTCTAGACCAGAGCCCCATCCAGCCTGGCTTTGAACGCTTCCAGGGATGTGGCAGCCACAATTTCTCTGGGCAACTTGTTCCAGTGAGTCACTGTCCTCACAGTAAAAAATTTCTTCCTAATTTCTAACAAGTTAGAGAAAATGTAATACAAAGATGTTATGGTTTACAAATGCATCTTTTGGTGCCAGTATTGACTATTTGACAATCCCAAATATGTTACAGTAATGGTTGTTGGTTGCCATCAAAACAATGTAAAAAAACAGGGGTAAAATTAAAGAAAACTGGAAGGTTACAAAAATTGCGGTCAGCATACATGCTAAAGGTGGATCAAAATGGAGGATGGAGCAGGGTGGAAAGTTACAGACACAGTTCGAACAATATTTAAAATTATAGGAAGAAATTGCTGTTGCGACTCCCTTGATGGAATGTGGTCAGCATGCCCCACATAATACATGCTAAGCGGGCCTAAATGGAGAGTGGAGTGAAGTGGAAACACCATGGTCAGGCTCTCTTGAAATCCTTGCAAAAGGGGAAACCAGGGGATACCTTGTACCTGATAAGCCACATAGCACCTGTCAACTAAGGGAGGAGAAAGATTTCTTGCTGTTGAACCGGCAACCATGGTGAGATCACAGATTCCCACCCCCATTCCCAAAGACTTGTAATAGTGATCTTACCCATCTCCAAAGCACGACCAACCCCACTGAACATGGTATATGACTAGTCACTCAAGCTCCACCTAAACATAAAAACTAGTATAAAAGTAAATTAAAAATGGGGAGAAGATAGAGAAGACTGCATTGATGCTTCTGGCATCAGTCAATAGGCTGAACATACTATCTCCACCATGGGGACGCCTATGAGGTAACAACCACAATCTGTGCGCAGATTGATTAGCTCGAGCTAGGTTTTCAGTGCTTAGAGCTTGTTAGTATATCGCTTTGAATAGATTTTTTTCAGCCAGATACTATCACCTTCAATCTTCAAACTTTAACCTTAACCATTTTCTATTATATTAATAAAGAGTGTTCTGTAAATTGCTATGTGTGAGACTTTCAAGGGGGCTAACAGTTGCCAGTAGTGGATAACATATGTGACTGTGGAGGCCTGGGAGGGAGTCTGTCTTATGTTGTTGGTGTGTCCCTGAATCTGCCCTGAGGCACTGAAAAACCAATTAAAAGTGTGGAGACTTGGGAGGAGGTCTTTCTGTTTCCATGTGACCCTTTAATATAGCATCTAGATTAAAGCATGTGTTTTAATATAGCATCTAGACACATCTCCACACTAAAAGCATTTTTGGTCCAAGCCAGATGAAGGTTTTAAATAGCCTTAGGCAGGGAAAAATACCATGGGGGGATATAGAGGCCATGGGAATGTTCCGTAGCCTTAAATCACCCATTGTCTATCCCACAAATTTACACAGAGACTATTTCTACAGCAACTGCTGAAAAATATCCAGGGCCAATGAAAAAGAATGGAGAGTAAAATATTCTTTTGAGAAGTGTTATGCCATCTGGTTGTTGCAATACATGTAAATACCACTCCTTTAACTCCCCAGAGTATCACAGGCTTTACTCAGTCTCTTCATCCTTCAGTGCTTCTGCCTTAGTTTTAACAGGAACTACAGATTCTGGAAACATATATGTATATAGGCTATCAGCATCTTGTGTTTTGCACAATTTAATTTTTAAGAAAATTGCAATGTCTCCTTTGTAAGAAGTTAACATCCCTATTTGAATCTGTGCTTTCACAGATCTGGGACATTGCATGTAGGCTACTGGTTACTGCAATTAAAAGTCTCCAGAAATAAAGACCACAACTAATTTTGTGTTCCATCAGGATTCCTATTTCTCATTCTCTCTTTATCTGGGAAGCAGATGCAATGGTGTTCACAATAATTTTTTCCTGTCTTTTATTTTTCAAAAGCAGGTAGTTCTGTTCTTAATTGTCTTAATTGAAACTTAGTCTGAAGGACACCATCCATCCATCCATCCATCCATCCATCCATCCATCCATCCATCCATCCATCCATCCATCCATCCATCCATCCATCCATCCATCCATCCATTCATTCTCTACTGCCATGATACACCTGTTCCCCTCAGATGTTCATGGGCACTCCCCACTCCCACTCCCCATCACCAAGGGTTGGCTCTGACCCTCCATACCTGGATAAAAGCATGGACTCCCATTCCTGACACTCCTATACATGTCAGAACTTCAGAGAGACCACAGGAGCGTGGCACAGCACCACCCTTTGCTTTCTGTTCATCAGACACCATAATAAATTCAAAGTTCAGAAAGTTCAGATAAAAGGGGATCCCCTGAACACTTCTGTTGTTTTCTGTCTGTGAGTAGTGCCCAGTTTTTCAACCAATTCTCATATTCTCATACTTGCCACAACTATGGCACCCATGTCCTGTAAGTTATTTCTTTCTTAAAGTTAGCATGGAAAGATGCATTTCTCCAAAGAGAAATGGGAAGACATGCATCATGTTTGAAGATAAACTGCTAACTCTGCTCCTGATGGGGCAAGAAAACAGCACATGTCTGAAATCTGGCACCAGAAATGCTTGCACATTGATTTCCTTTACTGTCCAGAAATTGTAACAACATTCCTAAACACAGATTTGGGTCTAGGTTTGCAGAATTCATATGCTGAATTAGGAATACCTAGTTCATAGAAGAACTATGGCTCCTAAATACAGAGTAAATAAATGCCATAAATACATAATATAGAAATACAGTTTATAAACACAGAACTCATAGTTCCTATTTCCCCACACCAAATTACTGTGTTCTGTCTGCAATGCTCATTTGTCCAGAACAATCCTGAAGAGGCTGTGGCAAGGTGCCTGGAACTGAAGAGTCACGTTACCACTTGGACGCCCTCCCTATTTGAGAGAGTCTGTTCCCTCAGGGAGTTGTTTCTGCTCCCTCTGGGAGCTTCCCTCGGTGCAAAGTTGCCAATTAATGTTGTGCTTGAACAAATGCTGTGTCTCTGACTGTTTGTGCATCACTTTGTCAGGGACTGCAGGCAGAGGGTGCTGCAGCAAAACTGCATTTCGCAGCAGAGCTGATGCTCTGATGGGGCTCTGGTTTCTCTGGTGCTGTAAATAAGGCTCTCCCACGTGTCCATGCTCCTGCCCTGGGGCAATTGGAAAAATTCGTCACCCCTCAGAGCTGTGCACAACAGATGAATTGTCCTGTACAGCATATGGAGCAGACAACCCTGGACAAGAGCTGCATGGCCTGGGGATCCATGCTCAGAAATGTCTTGCAGCAATGGCAGGTCTGGGCCCTTGTTCTATTCCACATCCTACTCTTTGGGCTCTGCTGGTGCCTCAAGAAATGGAGCTGTCAGGATATCAGCAGCAGTTAGAAGAAGAGCACTAGCAATGAGATTGTCATCTGGGGACTGGAGAATTCAGAGGACCTGAGAAACGGACAGGATCCAGGAAAAGCCAAGCAGTTAAAGATGAGCCACACCCACCCCACCATCCGGCTTAGAACCAGGGCCACCAGGAAAGCACCTTAGGAGTTAGCAATTGGAGATTCTTTAAGGAGAGATGCCACAGCACCTGTTTGCCATCCAGACAAGTTCTCTAAATTAGTTTGCTGCCCAGCAGGAGCTCACACACACATCACTGAGAGGATGTGACGCTGGCTAAATCCTTGAGGTTATTATCCACTCCTACTCTGCAATGCAGGCTCTGATGATACTGTGATGAGACAACTTAGAACCATCAACAGAGACCTTAGGGCCCATGAAGAGATGATAAGTACAGGCCATGTTATCCCCCAACCTCCCAGTCAAACTGAGCAGGGAATGCCTGGCTTCATAGGTAGTAGTCAAGGTTTTGGCTTCCATGACCGCAGATGTACCTTGGAGCAGATGGAAGGAAGGATTGCATTCACCTCACCTCATACTACAGGCAAAAAGAGGGGTGGGTGTGAGACTCAGCAAGGAAAGGGAAATCGTTGTGCAGCAGCATCCTCCTCTCAATGGTCTCCCTGGTGCGGCAGCCACTGAAGACCATGGTGGCTACAAAGATGATTTTCACCCTGTGTTCCCTTTGCACTCTCAGGCCATGCTGGCCATTTCACGTGGGCTGGGAAACTCCCTGGCAGCTCTGTCTGGGAAGACACCCAGCAAGAGGCACCGCTGCTGTGCCTCCTTGTGTTCACTGGGGAGACAATGAAGATTCTGCACATCAAAGGCACTCTCCGGGGCCTTGGCACTGCAGAAATGAACATGTTGGACATGCAGAAGACCGTGTTTTGTCAGCACTGGGAGTTGCCCACTGGAAATCACCACCCACACCTGCTCATAACCCCTGGGAAATGTCTCTTTGGAATCACAGTCCTCTCGTAGTGGCACAGCAGAAAGAGAGATCCTGCCATGGAGAAGCCCCATGCCACCACCAGGATATTCACCACTACACACCCAGGGATGTCACAAAGGCCCCAAAAGCACCAAGGGACCCAGTCCCATCTCACAGCAGGAGATTTCCAGGAAAAAAAGCATTTATGGGTCATGTCACCCAGTTTCCTATTTGGAAAGGGTTTGGGGGGTTCCTGCCTGTTTGTCAAAGCGAACCCTGGGGGTTAATTATGACCCTTGGGTCTGCACTTCCTGTGTGTAAAGGCTTTGGTTGCCCGGGGTCATTTT